>JAENPR010001264.1:0-184269 GCA_018135685.1 Themeda triandra
TGCAAGTTGCTATTCAAATATATTTGTACTGAATGAACAACTGCAAAAAGAAAAGAGAGAGGATCAGATGGGGAGAAATAACAGTGTGCGGCGAGTAAGTGTGCGGCGACCACGGACCGGTCCCGGATGTTGGGATGTCGGCTGCACACGGCGCCGTGCTGAAGCCTGTGCCGAGCAGGCTGTCGATGAAGAGTAGGCCGAACACATATAGTAGCCGGTCGTTTTTGGTATATGTAGCTTCATATAATGTTTATCATACTTTATCTAACGACTAATGAATTTTATCTTCTACAGTCGCGCCCCATTATTAATTCAGACAGAGGAGATATACGAGCTCCAACACAAAGCGAATGACGTAAATTTGAAGCTTCAGAAACTCTAGGAGGTGTTCGACATGAATAAGTTTGAGTATGACAAAGTCGAAGCCACTATCAAGGTCGAAGCCATAGAAAAGGCGATCAATGGACTTGACAAGCTTATGATCACTATGTCTGGGAGGGTCGAGGATCTTAAGAACAAGTTCGATGACTTGGCTAAATAAGTAGTTTAGTTTTAGTTTGTCCTTAGGCTAAATAAATAGGTTATCGCATTACTTGATAAGAAGTAGTTTGTCATTACCATCTGAATTTGTTGAATTTGTACGTTTGTTTCATCAGGGGCATCTTTGGTGTGATATGAGTTGAACCTTGTCACCCCTTTGCTTTCTCTAAAGTGCTAGCTCAGGTACATGCCTACTAGCTAGTAGACACAAATCAGCATACAGACTATGGTGTTGAACATACTACTGGACCGTAGTTGATTTTGCTCTGACGAAAATCCGGCAACTGTTGCTTTGACGAAAATCCGATAACTGTTGCTCCGATGAAAATTCGGCAACTGGCTAGTGCCCCAACTGGCTTCACAGTTGAGTTAGCAGGCTCCGGCCGCTCCTTGTTTCAGACTTGGAGGCTCCTTATAATCTTACTACAGACTGCAAATCTCGTACGTATGCATGTACTTCAACAATTATTAGAAAAAAAAAATCGTGGTGAATTATTCTGATCTTTATTCAGAAATTCATGTATAACCTTCAAGGGTGTTGGCCTATTTCAATCCTAGTGCTAATCGTAGCTAGCTAAGTGACTAGTGCTCATATTCTGTGATTTTGTTCAGTATACTGTCGTATATGAATCTCCCTTAACTGAGCTAATATATGATGGGCACATAATTATTTAAATTTAGACAAATATATAAGCACCAGTAATAGTAGTATGAAACCAACATCAAATAGACACTAAGATGTACAAATGGATCAAGCTCATCATTTGCAGCAGTACAAATTGCAGATCGACGACTACGGTAGATATATGTACTGTAGCCAGTAAATTGATGCAGTGCATCGTGTAATTCTTCGTGAAGAGTCCTGTAACAGTTAGGCGTAGGGGTTGGGCGTGATTGGTGCCGTGCCTGGTCACGCGACCCGGTAGAGTCGTTCTTGTCTATGCCATTAGAGTGCCAAGCGCATGAGACGTGCATAGCAGGGAAACGATGTCGGACGAGGGACTCGAAGGCGCCTTCCTGGACCACGACCTCCCTGGCTGAGCTATCCCCCGAAGCCGATGGCTGAGCTCCATGGCTTGGATTTGCGTCGTCGTCCGTGGCTCTCTGCGAGCGAGACACGAGCACTAGACGGCCCCAGCACCCGGCACGCCGCGCACACGAGCTTGCCGCCGTGGTCCGTGACTCCGTGCACAGGTCGAGCAGCGTCGTGACGTCGCCGTGTGCGCGGCGACGGCCCATGCGTTGTCCGGTTCTCGACGAGCCTGCAGAGCACCCGCGCTGCGGTCTCCTTGGCCGCCTGCCCCGCCTCCCGCGTCCAGGACACGGACCATGGGACCTATGGCGCCGCCACCGCCAACCAGGTTCGCCTTGTGCGCGTCGGAGCCGGCGATCACCGAGACCGCCTCCATGGCCTCCTCCTGGACGCGCGTGACGTGGGCATCGAGCAGCGACACGAGGACACCGACGCCGTCCATGACGTCGCACGCCAGGACATGTGGACGGCGGCGACAGGTCGGATCGCGGTGGCGCGTTCTCCATGGCCGCACGCACCGCGCCCGCTCCTGGGGCAGCGCCGATGTGGAGCGCCGCCTCAACATGGCGACCTTGGCGGTGGCGGCAAGGGTCCGATCGAGCTCTCCTCCATGATGACCGCAACAGGGAATGCCGCCGCCACGAGACGGGTTGCGCTCGGATCTCGCCGGAGACGATGCAGGAACGGCACAGCACATGGGGCGTACCCTGCCGAGGGATCAACGGCGGCGGAGGTCGACGGCACATGGACGGCGACATATAAACTCTAGAATGACGAACCCTAACCGGACCATTGTACACACACGCGTCACAACCTATTTGATCGTACATAAAAAATTGATCGTATCAAGCGAACCAACGGAATATTTGATCGTACATAAAAAAACTTATTAATCGGTACAACCTATAATAGGAAAAAAACAAAACTTTATTATTGCAAATTGTTAATGTACCGTATTACCTTTGTTAAAAAAAGAACTACAAAAATGCAATTACCACTACAATATTTGGGGCCTAATTCAACTCGAATTTTGGAGCTATTGGGAGCCTGGATTGGCCATTTCACCTAACATAGACACATCTCAACGGCTCCCAACGGCTCCGCCTTAATGGCTCTCAACGGCTCCCCTTCTATTGGACCCACTAATCATAGACACATTAATTATTTTCTGAATAATTCCCAATAGCTCTCCAAGCATTGTAAAAAAGCTCAAAAAAAAAAGAACTGCATCCTAATGTGAACAGGAGAAACTTTTAGATTGCAGGAGTTTAAGCTATGCCAAAGTGCCAAACACCATATGCAGTAGGATATAAAGATGTTATTGCAACCATTATAGGCATAAAAGCTTACTTAAACTCTAAAAGCCACAACTCATCACGTGATCTGTAGGCCAATGCTTATATCCATTTTCATGTGAAGCCATGAACTTTGAAGTTCTCAAACAATATTTGATGGCATACGCAATGTCTATTTGATTTCTTGTTCATTTCAAAAAAAAAATCGTTTGAAAAAAAAAATGTGGTTGCTTGCTGTGTTGCAGGAACAAAGATAACAACTGTTATTTTTATTTAAAATTATTATTGAAGCATGAAGCATGGCTTATCTATTACGGCAAAATCACAAACCAATAGGAACAAAGGAAACACAGAGGCCATGGTGCATACATTATTCTGGAGGAAGTAGGTTTGCTGATCTACAAGCATTAAATCTTGAAGGAGGAGCTATAAAAGGTTGGTCTACAATCTGAGGAGAAAAGAATTGCACTTCCAGTTTCCCAGCTTGCTGGTGGAGCTTGCCAATAATCTCAAGCTCCTCACCAGATGGCACCTGGGAACAAAGAACAATCAAGGATAATCAAGCTAGAGCCCAAACAAGTGATGGCATTGAAAAGGTTAGAACAAACAGGCAAAGCATGTTGACAACACCAAGTATCGGATGTAAAATTTGCATTTGCACAAAATCATTACTGTAGTATGATATACGACAAACATCTTGTGTAGTGGGTAGCAGTAGCACATATGGTTGTCTACTTTTGATATCATTTTGATATCAAGTGTCCCAGCTAGCTCATTGTAGTTTTAGTTATTTTCTTTTTTTATATGCAATACGACAAAATAATAGGCAATATTCAGAGTTTTCTATAGCGAAAACAACACAATCTTTCTTACGATTTCAAGTCCTCACCATTGTCCTCGCAATGTTTTTTACATACTGGCATCTCTAGTCTGTACAAAGAAAAGGAAAATAATCATGCAAACAATGAGGTCACACACACATAATTGTTCCATTAGAAATTTCAGAAGTCATGATCAATCTATTACCTGCATGAAAGTTCTTGCTTTCCCTCTCTTTCAAACTTCAGTGCAAAGTCATCATTCTTTTCCTCTTGCCTACACCAGATTGTCAAAAATAAACCAAGATCAATACCATATACATTTTGCTGTGCAGAGATAATGATGTGACCTGTGGCTTGATATTGTAGTTACAGGGACACCAGTTCAGGGAGCAAGGTCTGAAGGTGAAAAGGCGATGTCAAAAACATATAACTACCATCTAGTGTAACAAAAAAAAAATTAGCAAACCAAAAAAATTAGTGGATGTAAACAAAACAAGAGAAAAATATCCAATATATATTTCACCAATACAGTAGGCAACAAGTCAGAGGGAAAACATATTGCTACACTTGAGACTGTCAGTTAATAAATAAGGCCGGCTACTTCAAATGAGAGTGGTACAGGCAAATGGCTAACTATGCTAAAAACAATGACATCCAATGTGTAGCCACACAATATTGGAAAAATTAGATGATTTGAAGAACAACTTTGATGCCTATAAGTTTCTTATAAGGCTCGTTTCTGTCTGCAAGATACTCATATAAGCAGCACATTGAAATTTCCAAGGTGAGGGAGAAAGGACAGAACAGAACTCGCATTCTGGCGTGTCTTGAGTTCTTGACCTTCATCTCTATGTTGGAGCGCCAGTTCTACACCTCCTGAAACAGAGGCATCAGGCAGCCAATTGCATACCATCAGCATTTGATCATCGAAGCAACTAATTCCTGCCTATACCCGTCCATGGAACCCTACGCTGAAATGGTCAGCAACGGGACCGAGGACGACTGGCTGTCAGTTCCTGTTGCCGAGTGCCACCTCACCGATCTGAGCGGCGCTGCTCACACGGATATGAGCGTGAAACGGCAGCGGCGCGGCAGAGTCCACGACCGCCGCAGCACGCTCTCTCGAGCAGCACTGGCGTTAGGGTCTTGTGGCGGCAGGGAGGAGACGGGGACCCGGTGGAGACGAGATCGACGGTGGAGGTAGGGGTTTGTAGGAAGGGAACAGACAGACCCAGCGGCGGCGCCGATGCTCCGCTTCCAGAACCAGCAAGGGCGCTAGAGGGAACTTAACGGAGTCGGACGCGCGGCGTGGAGTCCATTCGGAGGTCGGCTGCTCGCGATCTGAACCCGGTTTAGGCATCTCCAATCCGCTCGACCTTTCGAGTGGCGGCGCCGCCAGAGGCCGGGCAGGAGGCGCCGGGGCGGCGGCGTCGCACTCGGTTGCGTGCGTCGTTGCCTCGGTCGTCCTGGCTGTGGGCGGCGTCGGCGGGCGGATCAGGCTGACGGCCTCGCATGGTGGCCGGCGCCCATCCTTTCTCGGTGGTCGTCGCCTGGTTGACTGCTCGTTGGTCGACTCCCATGTCGGCGTGGGATTGGGATTCGGAAATCCAAGCGCCGCGGACAAAGGCGGAGGAGGGAGGAGCAACAGAGGCGGCCGGAGTTATTTTTTTTTTCGAAGAAAATAAAGAAAACAGAAGATGCGGGAGCTGGACAGGGGAATCGAACCGAGGAGCAACTGGGTGACCCATGGGGCGCGGGGTGTGGGGGTTAGGTTAGTTTGAGTCCCGCTAAGTGGGCAGGATGTAAGTGCCGTTAATTCCATTACAGTAGTAGATGTATCATGTACCCGTAGTTAAATGGCTAAGTTATTTTTTTTGAAAGGAAGGCTCAAATTTTGGTTGAAAGATTTCCTGTTGGCGCTTGAGGGATATTTACGGAGAAGATATTAATTACGGGTACGGGATTCACGGAGAAGATATTTACAGAGAAGTTAGTTTCCCTCTTTCACGGAGAAAAATCTCCACGCTCTCATCTTCTGTTGCCGCCTTTTTTCAGCCTTTTTCTTGCGAATAGATTAGGCCCGCGAACGGCCCAAACGCAAGTACACTGCCATGCAAAATGCAGAGATTCAAACAAATAAGGATACCCGTTCCGGCGGTGCGAGGAGTTCGGGATGGAAAGATTCAAAAAGCATTTCTGTTAAGAGAGCACGCGCCTGCATTTAGAGCATCTCCAACAACTTTCAATAATTCACTTGGTATATCTTTGTGTTATAAAGAATCCCTGTATTTTATTTTTAAAGTAAAAAAAAGGTCTCTCTTCAACAACTCTCTATTCCCACTGGTAAATCCCGATATGACCACTTTTGCAGTTTAGCCCATAAACTTTCCCGAAATCAACCAAGCGCATATATAATTCTTTGTGTCTGGTTTTTTTCAAAAACTCCGGAAAAGAAAATCTATCATGACTTTAGTCCTTGCGGAGCAGCGGCGCCTTTGACCGGCGATATCTCGATGACGGCGAGGGTTCCGGTGAATCCACCACCACCATTGGCTTCGTCTCGACGAGACGAATCTATCGGTATAGGTCCCCGCAATAAGTTTCAATAGTAGCCGTCCGCGAAGGGCACACGAGGCCGGCGACCTACATGACGGACGGCATCGCTCCGACGGACGGATGGACTGTACGCCCTCCGCGTGCGGATCTTTATGCGCACGAAGGTGTTTTTTTTTTCCAAGTTGGTATTTTACCAAGTTGGTATTGGGAGTTGTTGGAGAAGAGATTTTGTGTTTTTGCCAAAAAATTATAGAATAGTAAGTTGGTATTGGGAATTGGTGGAGAAGAGATTTTGTGTTTTTGCCAAAAATTATAGAATACCAAATTAGTATCGGGAGTTGTTGGAGATGCTCTTAATAAGGTAAAGATGGGAAGATCCCGTTCCGGCGGCGCGAGGAGTTAAGGATCCCGTCCCGGCGGCTGCGGCATGCGAGGAGTTCGGGGATCCGGCTGCTATGGTGTTTTTTTTTTGTTTTTCTTAAATTTATTAATTTATTTAGTAATTTATTAAATTGTGAAAAATTAAGAGTCTGGATCGATTATGGGATATGTAAACGGAGTACGTGAGCATAGCCCTATTAGTATATTCCATTTTCTAAGAAAATACCTCAGATTGAAACAATTCGTGTGTGCACGGTTAAAATTGAAAGGCTTGCGAATTTGAAGTCAATAATATAGAGGCATGCGAACTCAGGGTTAATATTGAAATTTGTTGCATTAATCTATTGCAAATTTATGTGCTTGGATGGACAGAATTGCTTTGATGGACAGAGTTTCCGGTTCCTTCCTATAAGAATTTAGGTTAACAAGGTGCATTCTCTGGTTATTTCTGTATTATATGAGCACGGGAACAACCCCGGCGTAGCTTACAAGAGTTTGTTACAAGTGTACAATGATCCTATAAACTAGGATGGCTGCTAGTTCAACAGTGTACAATGATCCTACAGACTAGGGCCCTATTTAGTTGGTGAAAAGTTAGAATTTTTCTAAGTGTAGTACTTTCGTTTGTATTTGACAATTAATGTCCAATTACGGACTAACTAGGTTCAAAAGATTCGTCTCGCGATTTATAGACAAACTATGTAATTAGAAATTTCTTTTACCTACATTTAACGCCCATTCAGCATTTGAAAAAGTTGATGTGATGGAGAGAGAGTGAAAAAATTCTAACTTTAGTCTTGCATCTAAACAAGGCCTAGGAACATGACAATGTGAGCATGTACACCATACTAGCTATTTTGGCCTCTCTCTCTCTCTCTCTCTCTCTCTCGATACAATGCATATTCAAGAAACAAAAATGACACGAGCATCTCAATGTGTACTATTGTCATGTCCACCTCTGCACTACCAAGATTGTTTCACTGGTGAAGCTTGGAGTCATATTCTTCATTTAAAAATAAGTTCACAAGGCAGCAAAACTTTTAGATATAAACCATACTTTTATCTGAACATACAGCATTGACTCTATCGAAAATTTTGCATCCCTTTAGTCAGAATATATCGCCTGCTAGTGGTTGTTGTAAGCCAGTTCCAGAGCTGTGGCAGCGCGCTGCTGCCATTATTGTTCTCTAGTAACCTTCCAATCCATTTATGTTTTGGTGGAGATAGCTTCCTGAGGTGAACAGCTGTGCATAGCCATGTCCAGTCCGTCTTCCTCAAGTCAATTTAATTTTCTTGGGCTTTCATTCTTGCTTAATCTAATGGTTTTTTTGGCTATGCACTCTCCATGCGCCTAAGCGAGCTCGTTTCAAATTTGGGTTTCAAAGATCCATGTGTGCATGTAAGTTGTAACACGTGGTTGCTCAATTCTTGAAAAACGTTCAAGTAAAACAACGATGCACAACCTTCTTTTGCTCATTTGTCAAAAAAAAAAAAAAAAAACCCTTCTTTTGCTCCTAGGAACAGCAGAACCCACCCACAGTCAGTCGGCTGCTGCGTCCTACTCCTCCGCTACGTTGGGCCTCGCTCCTAATCAGCCAGACAGGCAAAAGAGGGGACAACAAATCTTCTGCATTCGCTGCCTTGCTCCTAATCACTCCAGGGTCAACTGTAGACAGCCAATTAGATGCCATGGCTGCCATGAATCGGGGCATGTTGCCGCCAACTGCCAAGCTTTCAGCCGACAGCAAAATCTTGCAACGGCCTATCCGAGCAATGGAGTGACTCAGCAGCAGGCTTGGCGTCGCATTGATCGGCCTGCTCAACTGTCCACCTCGATGCACGTCACTATTGATGAAAGCCTGGTTTCGGGAGGGCCGTGTTGGAACCCGTGCATGAACTTAATACGACTATGGGCCGTCGGCCCAACAGGCCCGTAGCGAACGTCCACCGGGACGGGCGAAGGCATTTACACTCCGCCTGACCCCAACTCTTGGTCACTGTTCCACTCGGCCGCTCCGTTTCCCCAAGTTGAAGGTGACACTGTAGCTCAGGAAAACCCCCCTCCAAACCCTCGCCATTCCACCCTCCCAGACCTCAACCTTCCGAGCTCGTCGGAGGATCTCATGGCGTTCCAGCGCACCGACCCGGCGCCGTTCCTCCCGGACTACTTGGAGGCGATGGAGGTGCCGAATCGGCGGTTCATGATAAGGACGGTGGCGCCGTTCCGTCCGCCGGCAAGAAATGAGAACCTGGCAATCGTCACCATCGACCCCATCCCCGGTAATCCTATGCACTTTGCAAATGTAAGGGGAGTGCTCAACGATTTCTTGCATCGATAGTGTGAGTTCGTATGACAGTATTGAAAGAACTAGCCTGGGGCAAGCTATGGTCCGTTTGGTTCATGCGCATGCAAGAGATGCTCTGATTGCTGACAGTCCACATGTGTTTGACAATGTCCTAATCTCTTTTATCAAGCATGATGGAGGAAGGAGGCGGCGGACAGCGAGTTTAATCATGAGTGTTGGCTCTGCTGCTCGACTTTCCTAGAGATTTTACGGTAGAAAGAATCATCCATCGTCGATTGGGGATTTTGCTAGAGTTCTTTCTATGCAGATTGAAAGGGGGTCTGAGTCTAGCCTGTTATTTAGAGCAAGAGTCAGAGATGTTACTGCAGTTCCTCAGTTTGTGGTAGTAGAAGATCCAGATGTGGTTGGAGGAGAATCATACACTGTGCGGTGAGGTTGTCGAAACAAGGTTGCTTATGAGAATCCCGAATCGCAAGACCCCGTGCCACAAAATAACATCCTTGAGCATGCTATGCCATTTGACTTCATTGGTTTGGGGCAGCCGGCCAATGCTCGCAAGCAAACAATGGGGATGGCTGGGACAACCGGCTAATCGTCAGGTGCGATGTGAATCAGCAGCTGAAGGATCAGAAGAGCGGAGAAGAAGACCCAGGAGAAGTCATGCCTCCAGATGAACAAGACCCACAAGATGCAGAGAATGAAGCTCAAGAAGAAAATGAAGCAGAAGAGGATGAAGAAGAGGATGTTTTCTTCATTAACAATGAAGATGAACACCCCAATGAAGAAGAACTTGCCGCCGCAGCAGAAGAGCCGATGAGAATGATGAATTTTTCATCAATGAAGAGCGGGTGTTTGGCAATCGGGCCAGCCAGAGGAAAATCGCGAGGGCAAGAGCTTGAGAGGACAACCGGCGGGCGAACGGGACATACACCGATCGTAACTCGGACTCGAACCAGCCTCCTATGGATCAGGACCTGGACCCTGTCATCATCACCTCGGTGGCTAATGATCCATTTGGCCAAGGGTATAGCATTCGGTATCTGTTGCAGGGACAGGGGGAAGTTTTCCAGATCAACCCACATCCTGAAGCTCAAGAGGAAGAGGAGGTGCCAGAACCTGTTGAAGAGGCTCCCCAAGTCAATCTGGAGCTTACAGTTGGGATTCAACTTGCTTCGCCAGTTAATTTTCTTGTTGATGAAATCCATCCTGATGAGCTGATGAGAACAGAGGACTTTGAGGAAAGTTCAGAACAAGGGGAAGAGGTAAACATGCAGGGAAACAAAAGGGGAGAAGGTAGGGCTGATGATGAGCAACAGTAGATTGGGGGCACAGGAAACTTCACTTGGCCTAATATCCTTCAGGCTAAGGAAAACCAATCTGTCAATGTGACCCCAGATGGAGCTGTTAATGTTGTTGACCAGGAGAAGGAGGTAGAAAAGGAGGGAAGCAACCCAACTGATCAAGGCCAGGTTCAAATTCAAAATGCTGCAGCTGGGCCTTTTGATGCAATTGGGCCTATTAACCTACAGGGCAGGCCCAATGACACCACTGAGCAACTCCTGTCCTCTGACAGCTACTCTACCAGGAATGTCACCAAGCAAGCTGATAAGGAGCAGGTTTCATCAGAACAGTTACATTGGGGAAAAGGGCCAGCAATGGAGGAACAATCAGCTGACCAGACAGAACTCCTGAAGAACCTGACAGCAAGCCATCTCCTGCTAACTGAAAATGAGTTCATGCAGGCAATGGTGGTTGACAACTTCCAGATCACAAAGGGAAATGAGCTGCTCAATGAATAGAACACTGTGGGATTACCCAAAATACAGCAAAAGAAGGGGACCCTGGAGATAGATCTGGAGGCAAATAATCTGTGGGCTCAGTTTTATGACAAAGGTAATGATTCCTCAATCCATGTTACCATACCTGTGGACTGGACCAATTTCTTCATTGTACAACTACTGAACCCAGCAAATTTTGAATGGTTAAAGAATTTGTTAGCATCAGGCTTGTCCATAAGCCTATTGTTGACGGTGATTAAGTATCAATTTTATACCATCAATGCAGCAAGAGAAAGGACTAATATGAGTTCACATGTTAGATATAGGGGTTACACTGACAGAATTCCACGAGTTTTGGTGATTGTCTATTTCTGCAGGGGGTTATCAGAAAGAGAACCAAAGGAGACCCACATGTCAGGATTACATAGAGATAAATACCGAACGGGTAAAATTGTATAATCTAGAAGACTCCAGAAGGCGACACATGAAGCCGGGGGCCCACCTGTCATTGACCAGAGGCGGCCGCCCCTGGCCATGAGTCGGCCGCCCCTCCTCCTCAACCAATGAGGTGGATTCTCACGGATCCTGCCTCCACCGCCTTTGAGGATGAATAATTATCGTCCATTTAGGTCAGTTTGATCCGATGGGCTGTGGTGCATCCTAGGGGGCTATATATTCAGAGCCCCTGGCCCCTGGGTAAAACCCTAATTCATTCTCTCTTCATTCATCTGAGAGGATTCAGAGAAGCCAGAGCCACCATCTCAATTAGAGCTCCATAGTTTAGTAGCATAGCTACATAGGAATAGATCTAGAGGGAATCAAGCCTAGCTTGGAGTCCTAGGATCTATCGGAGTTCTTGGTAATTCCCCTCTATATTCTCGTAATATTCATCATTGTTCGTGATACTATGAATAGCACTTTACTCTATTCTATTATATCGAATTGACTTTGCTTTATTTGATTATGTTCTCAATTATATTGTTCTTAGTTTACTTTGATTATATGTTTAGCATAGTTGGACTAGAATTATGTTTATGCATAGGATCGTGTAGCGCTTGCTCATTAGGCCAATGGGTGAGTGATAGATATTGTGTGGGCATGGTGCCCGGACCGTATTTATCTGCGATTGCACCCTATATTCCGGATCATGAGGTAGATCGCGGAGTGACAGTCTGTTGAGTCCTTTGTAGCCCTTCTCCCGAGTATAGGTCTAGCAGAACAAACCTATTACATTGAAGTCATTGCTATGTCTCTAGTCTTCTCTGGTAATATCACTATGCATAGATGTAACCTTTTCCCGCCATGATTGCTAGATGTTCTTGCACTAATCATTGTATGCTTTGACTTTATAGTTAGAATAACATAGGATTATACCCTATATTGTCCTAGTCCATGCTAGTGTTATAAGCTTAAGAGTGCTAAGTTGAGATGGTTACTATCATTTTATGTGGCTAAATGCTCTCATTTATCTTATGTCAATTATCATTCATTCTTATATTTTATGTGACACTTACCCTGTATGAGATGATTGATACGAGACATAAAGGTTAAGCTCTCCATTATCGCATGCGCATTGCTCATCACTCATTATCCGGTGCATTCCCTTCCCGGTGGTAAAATTATAAACAACGATACCCGGATTACTCCCGGTTAAAATGCTACGATGATATTTTACGTGCGCTATGAACCCTCCTTATTTCAGTTGCACTTAATTATCATCAACACCTATGTAACAATGAACATAGCACAATTGATTTTTCGATACCACAGAAATGTCATAATCATGAATTCATCTGTTTGTCTGAAACAGCAGGGCAAAAGGAACTGCCAATGAAGAAAAGGAGCACCAAAAGAAATGCCATAGTAGTGCTGGATTCTGAGGTAAGAAGGAGCCCTAGAATTAAAAGTGTAAATAGAGGCTTCATGCATAAAACTGCTGTTGAAAAGAAATGTTGTTTGCCCTGCAGTGTACAAACTCCCACTCTAAAAAAAGAGACCATCAGGAAAATTGCTACTAAACTCTGCGGCCTGGATGAATCTGATGTCAGTGACACTGCTTTACAGGCAAAGAGATAGAGGACAAACACGGTGGCAAGAGCAAGGATCATGAGCCAGGATGAAACAGTACAGGTGAGTCAGGGAAAGGAGGAGGAGCCTGGACAACAGGACACAAATGGTGGTGCAGAGCCTGGACAACAGGACACCAATGGTGGTGCAGATGAAACAGAAAACTAAAAGAAGATGGGTGTTGGAGAGGGAATGGCAAGCTTCTAGGCATTCCCTTTTATCTTTTGATTTACCAAGTTGGTACCTGGGCCGTGTGCCAGATGTTTATGTAACTTGCACTGATCAGGCGGTTGTTAAGTTTTTATCTCTTGTAAGGCAAACTTGTCGCTAGTTTCCGCAGTCTTTTCTTTTCGTTGGAAGAGCTTGTAAAAGTTTGGAAACAAAGTGGTTTGAACTCTAGAAAGGTTAAAACCGAGAACCTTTACCAAAGCAATTCTTTTGGCTAGGTATTATTCAAAGGCTTACTGTTAGAAGTTTCTTTATGTTGCAAAAGATGGCGGGCGGTGTTTATTGACAGCGGGCGCAGTGGTCCTAGCAAACCGGTTCGGACAAAAACAAAGTTTCCTTAATGAATACACACTCTACTAGAGAATGGAAGGTTATGACGTGGAACATTAGAGGAATAAACTCATCTGGAAATGGAGCCCGGTCAAAAACAAACTATCTCGAGAGTAGATGCGACATTATTTGTCTACAGAAACAAAAAAGGAAATCATAGATGAAAGTTTCGAGGAAAATCTATCCCAAGAACGCTGAATTCATTTGATTATTTGCCATCCGATGGTACCTCGGGTGGAATCGTAATAGCCTGGAACAACAGCCTTTTCACCGCAACGCGAGTGCATGCTAATACTTTTGGGCTCACACTTGAATTTGCTTCAAATCATAACATGAGCAAATGGAAATTGACTTGCATATATGCACCCACTCTGAGAGGGAAAAACTGCTTTCCTAGAATGGTTCAAGAATATTCACCTAAGCATGGAAGAGGACCATATATTCCTTGGTGATTTCAACTTGATCAGAAAACTAGAGGATAGAAACAAGCCGGGGGGAGACATAAATGACATGTTCAGATTTAACAATGCAATAACAGCCACTGGACTGAATGAGGTTGTACTTCAAGGAAGAAAATATACATGGTCCAACAAACAGCCAGACCCTCTTTTGGAGAAAATTGATTGGATTTTCACCTCAGCAAACTGGGCAATTACATACCCAACAACAGCTCATGCAATGGAGATGATCCCCTCTGACCACTGTCCCTGTGTGGTTAACATCTCAACAGCAATCCCCAAAACAAAGGTTTTTAGGTTTGAAAACTATTGGCTAAAGCACAATGAATTCAGAAATGTCTTGCAGAACAGTTGGGCCATCAGTCCTAATACAGATGATAGTGCAAAACTATTAACAGCAAAATTCAAAAAATTGAGGAAAGATATCGGGACCGGCAAGGAACAATTCAGAATCTCAAGACAACTATCACCAATGTCGACATGTTATTTTGTTTACGGAGATCTCGGGGGAATATAGAGACCCAAGCCTAGAAGAATGGAACTTCAAAAAGATCTTAGAGGATCACTGTTGACATTATTAGAAAATCGAAAGTATACTAGAGGCAAAGGGGTGAAATAAAATGGGCAACATTAGGAGATGCAGGCACTCATTTTTTTCATGCAAACGCAACCATCAGGCACAGAGCAAAAATCATCAGTCAGTTGACAGACAGGTAAGGAAACAATGTAGTAGAACACAGGGGTAAGGAAAAAAATTTTATGGGAAGAGTTCAAAGAGAGACTGGGAAACACTGAGTACACTGGATTCACTATACAACCTGAGACACTCAATGAGGTTTTACTAGAATCTGATAGTCTGGAAAGCCCATTCAGCCAGGAGGAGGTGGATAGCATTGTCAAAAGTTTACCAAATTACAAGTCTCCAGGACCTGATGGCTTCAACAATGAGTTTACAAAGGCAAATTGGCCAATAATCAAGCAGAACTACTATAACTTGTGCAATAGCTTCTTCAATAATGAGTGCTGTCTAAGAAGCATCAATGGATCTTATATCACTTTGATTCCAAAGATCGATGCACCAATAGTGTCAATGACTTCGGAGCCAATCTCTCGCTCAACACCTCCATGAAAATAATAACCAAGCTCTTGGCCAACAGGACCGCAAAAGAAGATCATCCCTTTAGTGCACAAAAATCAATATGGATTCATAAAGACTAGAACAATCCAAGACTTGCCTTGCTTGGGCATTTGAATATTTGCACTTACGCCATCGGTCAAAAAAGAAATTGTGATAATCAAGCTTGACTTTGAAAAGGCATTTGACAAAATTGAACATCGAGGCAATACTCACCATCACGGAAGCAAAGGGCTTTGGACAAAAATGGGTGTCTGGATCAAGGAAATTTTGTCTTCTCGGAACCTCTTGATTACATTGAATGGAATACCGGTAAAAGGTTCCAATGTAAAAGAGGTGTCGTGCGGGGACCCCTTATCACCCCTCTTGTTTGTATTAGTGGCAGACTTTTTGCAAGACCTAATAAACAAAGCAATGGGACAAGGGTTGCTAACTCTGCCAATACCCATCCAGAGTGAATAGGATTTTCCAATTATACAGTACGCTGATGACACCCTAATCATTCTCGAAGGGGACCCAAGACAACTGTTTTTCCTTAAAACAGTGCTGCAGAACTTTTCAGTCTCCACTGGACTGAAAGTCAATTACAACAAACCCATGATGCTACCGATAAATATGACAGAGGACAGATTAAATCACTTGGCTAGCACCTTTGGGTGCTCCAAAGGTACCCTGCCCTTCACTTACCTTGGAGTACCACTGGGCACAACAAAGCCAAAAATCTCAGACTTTCTGCCTTTGGTGAATAAATGTGAAAGAAGATTGGGAGGGATATCAAATATGCTTAATCAGGCAGGGAAACTACAAGTTACTAATGTTGTACTCAGTGCAATGCCAACATATTATATGTGCACCCTGGAACTGCCAAAGGCTATAATAAAGCAAATAGACAAACTCAGAAGGAATTGCCTTTGGAGGGGGAGTGATGTCAATGGTAGAGGGATGCCAAAAGCAGCTTGGGAGATGGTAACCAAACCAAGAACTGAAGGTGGATTGGGAATCATAGACATTGAGAAACAAAATCAGGCCCTGTTAATGAAAAACTTGGACAAGTTCTTCAACAGACAGGACATACCTTGGGTAAATATAGTGTGGGAAAAACACTATAAGAATAAAGCCTTCGGGGATCACAAAGAAGGGCTCCTTCTAGTGGAGAGACACTCAAAAGTGTGGACAACTTCAAAACTATGACAAACATAAGTATCAATGATGGTTTAACTTGCTTCTTCCGGAAAGACAAGTGGGGGAAGATATTTTGGAAAACAAATTGCCATAGGCTTTCTCCTTTGCAAAGAACAAACTTATAAATGCCAAGTCAGCATTCAATCAGGACAACATGATCTCTCTATTCAACTTGCCAGTCTCTCAGGTTGCCTTTGATCAGATTCAGGAGATTCAGCAAATCTTGGAAGCAACAGAAAGAGATGAGGAGCAGAAAGATTTATGGTCTCTTTCAGTAGAAGGTTACAGATTCAAGGCAGCTAAAGCTTACAGAACACTAATTGGGCATCAGGACATTGATCCAGCATACAGATGGTTGTGGAGATCTTACTGTCAACCCAAGCACAAAGTGTTCTGCTGGCTTCTGATCAATGATAGGTTGAGCACAAGGAATATCCTAAGGAGAAGGGGAATGGCAATGCAATCATACAACTGTGAGTTTTGCCTCAACCCACATGAGGAAACGGTTTGGCATCTTTTTTGGGAATGTCCTTTCGCTAAACAATGTTGGGGTTTCATTGGCCTTGAAACAGTGGATGATGGTGACAGCTTCCAAAACATACAAGCAATCAAGGATCAGTTGTCTTCTCAGTTCTTCATGATAGCTGTCATCCTATTGAGCTGGTGTTGACGTTTCTTAGCGCAATCACCAAAGATAGATAAAAAGTCTATCCCCAGCAACGGCACCAGAAAACTTGTTGGCACTTCTTAACGTGTGCAGAAAGAATCCGCAAGCGTACGGAAAGTACCGTTGTAGCTTTCACCCGGAAGTATTCGGGGTATCATATTTTCTACGAGGAACAGAGGTATTTCTCCTAACTAATACGTCCAAGGACAACCCAAGGATAGAGTTGGTAGGAGGGAGAGAAGGATTCTATGGCTTTTGGGTCTAAAAGTAGATAAACTACACCTACACTTGCTCACTTCGGGCACCGGATCGCACCTGGTCTGCCAGGTGATGCCGGCCTAAGGCTCTACGGCGTAACCGAACGTGGGGATTACAAGGGACGGACGGGGCTGTCACCACCTACCGCCTACCACCTCGGCCGTGGGCTACGAAGCAAACGAAGGTAGCCGCCGGCCTAGACACCACATCTATGCTATTAGCTACTACTCTAGCGTCGCGCAGGAACATCCGTCTCTATCAGGAGTCCTCTACTAGAGCAACCGCCACGACGACGGTCGACGAACCTGCAAACAAGTATAAGCGAAGAATAAATACCGAAAGACTTATTACCAAAGAAAACAAGAACACTCACATAGCGGGAAAACCCGCCGAAGTGTGGCACAGGTGTTCGTTGAGGTACAAGGTTGGGGGAGAGACCGACAAGTCCGGCTCTTCCCCGCTCTTCCCTCACATCTCTCCACTACCAAGCTCTACTAGCTAGCTAGGGCCTAAGCCCATGGAGTGTGGCTCTTTATTCTCTAGGTGTAGTAGCTCTTGATCCTTGGAATGGTGTGTTGAATGAGGAGGAGGGAGCCTCCTTTTATAGGTGGAGAGGAGGGGGCTCTTTGGAAAAGTGTCATCTTCGTATGGTAGGTTCAAAACCGACCTCTAGAGGCGGTTTCGTACCTTCCATGTACAAAGCACCAGCAAAACGGACCTCAGCGTGTCGTCATGGACCGATTGACCAAAGTTGGGCCCGTTTGGCGCCAGGACAGGCGCGCTCGTGCCTTAAGCGTGCGCACGCCCAGTGTGGGCCTGCTGGGCCCCTGCTTTTGCCACTAGTGCATGGGCCTTTCAGCTGGCTTCGAATCAGCTGGTGTTTTGCTCAAATCGGAGTCCGGATGCATCCGTGGCGCCCAATTTACTGAGACATGGTCCTGCAGCCCAAGATAGAATTGGTCTAGACTTTGGCCCTTCACCTCATGGGTTCATGCTTGGCATTTTAGTCTATGTTTGAGACCCGAATTATCCGGGTAAGTGGGCCACCTTCTCATAGCATAGTTTTTCTCCAGTTCTTGGCTCATTTTAAGTGTATTTTAGTGTTGACCTGCAAAACAAGAATTCTGCGCCACAATGTGGAAATGGTTAGAGTAGAGCCCTATTCTAGGTGAAACTTAATATTGCCTAGGCTAAAGTTGGCGGGGTTAGAATCGAGTTAAGGACCGCCAACAACTCCCCCACACTTAGCTCTTTGCTCGTCCTCGAGTAAAGGTTGAAGAACTAAGGTGGTTGTATTCTCCCAAGAGCTGACCTGCATACAGATTATTCCGAGCTTTTTTCTGCATTTGTGAACATTCATGGTGGCTACCAAGTTATCTTATAGCCATTGGGAGGAGGAATAGCTTGAAATCAAGTCAACTCACACTACCCATGCTTTGAGACTTGGGGTTTTAGCATTTTCACAAAGATAGCCTTAGCTCCTCATGTGATACTCTCAAGTCGTTCTTTTTAGGTGGCTAGTCCTATTCAGGTGTTCTTGATCATCCTACTACTACAGGCTGATATGTGGAGTTTTGGGTATGGATGATGAACAGGTTCCAATGTCAAGCCAACTTGGACTCATGAAGAGACGGCCATATCCCTAGATGTGCAAATGTAAGTGTAAGTGTAGAAATATTTGTGGACTCCCGATCATGTTTCTCTCTTTATGAAGGAATGCAAGAAGGTATGGACTCAAAGGACATCTCTAAAACTTGTTTTATTTCTTCCTTTCTCTCTCTCTCTCTCTTTTCTTTTCTTTTCTTCTCTTTTTTTCTTTTCTTTTTTTCTCTTTTTTTCTTCTCTCTCTCTTTTTTTTTCTTTCTTTTATATCTCAAGACCTTGGGAAAAAAAAAGAACTCTTCCTTATTTATGAACTATGCCTTCTTTTTGTAGGATCTTTCTAATGATAGTCCATACTCTTATTGAATGAAAGATGAGAGAGAGATGCACGACATTGTTGGCAGGAGTATTTTGGTGGAAGAGGGAGAAGATGCGGAATATATGTGCTCAATTCTCAGTGTAAGAAATGAGCGTGTTGGTGGAATGATGGGTGCATATGGTGCGCGTCTCTCAGTGTGAGAGTCGGCATGTTTATTTGGTGGGTGAATGCAATGATCTTGGGGATAAGGCCATCTCTAACAAGAATCTCAATACTTGACATCGCTAAAAGTAGCTAGAATAGGTTTTTGCACAAGTGTAAGCATAGATATTTGGCTCTGGTAGGACATAGCACTTATCACATGAGGAACATTGCTAAAAAGTTTTAAATTTTTGCATAGAAATACCCAAGTCCATTGCACGAGTTGGTAAGCATCATATCATTCTACTATATCTCACCGCCAATAATTTAGATAAAAACATGGGGTCCCTATTGCACAAGTTGTTCACACAATCAAGATCGGCAAGGAATAAAAAGTATGCAACTCGTTCTCAATTGGTGAAAATAGGAGATGGAGTTTTGCAAAGTTTTTAGTTTTATATAATCAATTTAAACTTGAAAACTTTAGGAGATGCGAGGGTAGAGTTGCACAAACCACCGTTGAAGGTGAAGGAGCCGATGAAAGTCGTTTTCTCGTCCTTCGCATGATGAGTTGCTTGATGTTGTGCATTGTGGTTGGGAAGATCTCGAATGTGAGAGTTAGTTATTCTTGAGAGATCTCCCCCATACTTGTTCTTGTACCTGCTTTTATTTTCAAAGAAACAAAAAGAAACAAACATGGGCTCTACTAGTTGGAAAACGAGGGAGCCAGATTTTTTTATTGAATTTTTTTTCTATATTTGCTCAACCAACTCGTAACTCAAACAAGGTCAGGATTAAGTTGCAAAGTAAAACAGACCTTGATTAATCTCCATAATAGATTATTTCCTATTGCTTATGGCAACAACTCAAGCTCATTAATCAAAATTCAACACCATGCCGAAATTTTGATCAAAGAAGGCAATTTTAACCTAAGCACCATGCTTAATTTAAAAAGCCTATGGATGTATTATATACAAGCACACCCAAACCAGAGCGTATGACATAAACATGAGAAGCAAGAATTTGTATGATCACATGGAGACAAGAATGAGTAAGAGAGTTGGTGAACTTTTATTACCTTTGCTTTACCCGAGTGTTCTTCCTTACCAGCAGCATGTGGATGGAAACTTCGTGTGGGCTGCAACGGTGACTTGTTCTCATGAGGTCCACTCAAGTAATTACCAAGACTAGGTCATGTGCACAACTAGTGTGCACGGGCCATAGGCCTTAGAAGTTACAAAGGTCTAGGAGAGGGAGGCTCTTCTTCTTTTTTTTTTTTCATTTTCTTTTGTCTCCTTCTCTCTCTCTCTTTTTTAATCTTTTTTTTTTTTTTTTCTTCATCATTTTTTTAAAAGTCTAGGGACCTTCATGTGCCCTCAACTTTTTTTTTTTCAAAAATCCAGGGACCTTCATGTGTCCCTCTTTTTTTTCTTTTTAAGTCTAGGGACCTTCATGTGTCCCCAATTTTTTCCAAAATCCAGGGACCTTCATGTGTCCCTTTTTTTTTTTTTTTTGTAGCAAGGCGAGGTTGGCATCAACTTTCTCTCTCTCTTTTTTTGACTCTTGGTGTGAGTGGAACTCAGGATTCTTGCCGTCCTCCCCCACACTTGGACTTTTATATAAAAGTCAAGTGTGTTAGGTCAGGGTCTCCTTTTCTTTCTTGGAGTGTGTCCTATCACCCAAAGGCACCAAAATTTATGGTTGATGTAGCTTCCATGTTCTCAAGCGTCATATGACCCATGCCCCTGTAATGGTTAGTAACAAGAATACCCAAAGGTGCATACGAAATTGAAAACATGTCCTTGCTTTTATTAAAAAGAAAAGTTTTTTTCAAGATAATCCGGGTATCTCGGCGGTGCTTAAGTTATGGTCTTAAGCTTGACCGTGGGAACTTTCCCTTGTAGCGATTGATGATGGTGTAGTTCCCAGTTTTACCACCATTCCTTGGTCTTTCACGATTAAGCTACAAGGTTAGTGCCATTGTACTACTACGAGATTTGCAATGTTTATGGTAAACATAAGCATCGACAACCATCCTCTTAAATAGTTTGACAAGCCCGGGAATGAAGAGGTGGTTTTGATTCTCGTATGAGTATGTGGTGCCAAGAGCAACAAATATTGGAGACTCTAAAAAGGAGCATGAATCTTGAGAAGTTTTAAACGAGAAAGTTTCATGCTCAATTGAGGAATCCTTCTTGGTCTCCAAATTTGGTGCTCTAGGTTTGTCCATGGCTTGTGAGTTTTCGTTCTCAAAGGATATATCATGAGGGTCAAATGTTGATCTTTGATCACTAACGAGATCAACATTGTGATGGCCGGAGGGACAAATTTTGCATTCGAGTGAGGAGATGATGAATGTTCGGTTTCACAAGGATGTGAAATGAACGGGAAATGAACTTTGCCTCCTCGAACAGGTTTTGTTCGGGAGATGCTCCACCGATGGAGTTCCTATGTGAGTGGTGGGAGCAACCTTTCCCAACATTTCATCAAGGCCCCCATTAGATGGTTCTTCTTGAATAAGACTTTCAAGAGGGTGGCCTATGAGAATATCAAACTCGAGGATGGCGTAGACGTAAAAATCTATGTAAACCTCGGCTTCATGAATTGCGATTGGCACGGCCCTAGCGATCCCACAACACTCAAAGATGAGTCCTGATGGACCTCTGAAGAGTTTATCATTCGGGACTAGCGGGAAATTTCCCAACAGGGTTTCCGCAAGGAATTGTGACATGATATTTGTCCCAAGTTGTGGGGTTGTGTAGGGCTTTCATGGAAGTCCCTTTTAATGAACAAAGTAGGGTTGTGGATGGTGAAAGAATCTAAATTGCTTCAGAAGAACGTTTCACTTCCATCAACCATTCTTTTGATGGTTTTTCGTGAGGGGAGGCTTCCTTAGAATGAAATGTAGAATTTTCGTGCCAGGACATGTTCGAGGTCCTACCATAATCCTCGAAATTGATAGCGAACTCTGAAGGATAAAGTATCCCTTCCTTCAGTGTTCGTCGCTCGGGTGAGGGCTCACTAGTCGAATCTAAGGATGACAAGGGTAAGGATTCAGCTGATGAGGGCTCCTCAAAACTTGACATGCCCTTCTTTTGGAGAGGTTTAGCCTTTACGATAGGAGAAGCATGCTTCTCTAGGAAGTGATTAAGGATTTTCCTCCGTTCCGTCGTAGTTTTATGTGAAAACGACCCTCCGGCGGCTATGTCAAGGCATAGGGCGTCATCTATGTCTAGACCCGAACAAAAGAGATGCAATTGCACGCTTTCGGGTAAAGACAAGCTCGGGTTGGCATTTACCAATGTTGTGAACCTGGCCCAGGCTACACCTATGGATTCCTTCTCGTTCCGCTCGAAGTCAAGGATTGCCCTTGGTAGAGAAGTGATGTGAGACATGGGGAAGAATGCAAGATAAAACTTGTCTTTAAGTTCATCCCAGTCTCCACTCTCACTTTCTACGGCATTAGTGTACCATTGTTTTGCCTCTCCCATAAGGGAGAAAGGAAACAATTTCCACTTAAGAGTTTCTTGTGTCATGCCAGGAATGCTTAGGCATGAAAAAATTTCCTCAAAATCTTGCAGATGGCTAAAAGGGTTTTTTTGATCAAACCCTGAGAAGGGTTGTGCCCAAACTATAGCTTTCAAACTAGGGTGAAGTTCATAGCCAGATGAAACTTTTGGTTTTGAAAAAGATTTTGGCTCAAAGAACTCCCCCTTTGAAGCAGAAGGATTTTGAATTGGTACAGGCTTCATTACAGAATAGGTAAGAGGAATATTTTGTTTTGTAAAAAGAATGAATTATAAAACAATATTTTTTTATTTTTTTAAATAGATACGAGGATGAACTATGTTCGAAGAAAATAGCAACCGTTCCCCGGCAACGGCGCCAGAAAGCTTGTTGACGTTTGAAAGTCTCTGGTTTGGTTTTGGCTAATTGATGAATCCTAGGACTAACCTTGTTTATCTAAAGTGGTTGATTTAGAGAAAGGTTGTCCACATGATGAGCATCATGCATATGAAGCATGACACGTGTCATGTGATCAAAGATGAAGATCAAGACGATGCTTGGCTCCATGGACCGGTGTTGAAGGTGAAGGGCTAGTCAAGGCTTGGGAGTGAAGGACCATGAGATGGTGAAGCTCGGGCAAGACTAGGCGCCGATGGACCGATGCACGGTGAAGGGCAAGTGAAGTCAAGGTCGATGGATCGAAACGGTCACATGATGTGTGAAGCGTTCATATCATTTGGAGGAACAAAATGGGCTCAAGGCAAAGGTATAACCGATAGGGCCATTTTGTTTTGCACTCAAGACACCATAAAGGTGAAAGGTCCCGTGTTTGGTTTTGATAATTGAGTGACAACTTAGGTGGACTAATTGTGTGATCATGAGAATACACAGGGATTTAGTCCACAGGTGAATGTGAGATGAAGGAGCTTCATTGCATATGTGACATGACATGGAGTCATGTGACCAATGGTGAAGATCGAGATGAGGCTTGGCTCGAGACCGGAGGGTGTGTGAAGGACAAGTCGAGGGCGGTGGAGCGATGGACCATGAGATGGTGAAGCTCGGGCAAGATTTGGTTCCGATGGACCATGAGGAGGTGAAGAGCAAGTGAGATCAAGATCGATGGACCGTGAAGGTTGCATGATGATATGAAGTGGATCATATCAACTTGAGATCGTGTCGGTGCATGTGTTGCATTGGCACTTCGGTGGAAGACGGTGAGAGTGGAAATGCGCAAGGCAAAGGTATGCTATAGGGCATTTCATTTCACCGGTCATGAGGAGTGTAGAGAAGTTGATGACCGGATTTAGGATTGATAGCCGTACTATCAAGAGGGGCAAACTTGTTTGCATCTCGGTCATCTAGTGCCACTTGAGTGATCTGACATTGCGACATGCTAGGATCGAGTGGCGTTGTGAGAACAAGAGAAAATCCTTTGAAATGATTGTGAAAATGCTAACACACATGCACATGGTGATGTACACTTGGTGGTGTTGGCACATTTGCAAAGGTGGCGTTGATCGCGCTTTGGTTTGTAGGGTAGAGTTGGGTTTGGGTCCCTCTCTCCCTCCCGCCGAGCTTGCGAGGCGGGATTCGGCGCTTTCGGGAAAATAGGAGGCCTATTTTCTATTGCGTCGGATGCAAATTGTTGTTGGAAACATACTATCCATGGTGATCAAGTTGGTATACTTGTTGGATAGCATGGTGGAGAAGATTGCGTTTTCGACGGGCTGTGAATCATGCGCCGGACGCGGACCGAACGCGGGTCAGACGCGTCCGGCGCGTGCTGGATAGGCGCAGTTGACGGCCGGGCGCAGAGCGTCGGACGCGGGCCGGACGCTGGTCAGACGCGTCCGGCGCGTTGTGAGCTGGTTTGAGCTGCTGGCCAGGGCGCTGAGTGCGGCGGACGCGGCGGGCAGACGCGTCCGGCGGCGGCCGGACGCCGACCAGAAACTTTCTGAGTTTCTGGCCCGCGCGCGAGGGCACGCCGGACGCCGGCCGGACGCGGGCGCCGGACGCCGGCGGAACTCTGTTCATCGTCCGACGCGATGTGACGTGGCGCAGTTCAAAGTTCCAACGGTCGACTGCGCGGCGCGATGGAGAGGCGCCGGACGCGTCCGGAGCATCACGGCAGACGCGTCCGGCGCTTGATGAAATCGCCAGCCGAGGAGCAACGGCTAGTTTTGGGCTTTGGCCTATAAATAGAGGGGTTGCTCGGCCATGGCTGGTGGCTTAGCACCTTGGGGACTTGGTGTCCACCTTGGAGAGTGCTTGGAGAGCCCTCTACTCACTTGTTCTTGATAGAGTTCATCCAATCGAGTGAGAGAGCGATTCTAGTGCATTGCATTGAGAGATTTGCATCGAGTGGCACTAGGTGATCGTGTTGCAAGCCGGTGTGCTTGTTACTCCTGGAGGTCGCCACCTCCTAGACGGCTTGGTGGCAGGAGACTTCGTTGAAGCACCGCGTGGAGATTGTGCGGTGCTCCGAAGGAGGATTTGTGAGGGGTTCTTGAGCCTTCCCCGCGGAGCGCGAATTGGCTACTCTAGTTGAGCGTGGCTTGGAGGATCCCGTTCTTGTGTTGATTGGAGTTGGGGCTCCCTAGAGGGGTTGTTGGCAGTGAGCCAACTTGAGCGGCCATCTCATCACCAAGTCGGTGTATCGCCACAACTGGACGTAGCTTGGTGGCGACCAAGTGAACCAGGGGAAAAATCGTGTGTCGATTTGTGATTGCCGAGGCTTCGACCTCCTTGTGCTTGTGTGTGAGGCTTCGACCTCCCTTGTGATTGTGTGCAGGTGGTTGGTCTCTACGCCCGGTGATTCGCCACCGCCGCGACTTCGTGTGTCCACTCTTTGCGGTGGTTTGCATCCCCTCTAGCTCAAGCTTGCATTTACATTTGTTACATTCTTGCTTAGCTTGAGTAGTGGCTCTTGTGCTCGTTTGCTTGTGTAGCTAGTTGAGCACCTTCTTGCTTGTGTAGCTAGAAGTAGTTTTAGTGTCTTGCTTAGCTTGTGTAGTTAAGTGAATTGCGCTCTTGGGTTCGGCTTGTGTAGCCTTGTCCTTGAGCATCTAGTGAGCTTAGGTTTGGCTTAGTGCTTTTGCTCATTAGAATTGTGTAGGTGCTCCCGGTTCGCTAAAGTACTAGTTGCTTAGGTTTGTGTGACCTTGCAAGCTAGAATTGTTTAGGTGAGCACTAGCTAGTTTAGCACCTTGCTTCTTGTTTAGGATCTTTTACAAGGTGCTACTAGAGTTGTAGTTAGTGGGGGTTAGTCTTGGCTAGACCGATAGTTTTAATTCCGCATTTGTTTTGGTTAGCCGGTGCGTAAGTTTTTAGAAAGGACTATTCACCCCCCTCTAGTCCATCTCGACCCTACAAAAGGGTGTGAGTGGTTTAGGATCGATAGCCGCACTATTAAGAGGGGAAGTCTTATCGGCTATTTGACGCACGGGTGCCACTAGGTGAATTCATGAAGTGCATTGCATGTAGGGCCTAGTGAGCTAACCTAACCTTTGGGAAATGATTGTGAAAAGCTAACACACAAGCACATGGAGATGTACACTTGGTGGTGTTGGCTCATTTACAAAGGTGGCGTTTGGGCGCGCTGTGGTTTGCAGGGGTAGAGATGGGTTTGGGTACCTCTCTTCCTATTGCGGGAAAAATGGATGCATGTCTGAGAATCATGCTATCTCTGTTGATCAAGTTGGTATACTTATTGGATAGCATGTCTGAGAATTTGGCGTCTCGACGGGCTGAAAACACGGAGTTTTTGACAGCGCCGGACGCGGCGGCCGGACGCGCAGGGCTTTCGCGCCGGACGCGTCCGGCGCATGGTGTTCCTCGGCGCAGTGTTGGCGTGCTACGATGCAAGGCGCCGAACGCGGCTGAGGCGCGTCCGGCGGACGGCGGACTCGGACCAGAAACTTCTGGAGTGAGTGGTTCGCGCGCTTCAGGCCGTCGGACGCGTCCGTCGAGGAGCGCCGGACGCAGGCGGTGGACGCGTGACGTCATCAGGTTTTGAACGGCGAAGTTCCAATGGTCGGCTGACCGCGCGCGACGAGAAGGCACCGGACGCGTCCGGCGCAGTGAATTTGCGCCCCCGAGGGGGTAACGGCTAGTTTGAAGTGTTGGGCTTATAAATAGATGGGAGGCCGGGCTTGGCTCTCTCTCTTGGCTCTCCCAACTCATTCATTCATCCTTTGAGCTGAAAAAACATTCTCCCTCTCATCTCTCTTGCTTGTTGCTCATCCAAATTGAGATTGAGAGATCACCTAGTGCATTGCATTGCTTGAGAGCATTCTAGTGGCACTTGTGGGTGGTTTAGCCGGTGGATTTCTTGTTACTCTTGGAGAGTACCGCTCCTAGCCGGCTTGGATTGTTCTTGGCCACCTCCGGTTGTTTTGTGAGAGGTTCTTGTGCTCACCTCGCGGGGATCACGAAGAGTAACTCTATTGGATTGCGCGTGTCATTGAGTACCTCACTTGTGAGTGGCGCCTTGTGGTTCCCTTGCGGGGAAGTGCCTTGCGGGGCAAGTGACTTGAGGGTCACACCAAAGGACCATCAAGGTGTTGGTCGACACAACGGGTGACGTAGCTTGGCGGTGCCCAAGTGAACATCCGGGGATAAATCATTGTGTTCATCTTGTCTCCCGGTGATTGGTCATCATCCTTTGTGTGTTGCCGATTGTGATTGATTGTTCATCTTATTGGTGATTGGGAACCTCGACTCGATGCGTCGGTATAACAAGTCTCATCCTCTCTTGTATTACTTTGTTTACATTCTTGCAAAGTAGAATTGTTTGTGTGGTCGGTCGGGAACAACTTCTTGTGTAGACTAAATCCCGTGGGTAGAATTGCTTGTGTGGTCGGTCGGGAACCACTTCTTGTGTAGACTAAATCCCGTGGGTAGAACTCTTGATCACTAGTGGTAGCTATTGTGTGTGCTAGTGATCACCTACTAGAATTGTTTGGATAGGAGGCTTGCAACATCTAGTAGGCTAAGCAAAACTTGCTTTCCGCCATTTGTGTATCTAACGAAGTTTGCTTAGTGAGTTTGTAGAAATTTTTATAGGCTATTCACCCCACCTCTAGCCATCTAGGACCTTACAACGTTTCTTAGCGCAATCACCAAAGATAGATAAAAAGTCTATCCCGGCAACGGCACCAGAAAACTTGTTGGCACTTCTTTAATGTCACAGACATATCATCCATGATTTGTAGAGTGGACTGTCACACGCCCCAGCCCACCATGGCTGTAACCCAAGAAGAAGGAGCAAGCGGGCTCGAGCGAGGAGCTCGTATTGCCGGTCTGCAGTGGCATTGCCAAGCCTACGAGGCCCAGCCCACAACCAAAGTATGAAGCTGCCCGACGAAGACCACCAAAACCATCTCCTATTTCTGTATCCGATCCACCGGGGTCGAGCTATCATGAATCGAACCAAACTTGTATTCCTTTCTTACATTGCAAGTTAATAGCATAGAGTAGAAACTACTTTCCCATTTTCGATTCCGGCGATCGTCGGAGATCCGTCTGCGGCCAGCACCGGGGCTACCGACGGGGACCGGGCATCATTCAAGTAGAATAAATTGCTCACTATTAGTGGCCATAGCTTTCAAGTCAACTTATTTATTACTCTATCATTTGTAACCATATTTCTTTTGATCCCCTAGCCAATGGGATGTACAAATTTTTATTATGTCGCACCATTCAATATTGCAATAATGTTTTGATATGGCAATATCTATACTATGTTGTTTCCTCAAAAAAAATATCTATACTATGCTCATGATGACTAACATTAACAAAAAAAAATCTGCACTATCACTATGTTCTTGGCTCCACCAAATACATAATACCATGAATGTAAGCACTGAACAAACAGCCCATGGATTGTAAATTGCCATCAACTTTAGCAATCTCATAAACAATTAAAAGAATAATGATTGAGACCACTTAATTTGATGGTTAATTCCCGGCGAGGATTTTAATTGAATGTAATTTACGGTGAATGACTTAACAAACTGCGCCACCACGTAATCAATTTTATACAGGACATAGGTACACCTCAGAATTCAACATTCTATACAAACCCTTAACTATGTTTGGGAACATTGGAGAACAATCAAAAGGTATTCAGCTTCAATCTTGCTTGAACTAGTTTCTACTAAAGAACTAACTGCGGTCATAGTGCTAAAATAAATTGGCAACTTTTGAATGCATTTGAAATATGTCATAGTGAAAAAATATGGGATTTCTTTTATCACAATGGACATCAAGATAATTGTAGTCAAGATTTCCTCACTAACAGAAAAAAACATTAACCGAGATGGCAGTTCTATCCATCTTAGAAGTTTTGTTTACCGTGGTCTCTGTTAATGCTTACAGGAAAATAAAGCAATGTTGATGGCTCCCACCCCGGCAAATAGTTTGTCTTGGTGGCAGGGGCCGTCTATCACAGTCCGGTCTGCCATCTAGGATCCGAGCAGCGTGCGTTAGAAGTGTATGACCAGGAGACATCGCAGGATCTGTGACTCTAGTAGAATGCTGAGATGGTCTCCACCAATTTTCCTCCCTCCTTGACCCCATCTCCTATCTTTGGTTGTGACTACTACCAAAACCAGAACAAAGTTCAACATGTTCTCGTATGGGGCTTCCAAAAACTTCAAGCGCCGTGGACATCATCCACTATTGTATTGATCTGCTCAACTCTCATGAGCTCTTAGTAGCCGTGGACATCAATCAAGTGAAAGGACTTCCCTCAAAAAAAAAAAAGTGAAAGGACTCAATCAAGCCATCATCCGCTCTTCGAATCTTCAGCCCTCTTTGAACTCTCATTGTACGCCGTAGACATCCACAGATCGTGCAGGTACTTCAGGTCCCTCGCCTCTTCTTCGACCATTAGCTTCAGCTTCAGATCATTCCCGCGCTTCAGCATTGACTCTTTCCGTCCCTTGGGCCACTGACTCATTTGTCCGGGCTCTCCGTCTTCGGATCAGCTACGTATTGGCAGTCTCCACCGATTTTCCTCCCTCCTTGACCCCATCTCCTATCTTTGGTTACCCCAAGCAAATCCCGGATGTCTCCCGCTCCTATGAGCTATGAATGGCGAGGCACGAAATTTTATCGCGGTGAACCCCATCACCTTGGTTGCTCCCTATCTCCACCACTAGAAGGCATTATACATCCTGGCCTGGTGCAAAACTTTTGTATATATAATGTCTTTGGTGTGTCGTTTAATGAAGAAGCTGTTTCCTACCCACTGATTGTAGTCGACTTGAAAGTCAGTTAACTTTAGTAGTTCATCGATTGAAATGTAAATTCAATTTCCTCCTCATATCTCTGAAATAAATGTTGCATATTGGGAGTCCTTTTTGATAGTACATCTAAGATCTTTATAGCTCAAAACAGAACCACCAATAATACATAAGGGTCATACCTTGATCATTAGGTCCTCCCATCTTCTTGTTCTTCTTTTCTTCCTCTTGTTCTTGTTCTTGTGGAAATATATGTCGGTTATGATTTCTGGTGATGGCAATGGCCGGGCCGATCGATGCCCTTGAATGGGTTATCCCCTCATATTTATATGCCATGCTCACCGGGGGAACCGACGCATCGGGATTGCCATCCTCGATCGGGATGGATCGGGCTCCTTCCACCCCATTCCCTTATCTTCCTCATTAATTGAACCGCATTAATTATTTCATTGTAGAATCACCGTTTAAGCTTAAAGATCATTATCCCAACAATCTCCCCTTGATCGTAAAGCTTAAACTTATAAGTTTTATTTCTCAACAAAATAGTACATCAAGACAAAAGGATTACAACGGTTAACACAAGTACCCTTTGAAACCTTGTGACTATAACATACTACTTTATTTCAAAACAAACTTCTTTAACTTAGGAGCTCCATAGACTTATTACATTAGATTACGACTTGCGACTCACTCCTCGATAAACAGTACACCAAGACACTAGGTTACAATAGTCGTTAAGCACTACTGAGCCAAGGGACTATGGTTCCCGAATGATTTTCGAGCAAGTCCACCTTAGGATTATGGAGAGATTACGTCGTATTGGTCCCAATTAATCCAGGATCAAAGGCTTTTCTACCAAACCCATACCGGTAACATGATCTTTAAATACACGGGCGGTAAGCCTTTTGTGAACGGATCCGCTAACATCAACTTAGTGTTTATATCGAAGATTTATTGTTTGATCCTCGGATCCTTTCTTTCACAACATGATACTTAATATCAATGTGCTTGGCACCACTCATTGACTTGTTGTTACTTGCATAAATTACTTTGGTTGATTGTCGCAAGTATAATGTGAGTGGTTTGGAAATGTTTGTCGACCACTCTTAATCCCGGATAAAATTCTTGACCATACCGCCCTGCCCGGTTGCTTCAAAACATGCCACATATTCAGCATGCATTGTCGATGATGCAGTAATACTTTGTTTGGAGCTTTTCCACGATATAGCTCCTCCGCGAGTGTGAAGATATAACCCGACGTGGATTTCCTTGTATCAACACATCCCGCAAAATCAGCATCCGAATAACCAATGACTTCAAGTTCAAGGTTATCAGATTTCTTATATGTGAGCATGAGATTCTTAGTGCCTTGCAAATATCGCATGGTCTTCTTAGCCGGTTTGTTCTCGGTCCCTGGATTTGACCGAAATCTGCCAAGCACCCCGGTTACAAATGCTAAATCGGGCGAGTGCACACTTGTGCATACATTATGCTTCCGACAACTGAAGCATACGGAACGATTTCATCTCGCGCAGATTCATATTTATTCTTGGGACACCGATATTTCCCAAACTTATCACCCTTGACTATTGAGCAAAGTAGGCTGAACACTTATGCATATTATACTTCTTCAGAATTTTCTCAATGTATGCTTTCTGGGATAGCCCCAAAATACCTTCAGATCTATCTCGATAAATTTCAATTCCCAAAACATAAGAGGCTTCACCGAGATCTTTCATTTCAAACTTCGAGGTGAGAAATCTCTTGGTCTCCATTAGCATATTCTTATCGTTATCGGCTAAGAGTATGTCATCAACATACAGAACCAAGAAAGCAAATTTACTCCCCCTGAACTTAGCATAAATGCAGTTATCCCTCTTATTCTCTTCAAAACCAAATTTCCTTATGATTCGATCAAACTTTAGATACCATTGTCTTGACGCTTGTTTTAATCCATAAATGGATTTCTTCAAATGACATCCCAAATGTTCCTTTCCTTCCACAACAAAACCCTCGGTTGAGCCATGTAAACATCCTCATACAAGTCTCCATTTAAGAATGCTTTGTTTTAACATCCATCTCGATGCAACTCCAAATCATAATGAGCCACAAGCGCCATAATAATTCCGAATGAGTCCTTGGTAGACACGGGTGAAAAGGTTTCATTGTAATCAATGCCTTCTCTCGTGTAAAACCCTTTGCCACAAGTCTTGCTTTGAATCTTTCAATATTCCCCTTAGAGTCACGTTTAGTCTTGTAGACCCACTTACAGCCCTCTTTGTTTTGGCTCCTTCGGAATTTCTACTAAGTCCCACACTTTATTAGAACTCATGGATTTCATTTCATCCTTCATAGCATCAAGCCATTCGAAGAATTTTCACTTTTCATGGCCTCTTTAAAAGATGTAGGATCACCTTCTAATATCATCTCATCCATATCTTCACTCATATAAGTGACATAATCATTAGGAATAGCTGATTTTCTTCGTCGTTTTGACCTTCTCAATGATTGCTCATCTGTCACAACTGCAGGTTCCTGAACATCCTCATTTATTTCTTCATTATTGGGTGCAATACTAGTAGTAGTTGCAGGAGATCCAACAGGTGTTGCATCAGGGATCCTTTCAGTTGGAGGTGCAACATTGACATGTATAGGAAAATTAGGATCTTCAATTATAGGCATTGGAACACAGTTCCGTTTCTCCTCTAAATCAATCTTCCTATATGTCATGCTCCCCTTCATCATCTCATCTTCCAAGAACACCGCATGTCTTGTTTCAACAAACTTAGTGAACTGATTTGGGCAATAGAACCGATATGCCTTTGACTTATCAGGATAACCAATAAAATGGCAACTGATGGTCTTGGGGTCTAACTTTCCCATATTTGGATTGAAAACTCGTGCTTCGGCAGGACAGCCCCACACATGTAGATAATTAAGAGTTGGCTTCTTTCCAGTCCACAGTTCATAAGGTGTTTTAGGAACTGATTTACTGGGTACTTTATTAAGGATGTGTGCGGCTGTCTTTAGAGCTTCCATCCATAAATTTTCAGGCAAAGTAGAGTGACTCAACATACTTCGTACCATATCCATTAGAGTGCGATTACGCCTTTCAGCCACTCCATTTTGCTGAGGCTCGCCCGGTGCAGCATACTGGGCTTTTATGCCATTTTCTTCCAGAAACCTTGCAAACGGTCCAGGAATTTGGCCATAAGGAGTATGTCTTCCGTAGTATTCACCACCACGATCAGACCTTACAATTTTGATCTTTCGACCATGTTGATTTTCAACCTCAGCTTTAAAGATTTTGAACTTATCCAATGCCTCAGATTTTTCTTTAATAGGATAAACATATCCATAACGGGAGTAATCATCGGTGAATGTTATGAATGAATCAAATCCATCCACTGATTTTACATTGAAAGGCCCACAAATATCTGTATGGATTATATCCAAAACTCCGTACTTCGGTTTGCACCTTTCTTGATTTTCTTGGCATATTTTCCCTTTATGCAGTCGATACAATGATCAGTATCTGCATCTGTGAAGTCTAATGGATGGAGGATATTTTCTTTAATGAGACGCTCGATTCTCCCCCTCGAAATATGGCCCAAACGATAGTGCCATAATTTCGAAGAAGTCTCATTATCATTACGTTTTCGCTTAGTATTGATGTTTGTGTTTGAGGAGTTATCAACATTATAGGTGGCATCACATACAGAGATTTGATAAAGTTGTTCCGTCTAACGGCGAGACCAACATCTTTATTCTCATACATAATTATACATCTATTGTCTCCAAAGATACAACGATAACCACCATCATCTAAACATGATACGTAAACTAAGTTCCTTTTCATAGAGGGTACATATAGAACATTACGTAACCAAAGTTTAAAGCCAGTTTGAAGTGTAAGTGCAACGTCTCCAATGGCCTCAACTTCGGCTTCAACTCCATTAGCGACTCTAATCCTTCTTTCCCCTCTTCTTAGGGTCCTCCTCGTAGCGAATCCCTGCAAGGAGTTTGCAACATGAATTGTTGCACCTGAGTCAATCCACCAAGAGTTGATGGCATAGTCAAAAGTAAGGGATTCATCTACAAAAGTGATAACATCAATACCTTTCTTACTGAGCCATCTCATGAATCCAATACAGTCCTTTTGGCGGTGTCCACTTTTTCCACAAAAGTAGCATCCATCTTTATCTTTCCCCTTTTCTTCTGTATTGGAATTTCCTCCAGACTTATTCTGTTGGGGTTGATTGGAACATTGTCCTTTGTCTTTAAATTGGGCAGGCTTAGGCTTCAGATATTCCTTCTTGAATTTCTTGAACTTTTTCTTTTCAGTATGTTTGACTTGATGGACACAATCAGTCCTTTCTGCCTTAAGCCTTTCCTCTTCTTGTACACACATGGCAATTAATTCATCAATGCCCCACTTAACTTTCATAGAGTTGTAGTTGATCACAAATGGAGAGAACTCCGAGGCGTGATGACATTATGAAATGGACAAGGAAACCATCTCGAGATTTCCATTTCCATGGTCTTAAGTTTTGAAGCCATGTTACATTTCTTCATGATATGCTCCCTCGACTTCCAAAGTAGCATCATATTTTTCACCTACCAACCTTTTGATGAGAGTGGTAGCATAGACCTTGGAAGAACCCTTGAATTGTTCTTCCACCTTAACAAGGTATTCTCGGCGGGTCCCGAGAATCGGTATTGCTCCCCTTATAGTATCTATGATGGAGCTCTTAATAATCATAAGGCATTTACGATTTGAAGTATCCCATTTTGCCTTTGCTCCATCAAATTCCTTTTTCAGGACTTCATAATTTTCATCTTCCGGTTTAGGCTCAACCGGAGGATCATTATGGAGAGCATAATCAATGTCCAACAGTGCTAGAGTAATCTCCAATTTTTCCTTCCATTGAGCATAATTGCTTCCATTAAGTTGCTCAATATTGCCCATCATACCAGCAACTTGTGAGGCATAAGATGCTGCATGAGAGAAAATCAACATCATTTGATAAGTATCTTCTTTTATTGATTAAGTCCATAACAGCTTTGGCCAGAAATGGAAATGATCAACAAAATTTTGCAATTAAGTATTTATTAATCAGCTTTGGCCGAAAAATAAATACCAATCACACTTTTAAATTTTACAATCTTCTTTTACCAATTCAATCAAATCGGCTTTGGCCGTAATTGAATTGAACTCGATAAAATTTTGTGATTAAATAATTGTCAATCAGCTTTGGCCGAATGACAATAATTTTATCACACATAATCAGAGTATTTATTTGCAGCGGAAATTAAATTATAACATATAAAATAATAGCTTGTAAAATAATAAAAGATAAATGTCTAAAGATAAAATTAATATATATAAAAATTTCATAATAATAACAATAATAATAATAATAATAATAATAGCTTCACTCAAAATAAATAAACATATACATAATTTAAATCAAATATCAGCCCATCATGCATTTTGGTCCATTACTATGCAGCCCAACATGTAATTTCTTTAAAAGGAAAAACCAAAATCAGCTTATCAGTTGGATTTGGCCCATGGCCTGTTCGCGCGCGGCGCGCACCCGCGTCCCAGGCCGCAACCTGGGCCTGGGCCGGGATTTCCTTCGCCCGCCTGGGCTTAGCACCGGCCCGAGCGTGCGCCACCGTCTATCACCGATTGGACGGCTGAGGACGCGCCAGCGCCGAACAAAACCGGCGAGCCGGATCGCGCCCCCGAAACCCTAACTCATTCTCCTCCCTTCCTTTCTCTCTCTCGCGCTCGCGGCCACCCGGGCGTGGCGAGCGGCGACCCGCACTCCGCCGGCGCGGAAGAGAAGCACGGCGCCGCCGAGCTCCACTCGCCGGAGGTGCGTGCCGCCCGGGCTGGAGCGCATCTCCGTCGAGCGCCGCTCGACGGTGCCCTAAGGTGTTCGTTCGCGCGCGCACGGAGACTCACGGCGGTGGCGACGAGCTGCTCCGGCCTCGGACGCGCCCGCCGAGAGGATGGCTACGGCGGCAGCACGGATCGGCGATGACCACCACGGGGCTAAGGTGCGTCCACCGCCTCCTTGATTTGCTTAGGGTTAGGGTTTGGAAATTTGGGGATTTCACTGTAGCTGGGTTCGGAATTGGGGATTTTGCTTCACCATCAGCTCAAATCATTATCCCCTTCCTTTTTAATGCTTAATCCGAAACCCTAGAACCCCTTATAGCTTAGCTGAGCTTCAGTTTTGCACGATTTTGGGCAAAATCTAACTTAACAGTAAAACAACAACTTCAACATGATGAACAAGAACACTTAATCTAGCATAATTGACATGAACAGAACACTTATGGGGTTCGATTTTGATGCTAACCAGCTCCGATGCCATTGATAGTACATCTAAGATCTTTATAGCTCAAAACAGAACCACCAATAATACATAAGGGTCATACCTTGATCATTAGGTCCTCCCATCTTCTTGTTCTTCTTTTCTTCCTCTGTTCTTGTTCTTGTGGAAATATATGTCGGTTATGATTTCCTGGTGATGGCAATGGCTGGGCCGATCAGATGCCCTTGAATGGGTTATCCCCTCATATTTATATGCCATGCTCACCAGGGGAACCGACGTACTGGGATTGCCATCCCTGATCAGGATGGATCGGGCTCCTTCCACCCCATTCCCTTATCTTCCTCATTAATTGAACTGCATTAATTATTTCACTGTAGAATCACTGTTTAAGCTTAAAGATCATTATCCCAACACTTTTAACTGTCATCTTGTCCTCTCCTTTTATTTTTTCTTGCGGTGAGATAATAGCATGTGCCATAACAAGTGTTCTTCATTAAGTGGATTTGTGTGCCTTCATTTCCAGTCTCCACACCACATTATGGGAAGAGCTGCCAAAGGACGATCTCTGTTTGTTCTACATCATGCTTTATTAAATAATGCATGTACTGCAGGACATGAAGCACATTCGGTATTTGTTGAGGCATGCATTAGGTGGCTTGTAATTATATTAGAGATAGTTGGACTTGTAGAATTCCACTATTATATTATGAGAAATTTTACTACTTTTGGAAATAACGTGAGCCCGTTGTTTCGTTTGATCTGGTGGTCTAAAAATAGGAAGAACCACATGAAAGGAACTAAGTTGTGGACCGGAACCAAGAAATATGTGGGCTCGGAACTGCTTTCTAATTAAAATTAGAGGGTCGTATTTTAACATCTCAGTAGTTGCTTCTCTAAATCTTATCGGAACGTGTTCTCAAATCGGCGGCGAGGCTTCTCAAGTTAATTAGTCGTGTAATCACACCACGGCATCGCAATCGCAATCGCTACAAGGCCTGATTACTGTCACAATTTGATCCTGCAGCACGTTTAATTTGTTACTTAATTACCCTGGCCTCATGCTCATGGACACGAAGCAGCGAGCGCACGTTCAGCATGCGTGAGTGAAATGAACTAGCAGATCAACGCTCCAACGACGCACCCAGTCGTAGTAGGTAGCGGATCAGCACAATATGAGCGTGGCCGGCGGAGCCCTCCTCTCGTCGCTCACTACTCACCATCCGGTCAACAGCCGTCGGCGGGTCACCCGCAGCGACGACGACGCTGCGTCGGCCAGGCAGCCAGAGCCAGCAGGCGGGCGCTGTGGAATAGGCAAGAAGCGAGACCGAGAAAAAGAAACCCGAACGAGGCGGCCGCGAGCTTGGAGGCCGGGACACAGATCTCGCAAATATACAGGCGGAGCGGTTTCGTGCCTTTGTTGAATTGGATTAGAGAGTCGAGAATCTGTAGAATAGGCAAAGTACTAATCTACCCTTAATTATGCTGCAATTTTTATTAATGAAGCACCATAACAAATCTCTTATATTATTATTAGAGTTGGCCATTTATCCAACTTATATATATTGCTACGTATCATTTCATATCTTATATCAAACTGTAATTGAGGCCGTGAGCATTATGTAAGTCAAATAAGAGTTCTGCTCAATACTATTAATTTTTGTCCATAAGCATGGCATGCTATTATGAAGTGTTATCGCTAGATTGATCCAAAGCACCACATAACTCCTGACTCCTGAATGACGGCGTGTAGTCATTGTGGACCAGGTTGTGATCGCTGCTGACCTCGGTGTACATCTGTCGTTCACATGTCCACTGTGAAGAACCAACATTGGTCGGCAAACCTTCAGCACGAACATGCTAATTGTTTTCAGCACGAAATCCAGAAGATGCTCGACGCAAAGATACAAAGCTTGTGTAGTGAATTCTCCTTGCTTCTCAGTGCAGAGTTACAAAAGTTACAAAAATCAAACAAAAAATGGATGAAGCTTGTCCATAATCTTGTGTTTCAGTCAGGACGTCAGGTGCCATGACAAATAAACTGAACATAGCTTCAGCGATGGATGACATTTGGTCAGGCAATGTGAACCAGGTGACGATAGCAGGTATGCAAGCACATCATGACATGCTGAATGAGTTGCACGACACGCCCTCGCCTGCGCCACCAGGGGGAGGAGTACTGCGAGAGAAGGGTGTTCTGTTCGACGAATGCTTCTCGCCTCTCACTCCTATCTTTGGTTACCCCAGTAAATCCCAGATGTCTCCTACTCCTATGAGCTATGAATGGCGAGCCACGAAATTTTACTGCGGTGAACCCCATCACCTTGGTTGCTCCCTATCTCCACCACTAGAAGGCATTATACATCCTCCCCGGGGCAAGACTTTTGTATATATAATGTCTTTGGTGTGTCATTTAATAAAGAAGTTGTTTCCTACCCACTGATTGTAGTCGACTTGAAAGTCAGTTAACTTTAGTAGTTCATCGACTGAAATGTAAATTCCAATTTCCTCCTCATATCTCTGAAATAAATGTTGCATATTGGGAGTCCTTTTGACTGTCATCTTGTCCTCTCCTTTTATTTTTCTTGCGGTGAGATAATAGCATGTGCCATAACAAGTGTTCTTCATTAAGTGGATTTTGTGTGCCTTCATTTCCAGTCTCCACACCACATTATGGAAAGAGCTGCCAAAGGACGATCTCTATTTGTTCTACATCATGCTTTATTAAATAATGCATGTACTGCAGGACATGAAGCACATTCGGTATTTGTTCAGGCATGCATTAGGTGGCTTGTAATTATATTAGAGATAGTTAGACTTGTAGAATTCCACTATTATATTATGAGAAAGTTTACTACTCTTGGAAATAACGTGAGCCCGTCGTTTCATTTGAGCTGATGGTCTAAAAATAGGAAGAACCACATGAAAGGAGCTAAGTTGTGGACCGGAACCAAGAAATATGTGGGCTCGGAACTGCTTTCTAATTAAAATTAGAGGGTCGTATTTTATCATCTCAGGAGTTGCTTCGCTAAATCTTATCGAAACGTGTTCTCAAATCGGTGGCGAGGCTTCTCAAGTTAATTAGTCGTGTAATCACACCACGGCATCGCAATCGCTACAAGGCCTGATTACTGTCACATACTTTGATCCTGCAGCACGTTTAATTTGTTTCTTGATTACCATGGCCTCATGCTCATGGACACGAAGCAGCCAGCGCACGTTCAGCATGCGTGCGTGAAATGAACTAGCAGATCAGCGCTCAAACGACGCACTCAGTCGTAGTAGGCAGCGGATCAGCACAATATGAGCGTGGCGGAGCCCTCCTCTCGTCGCTCACTACTCACCATCCGGTCAACAGCCAGGCAGCCAGGCAGCCAGAGCCAGCAGGCAGGCGCTGTGGAATAGGCGAGAAGCCAGACCGAGAAAAAGAAACCCGAACGAGGCGGCCGCGAGCTTGGAGGCCGGGACACAGATCTCGCAAATATAGAGGGGGAGCAGTTTTGTGCCTTTGTTGAATTGGATTAGAGAGTCGAGAATCTGTAGAATAGGAAAAGTACTAATCTACCCTCAATTACAACTCTTAATGAAAAGCTGCTGCAATTTTTATTAACGAAGAACCGTAACAAATCTCTTAATTATTATTAGATTAGAGTTGGCCATTTATCCAACTTATATATATTGCTAGTATCATTTCACATCTTATATCAAACTGTAATTGAGGCCGTGAGCATTATGTAAGTCAAATAAGAGTTCTACTTAATCTACTATATACACTTATTCTTTTATACCATTTATCCTCCCCACATGCAGCCACGTCACCCTCTTTTCTTAACCCTAAGATTTCTCATCAATGGCTACAAACTTGCCAGCTCTATTCTTCTAGAAACCTTTTTTGCGTGCCCAACCAAAAAAAAAAAAACACGCCTCCTTCCACCATCCTGAGCTCCTGACACACTTTGTGTTTGGCCTCCTCCAAACCTGCATCGCTTGGGACATGAGAAATGAAGAGGAGAGCACTGTCCCCTGTCCTCAGCCTATACACGGTGCCACGGCCAGCGGCACCTAGGAACTTTCGGATCTCCAATGACTATGGCCTGCTGCTGCTGGTGCACACGATGACTTTGACGATAGCAGATTCATGTACCGACGTCTTGCCTTCGTGCTTATGTTCATGTCCATCTCCATGCCTTTTACCTAGCGTCCTCTTCCATTTCCGTGCAACTATGGTGTTCGACTTAGTGCCCCTAAAGATACTACATTTGTCAATGATCACATGTTGAACCGCATGTATCAGTAGTGCAGGTGCCAAACTTTTGGTTTGGTTCTCCAATTTACATTTTTTGCTATCATTTCTTGACCCATGCTTCCTCTCATATTTCTGTGCTGCTATGAAAGTTTGGTTAAAAATTGCCTAATTCTCATACTTTTTCTCGAGTACGTTCGCAACCATGTAACTTCAAGCTTTTATGATTGTTTTTGGGTTTATACACAACCATCTAATGCAGTGATGCTTGCTACACTCAACTTGCCCCGCGCAATGCGCGGGGGAACTATCTAGTACTATTAATTTTTGTCCATAAGCATGGCATGCTATTACGAAGTGTTATCGCTAGATTGATCCAAAGCATCACATAACTCCTGAGTGACGGCGTGTAGTCAAGGTGGACCAGGTTGTGGTCACAGCTGACCTCCCTGTACATCTGTCGTTCACATCTCCACTGTGAAGAACCAACATTGCTCGGCCGACCTTCAGCACGAACATGCCAATTATTTTCAGCACGAAATCAAGAAGATGCTAGATGCAAAGATACAAAGCTTGTGTAGTGAATTCTCCTTGCTTCTCAGTGTACAGTTACAAAAGTTTCAAAAATCCAACAAAAAATGGATGAAGCTTGTGCGCAATCTTGTGTTTCAGTCAGGACGTCAGGTGCCATGACAGAAAAACTGAACATAGCTTCAGCGATGGATGACATTTGGTCAGGCAATGTGAACCAGGTGACGATAGCTGGTATGCAAGCACATGATGACATGCTGAATGAGTTGCACGACACGCCACGCCAACTCAAAGTCGCCAAAAGTGCAGCCACAGCCATGACATCAAGCAAGGAACCAAAGACTTTAGGAGACGAACATCACAGACCCAAGGAGGTTTCCCCTGGTGGATCCAGGGTATCGAGGATAGCCTTCTCCAAATAGAGAATGTTACAACTAAGGAACCCCTTTGAGTTTCGTTTCATGTTGCTCACCAACTCATGCTGCTGGCAGGGAATCTGAGACTCTCTTCTGCTTTCCTTGGGCTCAACAAATGTCGAACCCTCTTGTCCTGCTATATAACTAGACTAGAGGAGCGGGCGGATGCGGCACCAGGAGCGGTGGATCCGGCGAGCGCGCCCTCTGGCGGTCACTTCTGTAGCGTAACACAGGAGAGCGAGAGAGATAATTCAATCTCTGGGTAATTAATCTTCTCATTAACAAGTGTTTAGGCCTTATAGGCAACTCTCACAACTAGTAAGGACACCTTACCTAGCTCAAGGTGCTGCGATTCGTGTGCCTCAGAAAAAAAAATGCTAACAAACTCATGAAAATGGTCACTCACCAAATCGATCTAACAACCTATTAACCGATCCTGGAATGTAATGACCGTGCCATGGTGACCGCGCCCAGCGCTCCCGTGTGCATGCCGCGTGCCCAAACTCCTAGCCATGGTTGTGCTTCCATCTTTGGTAGGTCTGGCCCACCATTACACATGTACAGGCACCTGGGAACCAACAACCTGGTAAGATGTACTTGCTCTGATTGATGGAGCTGCTGGAATCCCGATCCTCACAATCCCATCTCCCATCTGAGGTCGATCACATCGAGCTTGGGAACATCAGGTACTACCTCTATTCCCCTTCTCCTCTGATGGCCTTGCTCTCATCTCACTACTGCATATTTGAATTTGGTCACGACTTCTCGGTTCCTAAAATCATGCAGTGAGAATGTGCTGAACTCATGAGTTTTTAAACACTTCGGTCAAGTTTTAAATAGCAGGTTATGGAAAATAGCGGCATCTTTTTTCAGAAGCTATTTAGCTATAGTGGCGCTATGACAGTTTTATGAAAAAATATGAAAAACACCAATAGTTGATGAAAAAACATGGCAAATATGAAATTTGCTGAAGATAAATATGTTCTTAGAGTTCCACAAGTCTAGATAACATTAAAAAATGACAATACAACGAGCTTCACGAAAGTTTAGTTGTCCAAAATACCAATATAACAACTTCAGATTGCAACTTAGCGGAGCTATAGCGGTGGATAGCGGAGAAATCTGGCATAGCGGAAAAAAGACCAATCTTAGCGCGGAGTCTCTCAAAAAGCTACAGCGGCACTATAGCCCGCTATTTTTTTCAGAACTTCTAGGCAGTATACTTCTGCAATTTTCAGTTCTAATGGATGTTTATCTTCAATACATCGTTATGTTCAGTCAAAACCTTATTTTGCTTCGGTTGTCCATTTGGTTGGCTGTAAACATTTATTTGCAGTCCGTGTGTGTGCCCTTAGGCAAAACTATGTAATATTGGTCTGATTCTATCTGTTGATAGATGAAGCCGAATATAAACTATCCATTATCTAAAAAAAGTAACAAGCTTCTATTGTGCAGACTATAGTGTTCCGTAAAGCCCGCAGGGCATCTGTTTTGCACTCCCTTTCAAGGTCGTGATGTTCTCCACTGGTTAGTGTAACTGTACAGCAAGTCGGCCACATGCCAAGTATATAGCGGGCATCATTCACACGACATAAACTGCTCTGTTGGTGCACCCATGTCATGCCATAGCTGTGAGTAGTTTAACTTATTTGTCAGTCTATCTCTGATTGTAAACACATCTGGTGAACTGAACCCTCTGGAAATAGGACATGTGTAAACATTTTTACTAAGTTGCTCACTAGAGAGTAGAGATACTGGGAGCGGCTTGCAGTTGCAGCAGCCTACAAACATAGAGACTAAGAAGCTGCAAGCTTTTTGCAGCAACTCACATACCGCCACTAGCATGCTGCACATCTAGCTAACTAAGCCGGTTGGGCTCAAACACACATAGAACGACTATTGACTATGAGCTAATTTGCTGTAAGTGGTGTGCCTCAAACATAAGCACTCGTTGTTAAGACATTTTTGTAGTGGTAAGAAGAGAGATGATGTCACGTCATGAAGCACCCGATGTTAAACCCTACAATCTAAAGTACTCCCCCGTGAGTTCAACCTTCTTTTGCGCACACTAGTACAAACATAAGCATCTTATCCACTATTACGCACACATGGTGAAAAGACTGACTATAATGGGCTACGAAGATTGCATTATACGGATTCTTGGCCTATAAACTTTACAACCTGATTCACCTGTCTAGATTCAACGTGCTAATTTTTTTCTCCCGTCTAGATTCAAAGAGCTATTTTTCTCTCTGGTCTAGATTCCTAGAGCTATTTTTTTCTCTCTTTTTTTTGCAAAATTATTTTTTTCTCTTTTGGGATATTGCAGATTTGTGGGAGAAGTAAAGGACGGGGGTGATTTCTTTTCGATATCCCAAGCCTATTGCGACGAGCTCACCAAGAGGCTAGCCAAATTCGACAACCCGGAGGCCTGCTTGGGAAACATTTTTCTTTGGTTTAGTTTAATTTGCTTTGTACGATATGTTAATGTCCCAACAGATCTTACAATTTGTTTGCCACAAGCAGCATTGAAAGTTCTATTTCTACCGACTCCCACGAGACAAATCATTTTCCATTGTTGCTTTGCACTAGCTCTTCCATGCGGATTTTATTAAAATCCGTTTTCTTCATAAATGGCTCCTTTTTTAATTCCAAGAAACATATGTTTATGGTGCGATTTACAATGTCTAATCGAGATATTTGATGAACTGGTGATCTGTGCAACATAAATCTATCAACTCTCCATATGGCAAGCACATTCTTGTTCTCCTCATTATTGTTACCTTGGACCTGTGTGAATTGACTCCTGCTCCAGATGATAGTCTCATTGTACCACACGGTACCTCTTCGCCCTCCGATGCTTGTTGAGAACAAATTTCGTGAGACTCAGGCAACATACAAACTGGATCGGCACTTGGCTCATGGACAGGCATGGGGGCAACACGCCATAAATGTCCGCTAGTTCATTGTCATGTAAGGTTGCACATGTTTGCCTGCTGCATGCAATTCTACTAGTTACCACCAAACATTTGCATCATTCACACAGAATAAACTGCTCTCTGTTGGTGTGCCCTTGTCATGCATGGTAGCTTTTAGTAGTTCAGCTTGTTTGTTTATACTCTATCTCTGATGTAACCACAACATATATCTGCTCAACTGAACTCCATGCAAACAGGATGTACAAACATTTTTACTAAGTTGCTCACTAGAGAGTAGTGATGCTGAGAGCGGCTTGCAGTTGCAGCAGCCTGCAAACACAGAGACTAAGAAGCTGCAAGCTTTTTGCTGGATAGCAACATCCCACATACCGTCACTAGCATGCTGACGGTTGGGCTCAAACACACATAGAACTATCTGCTTAATGAGAAATGCTACACTTGTTTTCTGGAATGTTGGGCGCAAACACACATAGAACATCATTAAGCAACCGATGTTAAACACTACAATCTATAGTACTCCCAGCCGGTTCAACCTTCTTTAGCTTATAGTACACAGTAGTACAAACAAAAGCAACCTTCTTTAGCTTATAGCTAGTACCTCATATTATGTTGTGTTCCATTTCATAATAATATTGAACTTTAGGAGCTTCCCTTTATAACTCAAATGATAGTGTGACTTGTTTATTAGGACATTAATGTCGTTCTAAGACCCGGTTGTACCAAAGCAAAGCATATGCCATACACGAAAATCATAGATTCCACACTGCTTCAAGGATCAAAGTAGGAACACCTTTGTCACCAAGAGTGAACATGCTGGCCAAACCTTTAGGGCAATTCTTCCATACCTAATGCATACAATCTGTTGGAACACGGTTCCAGCAGGTTTTATATTCAATCGTAATCACAATTACAATGCTAGAGTGTGAAGAGGGGAAGCTCTTCCACTCCCAGGAGTCATCCCTTACAACAGGGGCTGGGGGGTTCCTTATATAGCCGGTCCAGCTCCCAGGTATAAAAAGACAATACAACCCCAATGGGGAAACAGGGAAACCCTAATCCTATGACCCTTCCAGGTGGGGCTGGCAGGGGCAAGGTCGTCCATTGGAGCGCTGATGAGCCTGCTGGACCCTTCCTGGGCCTCCTAGGCGTGTGATGTCCTCCTCGCTCCTGGGCCGCTGGCGGGCCGCCTCCTGGGCCACTGGATGTCTCCGCTCCCATCCTGCCGTCTCCGCCGCTGGCTGGGGTATCTCCGCCCTGGGATCGGAGGCTTGCGCCTCCGTCCAGTGCCTCCGCCGGTGGCCAGAGACCAGGAGTCTCCGCCTCCGGCTCGCTTCCTCCGCTCGGAGGCCCGAGGTCAGGATGCCGGCCTGCTGTCTCCGGATGGCGACCGGAGACCTTCTCAGGCGCAGGCCGGCATGGTCTCCGCCGGCGGTCACAATACCTCCGATCAAAACCTGCATAACAAGCAAAGACAACCGTAGCAAATAAGATAAATGGGGGTTAGTTGACCGTAGGCTCATGCCATGTCTCCGCTGCTGAGATGCCTTTCCCCAACATTCCCCCTTTGAGGGTTAGGTCCAGCGGAGGCGGGCCCTGGCCATCAACTCTTGGCTTGATCAGCGGAGACCATGCCCCCCCCCCTAGCTCGCCTTTGGTGGACGGAGACTTCAGGGTGCGAAAAAGGTATTATCTCTTTTGCCTTCTCTCTCTTTTTCTGGCCGTTGGATCCGGGGTTTGCGGTTTTTCGACCGTTGGAGATTTTACCGTTGGCGCGGGGGGGATGTCCACCCCCAGGGTCAGAAACTGAGCCAACCCCCGCTCGGGGGTATGCTGTCGTCTTCAGGGATTTCTTTACTTGCGGCCTTCGGCTGCCGGCCCATCCTTTTCTGAGGAGAGTTCTGGGGGAGTTCAATGCTCAGATTCACCACCTTACGCCTCACGCCTTTTTGAATCTTAGCAAGTTTGTCTGGGCAGTGGAGTCTTATGGCGGAGAGACTGATGTCAATGCCTTTGTGAGGCATTATGAACTGCAGAAGCAGCCACGGTCGTTTGGCGAGGACAAGGTGAAAGCACAGTTTGGGGCCTGTACCTTTATGGCGAAAAGGTTTCAGGATGAGCGATTGGAGATCTCGTGGTGTCAGAAGGGCAAGTGGGAGCCGGCCAATTGGATGGAATATTGGTTCTACGTGCAGACCGTTGGTGTCACCGGGGTGGATGAGGACGGCAGTAAGATTGTGAGGTACCCCCTGGCCTCCGCTATGACGGCGATGAAGCCGCACACCAATTTGAAGCCTCTTCCAGCGTCTTCCGCTGCAGCCTCCGCTCGCGAGAAGTCCTGCCGAAAGGCCTTCGCTTTGGCTTGCAAATACTCCGGAGGTCGCGACCTTCTGGAGGAGATAGTGGCCTCCGGCTGCTGGCCCTTGGCTAAGGAGAGGCCAAAGTTTGAGATTGTACGGAAGGAGTTGCCGGTTTTCGGAGAAGCTGCGGGCATACCGTGCCCTGTCTTCGGTCTCAGTTTACCTCGAGGGGAGACCGGGACCAATTTCGTTAATCGTATTGAAAGGAAAGTTGTGGAGCTAATCGGAGAGGTCTCCGAACGTGAATACCTTGCGCGGAAGGCGGAGGCTGGTTTCATGCCACGCTTGAATCGCGTCTTTGAAGAACTTCAAATCCGCTATTCCTCCCGGCCTGTCCCCGGCAAGGTGCTCCGGAAGATAGAGTCTAGAGCATTGAAGAATGCCGCCGCCGTTGCTACGGTCAAGGCGGAGGCATCAAAAAAGAGGAAACGTTCTTGCGTTGGCCGCGGGCCTTCCAAGAAGGAGAAGACCTCCGAGCCGGAGGCTGTTGAGGCTTCCGCATCTGCATCCCCCAATGCCTCTGAGGCTGGCTATCAAGGTGACGACGGGGAAGAAGAGGTTGCCAAGGAGGCGGTAGCGTCCGCTAAGCCCTCACCTACAGCGGAGGCGAAGGTGGTTTCACGCCCCTCTGTTTCCGCGTGGGTCCCCTCACCGGAGGTGTCCGTTCTCTTCGTAAGTTAAAAAAAAAATTTTGACTTTGGCTAAGTTTCTTGGACACCACTCCCCTCTCTTTTTTTTTCTTAGGGTGAGAAGACTTCTAACCTTTTTATTCTATAGCGAGCTTGCCGGTATTCTTTGGGAGCATGAGGCCTCCTCCTGGTGTTGATTTGGCGCGCGTGTTCCCGGCGCGTGGTGCAGACTCCGCTGCGGGTGGAGGTTCTACTTCCGCCGCTCGTGCTTCTGGAGGTAAAGATTCTTTACTCTTGTCTTATTTTTAGCTCATACGTTGATTGCATGATTGGCTTTGCTAAGATGTGTCTTCGCTTCTCTTTCAGATGCCTCCGCTACGTTTGGTGCGTGGGGTTTGAATGTTCATGATATTTTCGAGCATTACGGAGGTTTTTGTCATGTTACTTTACTGCTGTCTCCGTGAGTTTTGGCTGTTGCGGGCTTGTACTCATGATCGTTTTCCCTATGGTTTTTGTTTTGATCCTAGCCCAAGTTGACAACTACCTTGATGCGCTGCCCTACGAACGCCTTCTGCGCCTTCAACTGGAGCACCACTGTATGGTGAGTGTGCTTTGGGCTTTTGACCTTTTAATCTTTTCCTTGTTGCTTTTTTCTCACTTTATTACTGTCTATAGACGCATCACATGGCCTTCGCTATTGAGCACCGAGGAGCTGTGGAACTTGCCCAGCGGACGCGAGCCATTGAGGCCCTGAAGGGAGAAGTGGAGACCCTTGGCCGCGAGAAGACTGACCTCGCGGCCAAAGTTTCTAACTTGGAAACCGCTCTCCAGCAATCGGAGGCCCTGAAGAAGGAGGTTGAGGATTTGGAAGTGAGGCTCAAATCTGCTAATGAAGCCAAGGACGTTGCAATTGAGCGTGCCAATAAAGCCACGGAGGTGTCGAGAACCTCCGCACCCGGTGGCCTCGATGGAAAAGACTGCGGAGACCTTTCGGGAAGGAGGCGGAGGGATTGGCTGCGGAGATCGAGGAGATCAGGGTTGCCGGTACTGAAATTGCGGAGACATATCTGTCTGTACTTGAAGAGTTTGGTGGTGTTGCCTCTCCTCTTCCCGCTAACTGTACTGCCAGTGGATTGATGTCTTGGATCAAATCCAATCTGGCGAAGCTGTCCCTATTTGTCGGAGGCGTGTCCGATTTTGCGGCAAAGGCCTCCGCCACTGGTTTAATTAAGAGCTTGGTTCGCGGAGGTCTGGACATTAGCGCTGTTGGTCTACCAGAGATCTCCGATTCCTCAGAGCTCGGGGAGACTTCCCGCCCAATCCGCAAGACTATTCAAAAATTCTTGAAGTCTTTCTGGGTGCCTTTTGGCAGGGCGGAAGCCGTTGCTGCTGCTCACGCGATGCGGAAGGTGAAACTTCTCTTCCTTTGTCTTTTATGTTTGTCTTTTCTTTTGCTTCCTCCTGGAGCTAACATTTTTTGTGTTTCTAAGGCTGCCGCCGGAGGCCGGACACCAGTTAGGCTTGTGATGAAAGGTGTCCCCGTCCTTGGTGAGCCTTCCCAACCAGGCTGTGGCGGAGGCTCTCAAGTTCCTCAGGCAACCGCGTCTCCGGCGAGGACACAGGCCGAGACGGAGGTTCCGACGGAAACCCAGGCACACTCTGATGCTCGTGCCAGCCCTCCCGCGGAGACGTTACAAGAGAGGCAAGACGGAGATGCCGATAAAGCCGCTGAGGCCCACGACATCCGCGGGGAGGAGGTAGACTAGGGTCTTAGTTTTCTATGTCTTATGATGTAAATACACTTTGTTACTTTTGCTGTGGCGCCTGTGGTGCGCGTATTGTAATGGAACTTATGGGTCAATCCTCCTGCGCAGGTCTCCGATTTTGGGCCTGTGCAGGAGGTGGAACCTGCAACCCTTATGCGCGATGGTGTTTACGTTAGCGGTTTTCTGTGGGATTGCTGGCGATCAGTGTTCCCCCGTCGCAGCGTTGATGATATGTTTGAGTTTGTTCGCGCTCAGCTGGATGATAGGCGCGACACCTTCGTTGGGTCGCTAGCATGGAGGGGTCCTTCTTGAATTTGTTGCTCGTCGGTTTTTTACATGAGATGTTTCTTTTTCCTCGTTGCCTTTTTCTTTTCGGAGGCTATGTATGTATTTACTTGTTGCCTTTTGCCTGAGGTTTGTCTTTGTGTAATGGGACTTAGATGTATTCATTTCATACGCGGAGGCTATGGAAGAAATCTTAGATTATCGTATACATGTTTTTTCTTGTGTCATATGCTAATGTTACCTGATTCTGAGCTAAGGTATTAAAGCGGAGGTATTGTCTTTGCTTACGTGTATTTTTGTAAAGTTGTCTTCGCGCACTGCAACGCTAATCCATACAATGTTTGAATTGCACGCGGGGGTTACTGGTCAGATTCCGGAGGCATTTTGTCGGGTACCTTTTATTGATCTTTTTGAATGGGCAGCTGTTAGGTTACATGGTTCCATGCTAAGGCATGGAGATTAGGGTCTTAGTACTGCCTTTTTTTCCAACTGTAGCTAATTGGACATGGTCCCTTGCTAATGGGGACTCCCAACTCGTGACTAGGTACCCCCTGTCTTCGGGCTCAATTTCACGTGGCATTCCACGCTTTTGTTGAGCGATTTTGACCGGGGATGGGGGGACGTTACGAATTCTTACGCGGTGTCCCCCCTATCCCGTTTTCTTCCCTGAGGCAAGGCTCATTGGTGCATGCTCTTAAGAAAAGGGTGGTGTGCATTTTGGTCTATGTGGCCCTCTGCTTACGAATTCTTACGCTGTCTCTCTATTGCTACTGTGAAACTCTTGTAAATATACATCAGCCTCCATCCCCCCTACTCTTGATACGTGCTTTGTGTGATCTTTGGGGGTGGATCTTTGGAAGCGCCTTCCTTTTATAGGCCTTGGCATGGCCGATTGGCTTAAATGTCTCTGACCTCTTTGGTACACTTCTTAGTAAATGCTGTGGATCCTGTGTGATTTCTCGTGATATGCTCTCTTGATTGCTCGAGGACCAAAACAATCGCTGCTGATGGTACTCTGCGGTTTGAATGATCTTGATTGCTACTATGGGTTATGGTACAGATCTTGCTCCTTTAATGCATTAGATTGCGGATCAAGGCATTTATTTACCTTTCTCCTCCCTAGGGCTATATAAGGCTTATGGTTTTTGGTGATGCTTGGTCATTTGGGGTAGTGTTCGCCAGGATTCTGGTTTAGTGAGAGCATGGTCTTGCTGTTAGATGTGCTTTGAGGCTGATACTGAGTAAGAATTCGTAAAGGCTATATCACAATGGTGTGTCGCTCTTCTGCTGAGAGGTCTGGAGTGGTATCCGGCTACGAATACAACTGTGCTTGCTACTTGGCCTATTCTTCTGAGGTGTGTAGTGGGGCGGGCTAGTCCGAGGTGTGTCGGTTGGCAGTTTGCGCTTTGGGTACCAGGAGCCGAAGTCCGTCAGTACTAAGGCTCCCTCCCTTCTTGGAGATGGAGAATTGCAGCGCTCTTTGCTCTTTTGCAGGCTCGTTTGCTGATTGTAATAGTAAGAGGTGGCACACCTTCTCTAGAGTCTACACTAGTTGGAGCTAGGGCATTGGTGATTCTTGTAGCCTTAATTTCATATTTGTATGCAAATTAATGGACTGGAGTGGCTTGCTCAGCCGCCGTGTTACCTTCTCTTTATTTCCGGTTGCCTTTTTTGCTTATGACGATTAGATTGCTCCGATTTCTTCAATTTTCGGTTTTCGTGTTTGGCATGCCTCCGCTGATCTTGCGGAGGCATGAGAAGCCGCTGGCTGATGAAGCGATCTTTTGCATTAATATCGGTGCCCTAGCTGCTTGCTGGGTCTTTTTCCGATTTTGGTGATGCCCCTTTTTTTTGGCTTTTTGTACCCCTTAGTGCCTGACCGATCAGGTCTTTTTCCAAGGGTTTTTCAACCTTTTTCGTGGTTGGCATGCCTCCGCTAATCTTGCGGGGGCCTGAGAGGCCACAGGCTGACTGAGCGATCTTTGCTTTAATATCGGTGCCCTAGCTGCCTGCTGGGTCTTTTCCAATTTTGGTGATGCCTTTTTTGGCTTTTTGTACCCCTTAGTGCCTGACTGATCAGGTCTTTTTCCAAGGATTCTCAACCTTTTGGAGGTCGCTTACAAATCTTTTTGAGGTCCGCCGGTCAAGGCGAAGTTTGAAGTGACCTCTTCCGATGCTTAAAGCTCCGTCGAATATTGCGGCTGCGTTGCCAGCCGCTTTCGACTTTGCTGCATTCTGGCATTTCTCGGGGCCCTCTTTATATATTGCGAGAGGTTGATTACAACGGAGTTGCCTCGTTAAAAACCTCACCTCCGATAAGGAGTCCCCGCGTGAGGAAAAGAGCGCAATCCGGTTCGAAGGGAAAGAAAAGAAAAGTGAAAATGAACTACTGGATGCCTCCGCTTATAGTTTTACGGAGGTTCCTTACATTTTAGATGTAGTATTTCCTGAGGTTGTCCACATTCCAGGTGTGGGTTGATACTTTCCCGTTTTCATCCTGCAAGAAGAACGATCCTTTCCTTCCTGCTTGGTGAGCTAGGTAAGGTCCTTCCCACTTTGGTTGCGGTTTCCGCGTTTGGTGCATTTGGTTACCGGCGGAGGACCCAGTCTCCTTCTTTGATGTCTTTGATTACCACTTTGGCATCCCTCCATTTCTTCGTTTGGTTTTGGTACTTGATTATGTTGTCCTGCCTCTAGTCTCTCTCGCCTCTATCATCTCTTTCTTTGTACTCTTCATTTTTACGCTAGCGCTGTTTTGTGACCCGGAGACTTTGGTTTCTTAACTCTTTCGGCATCATAGCCTCTTCCCCATATAGTAACTTGAAGGGTGTGAAGCCTGTAGCTCGTGATATGTTGGTATTGTGAGACCACACGACCTTAGGCAACTCCTCGACCCATTTTCCTTTCTTTAGGCCGTGTAGCGTTTTGGAGATTGCTGAGAATATGATCCTGTTGGACCTCTCAACCGCTCCGTTGCTCTCCGGGTGGTATACTGAGGCAAAGGCCAGCTGCGTACCAATGCTTCGCGGTACTCTTTGAACTTGTCGAATCGAATTGCTTTCCGTTGTCTCTTGTTAGGGTTCTTGGGACACCGAATCCGCACACTATGTTCGCGAAAAACTTTTTTCTTGTTTCCGAAGTGATGGTTGATAGTGGCTTGGCCTCAATCCACCTTGTAAAATATTCTACTGCCACAACCGCATACTTACTACCTCCTTGAGCTGGTGGGAGCGGCCCAACGAGGTCCATACCCCATCTCTGCATAGGCCATGTTGGTGGGATGAGCTGTGACTTCCCCCTGGCTTACTTTGGTTTGGTGAGAAGTTTTGGCAGGCGCTGCACGTCTTCACTATGCGTAGGGCATCTTTGATGTGAGTGGGCCAAGTAAAAACCTTGGCGAATGGCCTTTGCGGATAATGCCCTTGGGCCTATGTGGGATCCACAAATTCTCGCGTGAATCTTTGCGTAGGAGTTCCTGGCCTTCTTCATTGCTTAGGCATTTGAGTAGTGGTTGCACTATGCCTTTTTTGAATAGCTGCCCCTCTATTACGGTGTAGCTTCTTGCTCGAGCCGCCAGTCTTGCTGCGCTGGCTTCATCTGATGTTACGTGTTTACCACTGATTTGATCTATGATTGCTTGCCTCCAGTCTTCGGAGTGAATTAGTAGTACCTCCGCAAATGCTCTGTTTAACCTTGCCGTGGCTGGTTGCAGTAGCTCTTGGTAAAAGGTGCCTGCCGGCATGTCAAGCTTGTTTTGCTGCCTTTGCCAACTCATCGGCCTCCATGTTTTCTCCTCTTGGTATGTGCCGAGGGTGAAACCTTTGAATCTCTTCTCAAGGCTTCTCATGACCTCTAGGTATCTTGCGAGTTCAGGTTCCCTCGCGGTGTACTCTTTTTCCACTTGACTGCTACCAACCGTGAGTCCGTGTTTACTAGCACGTGAGTAGCCCCGAGTGCCTTTGCTTTTGTCAACCCCAATATGACACCTTCATATTCTCTTTGTATTGTTTGTTGTTTTGAAGCACGGTCTAGCCGCATACTTTGTCCCGACTCGATGGTGAAAACAGAATTGCGGAGGCCCGGCCCCCTGGACTCCCGGGCACCATCGTGTAAAGCGTCCGGTGGGATACCTCCGATTTTGATTCGAGGTATTTGTTGGCACCCATTCTCGAGAGAAAATCCGCTAGTGCTTGCGACTTGATTGCTTGTTCTTGCAACAAACTTGATCTCGAACCGAGACGGCTCGTAGCCCACTTGCCAATTCTTCCCGAGGCTTCTTTGTTGTTCGGGATCTCGGCCAATGGCTGCGCTTGTTGTTGGTATCGAATAGTGTGGTCCGAAAGTAGTGCTTTAGCTTCCTTGATGCCGTGATTACTGCATACGCTATCTTTTCAATCTCTCGTGTAGTTCGGCTTTGCTCCTTGCAATGCCTCGGACACATAGTATATCGGCCGCGCACCTCGCTTACCATTTACTGTCTCTCTTGCACGAGTACCGCACTTACCGCCCCGCCGATGCGACACGTACAACAAGAGTGGCTCGTCGCTATTCGGGGCTGCTACCATTAGGTCCTCAGCCATGTATTTCTTGAGCTGTCCGAAAGCTTCTGATTGCTCTGGTCCCCATTCAAACTTTTCGTTGGCCTTGAGTGCCTTGAAGAAAGGGAGGCTGCGCTCAGCTGATTTGGAGATGAACCTGTTCAAGGCCGCGATTCTTCCTGTGAGTCGCTGGACCTCTCTTTTGTTTGATGGCTCGGGCATGGCCAGGACGGCTTTTGTTTTGTCTGGGTTGGCCCTGAGACCTTCGGGTCCGACGACATATCCCAACATTTTTCCCTTGCTGACTCCAAAAACACATTTTTCTGGGTTTAGCTTCAATCCGGCCTCCCTAAGGTTTGCAAAGGTTTCCTTGAGATCTTCGAGATGGTTCTCGGGTTCTTTGCTTACCACGGCAATGTCATCCACGTAGGCTATGATGTTTCTCTGCAACTGAGACCGTAGTACAGCTTGCACCATTCTTGCGAAGGTTGACCCTGCGTTCTTGAGCCCTTCAGGCATTCGCACAAAGCAGTAGGTTCCAGTTGGTATGGTGAAACTTGTCTTTTCCTCGTCTTCTTTCCTGAGCCAGACCTGATGATATCCCGAAAAACAGTCTAGGAGGGAGAATCTTTTGCATCCGGTGGCCTTATCAACTGAAGCGTCTATTCTGGGTAGCGGGAATGGGTCTTTTTTGCATGCCTTGTTCAGGTCAGTGAAGTCGATGCACATTCGCATTTTGCCATTCTTCTTTGGGACAAGCACCACATTTGCTAGCCATTCTGAGTATTTGACCTCTCGTATGACGTTTGCATCCAATAACCTCTGCACCTCCGCCTTCGCGGCCAAGGTTCGTTCTTCTGACATTTTCCTCTGCCTTTGTTTCCTTGGCTTTACGTTCTCGTTTAGATCCAGGGTGTGCTCGATTATGTCTCTCCCAATTCCCTTAAGGTCTTCTGCTGACCATGCAAAGACATCTTTGTTTTTGGACAATAGGCTAATTAATTCTGTCCGTTCTTCCTCTGATAGATTTGCTCCGATCGTCACCTTCCTGTTTGGCACTGCCTCGTCGAGGGGCACTGTTATTGTGTCCTCCTGGTCCTTCATGTCCGTCTTTCCTCCGGGCATATCTGGTGGCTCATCTGATGCCACCGTGTTTATGTTTCTGTGGGCCTTGTATATTGCTCTCTCTATGTTCCTGGCTTCCTTCTGGCTTCCTCGAACCGTGATTATTCCATGCAGTGCTGGCATTTTCATGCAAAGGTAACCCATGTGGATTGCCACATTGAACTTGTTTGCGAATCCTCTTCCTAGGATTGCATTGTATGGGTAATATATGTCTACTACATCAAAGGTGATGTATTACGTTCTCGCGTTGTCCCCATCTTGAAAAGACACGGGTAGGGAGATTTTCCCGAGGGCGTGAATCTTCCTTCCTCCGAATCCTATCGAGGTGTATCTCGGTGGTTGCGGTGAGTCCCGCGAGCTTCATTTGATCAAAGACACTTGCGAAGATGATATCGCCGAACTCCCGAGTCAACCAAGATTCGTTTATCTCCCATCCTGCCACGTTTGCTTTTATGACCATCGCGTCGGTGTGAGGGTAACTCTCCAGTCGGAGGTCCTCTTCTGAAAAACTGATTTGGGCCTTAGACCATTCTGTTGTTCGGTGTGCTCCCTGCACAGCCACATTATTCACCAATCGGAGGTGATCTTTTTTCTGCTTCTTTGTCTCGAATTCCATCGCTGAACCGCCGGCTATCGGTAGTATCATGCCTATTGTGGGCAGAGCAGAGTGGGGGTTCATCTGATTCTCAATCGGAGGTTCAGCCTTTGGCATGGTACTGGGGCAGGTAACCTGCTGCGGAGGTGCTGGTAGCGCCTCGAATTGCCTTTGTTGCGGAGGTGGAGGTAATCGCGTCGCCTCTGCTGCTGTTGATGTGAAGACTGAGGTGTTTCTACCATGGATATCTGTGGGGGTCGAGTGTTGACATAAGTGATCGCACTCTCCGCCCTGACGGGTGCCTGGTTGCCGTACTGAGACATCTGGTACTGCACAGGCCGCCATGCTAGTAGGGACGGTGGATAGTACTGTTGTGCGACGTTCTGCTGAGGGAGGACACTGTTGGTGTACCCTGGATAGCTTGGGTTGTACTGCTGATGGTGTTGTGAAGTGAAGGCGTGATTCACTTGTCTGGTTGGCTCCGGGACGGGTGGAGGCGGCTATTGCTTGTTCTTCATCCGATCCATTGTTTCTTTGGTTTCGGGGCATTCCTTGGTGCTATGCCCCTTTTCTTCCCCATGGAAGATACAGTAATGCCTTCTTGGTTTCTGGTTCCTATTCCAGTTCTTCGACTTGCTCTTGTTGAAATTCTGGTTATTCTGAGCCTTTGTATCTTGGCCGTTCCCTGGCTCCTTGTCTGCCGAACGTTGAGGCTGGCTGTTTTGCACATTGAAGACTTGCCTTTGCTGAGCATTCTGCCTGTCATATGGCCTGTTGTCTCTATTGTTGTTCCTACCGGAATACCTTTTGCTCTGGCCTTCTCCTTCATCCAGTCTTTTCCGGAGGTCATTGTCTGATCTGCAGTACTTTTCGAACTCTTCATGCAGCTTTTCCATGGTAGCTGGCTTTTCTCTCGCTAAGTGGCTTGCGAAGGGTCCAATGCGGAGACCTTTAATTGCTGCCTCTATCGCGACACTGTCTGGCACATCTGGCGCCTTCGCCCTGAGGTGTAAGAATCTTTGGAAGTAATCCCTTAACGGCTCTCCCTTGTCATGTTTGTTGCTGAACAGGTCTGCCGACGACAATGACTCACTCGAGAAACCTTTGAAATTGGCAATTATCTTATCCCTCAGGTTCTCCCATGAGTAGATTGTGCGAGGCTGCAGCATGGAGTACCATGTCAGTGCGTCGCCCTCTGTGGCGATAACGAAGGATTTGGCTAGGACACTGTTATTTCCTCCCGCGGAGGCGACTGCCGCCTCAAAACTCATCAGGAACTGCCGTGGATCTGTTTTTCCATTGTACCTAGGCAGGACCATGGGCTTGTAGCCCGGAGGCCATGGTGCTTTCTGTAAACCTTCTGACAGTGGCGATTTCGGGTCGAACGTCCTCTGGTAGACCATGATCTGAGGTATCTCTGTGGGTGTTGCGGCCATGTATTGGCTGAGCTGTGGGGTTGTCATGGTATTATTTTGATGCATTGTTATGGGTTGCATGCTCTGAATCTCCGCTTGCAATATTGCCATTTGCTGCCTAATCTCCTCTGCTTGCTGGGAGGTGTGTATTGCCCTGTGCGTAGCTGCTTGCTCTGCTCTCAGCCTATCTCGTTCTGCTTCCATGCGCTGCATTTCGACTCTTAGCCGACTTACCTCATTTTCCTGGTGTTGGTCGCCGTCCTGGCTTGTCGGAGGTTGTTCATCTTCGCCGTGGTCATCATCGTTCTGTTCATCTTCGGTTGCCTGCTCGGAGGCATACGTGCTTCGGGCGGACCTTCGCGGTCTGCCCCTTCGCGGTGGTTCAGGTGCCTCCGCGGGTGCCTCCGCCCCGGCGGCGGCACGTTTTCGTCGAGCGGCGGCGGCCGCTATCTGTTTTCTTGTTGGCATCTGTGAGTGATATCCTCGGCCAGACACACGGGTGGGCGCCAACTGTTGGAACACGGTTCCAGCAGGTTTTATATTCAATCGTAATCACAATTACAATGCTAGAGTGTGAAGAGGGGAAGCTCTTCCACTCCCAGGAGTCATCCCTTACAACAGGGGCTGGGGGGCTCCTTATATAGCCGGTCCAGCTCCCAGGTATAAAAAGACAATACAACCCCAATGGGGAAACAGGGAAACCCTAATCCTATGACCCTTCCAGGTGGGGCTGGCAGGGGCAAGGTCGTCCATTGGAGCGCTGATGAGCCTGCTGGACCCTTCCTGGGCCTCCTAGGCGTGTGATGTCCTCCTCGCTCCTGGGCCGCTGGCGGGCCGCCTCCTAGGCCACTGGATGTCTCCGCTCCCATCCTGCCGTCTCCGCCGCTGGCTGGGGTATCTCCGCCCTGGGATCGGAGGCTTGCGCCTCCGTCCAGTGCCTCCACCGGTGGCCAGAGACCAGGAGTCTCCGCCTCCGGCTCGCTACCTGCGCTCGGAGGCCCGAGGTCAGGATGCCGGCCTGCTGTCTCCGGATGGCGACCGGAGACCTTCTCAGGCGCAGGCCGGCATGGTCTCCGCCGGCGGTCACAATACCTCCGATCAAAACCTGCATAACAAGCAAAGACAACCGTAGCAAATAAGATAAATGGGGGTTAGTTGACCGTAGGCTCATGCCATGTCTCCGCTGCTGAGATGCCTTTCCCCAACACAATCGATGCTACCAACATTCCAGAAAAACCACGAGCCTTGTTTTCTTGTAAGATTTTCTCCATTTCATCACTTTTTCGAGGACGTAGATAATCTTCAGCGAAACATTCAATCACTCCTTTGGCAAATTTTCCTAAAAACTCCAAAAAAGTGCTTGCAGGCAATTTTCAATACTTCATCAAGTTGATCGGCCAAGGAGCCATAAGCCCGCGTCCTCATAGCCATAGTTCACTTTTGAAGTGATGAAAGAGAATCCCTACCGGTTGCATCGACCCTTCTAGGATCTAAGTCTTCGATTTCTTCTAGATCATCTAGCAGATCATCTTCCTCATCCCGTGGCTCCATAGGATCTAAGAGGTGTTTTGTGGCTTGGCATAAGCGGAGAAGAGGAGTTCACTAGCGCTAAGGTTCACACTAGTGCTGCGGTAACACTTACTAGTGTTGTAGTTAGTAATGGGAGACATGCAGTTTGCTATAAAAAAATGTCAGTGGAATAAACATGCATAGGTTGGTACAGCTGAACATTATGCAGTCCAGTTTTTCAAAATGACAGTTAATAAAATTCATAATATTTGCCGTCAAAAAATAAAATTCAGAACATTTTATAGCATTTTGATAATTCTCACATGTTCACCCAGAAGCACTCAGAAACTGCAGTACCAACCAAATGAAAATTGTGTGGTTGACGTGGGACTTTATCCCAGCAACAAACATATATGCAGTTCAGAATGTGGCACTAGGTAATGCATGACTCAAGGTGAAGTCGGGCTCGAAGTTCAACAACCTGTATCATACAAACAACAAAGACTGTAGCAGATTCAGTCAAGAAGCGAAATAAAAATGGTATTCAGTAATGAATTATCACGCAAAGGCATCTCAGAGTTGTGAATCAACGTCAAGTCCGCATGTAAAGATTCAGGCCACGATTCAAGATTCAAAACTTCGATATACAATTCACAAACCGGTGCGGACTTGCAAAAATAGAATATCACCTGTCGTTCAGGAACTGAGAAATCAATCTGCAGCTCCGATCCACTCGACAATCGCCTCAGCCTCCTCCTTGCTGGCATGACTCATGAGCGCAGCTGCTTGGTGACGAGGAGTGGATGCTAGGATCAATGTCGCGGCGTGGCATCGGAGGAGGCACTCCAGCCTGGGCAAATAGTTTGTGCTGAGGTGGCAGGGCCATCTGTCACGAGTGCATCTACCATCTAGGATCCGAGCAGCAAGCGTTAGAAGTGTATGAGAGGAGACGATGCAGCAGTATCTGGAAGCCGTCCAAGTGTGCAGTGAAGTGGAGGTGAGGATGCTGAGGATAGAGTTTTGAGATATGTTCTCCACTGATTTCACCACTTCATTAGCCCCATCTCCTATCTTTGGTTACGCTAGGAAATCCCAGATGTCTCCTACTCCTATGAGCTATGACTGGCGAGCCACGAATTTGTACTGCGGTGAACCCCATAAGGCCATAACGTTGGTTTGCTCCTGTCTCCACAACTAGAGAAGGCATTATACATCCAATCCCGATGCAAAACTTTTGTATATATAGTGTCTTTGTTGTGTCGTCTAAACTCCATACGCTCTCTACCTTATGTCTTTAATGTAGAAGCTCTTTCCTACCCACTGATTGTAGTCGATTTGGAAGTCTATTAACCGTTGTTCATCGACTGAAGTCGAAATTCAGTTTCCTCTTCATATCTCTGAAATAAATGTTGCGTATTCAGTCATGTCGACTGCCATCTGCTCCTCTCCTTTTTTTTTTTTTTCCTGAGGTGAGATGATGGCAGGTGCTGATTTTCAATGCATGATCTTTCTTGTTTGCAAGTGCAATCGTTTAGCAAGTGTTCAATAAGTGGGTATATTCAGGGAGCATCCCCTGTGGTAGATAGCTGTCAAAGGACAATCTCTGTTTGTTCGACATAATGCTTTATTAAACAATGCATGTACTGGTACTGCAGGACATGAAGCACATTCAGGTTTTGGACAGGCATCCTTCCTTCAGGTATTACTAAAAAAATTTGCAATGTCAAGGCACATGCACAATCTGATGTCCCCAAACTGAACCATGATCAGAATGCACAAAATACAAGGCTAGGTGACACAACACCATTTCACAGCTGTGGAGTCGAGTGTGAAATGGGGCCTCGAAACGTCATGGAAGAATAAATCACTTCTTGGGATAGTTGGTAGGATCAGGTCCAATATCACGTGATCCCGTATTCACATATGGTCCTCGGAAAGTGGCCTGTGGTGGCAGAGGTTTTGACGAATCAGTGATAGGCCTCTTCTTTGATTTCCTGAAAACAATGTGCAGATTATAGAACAAAGGTTAATGCACAACTCCTCTTTCCATGTTTCATGGCGGTGCAAAACAGTACACAGGTTGGCCTTACACAAAAAGGAACGGAAATGATAAGCCAGCACCAGCGAAGACCAGTAATCCAGTGGCAACTAAAGCATTACGTGCCTTTGACATGAGCTCACCATATAACTGTACAAAATAAGGGAGAGATACACCAGATTAGAAAATACAACCAAAATATATATTTGTTATCACTAGATTTAATAAGACTCAAAAAGGCAAAGGCTATATTATGCTCAAAAAAAAAAGGCAAAGGCTATATTGTGCCTCACAAGATTTAGTAAATATATTAAAATACAAATTAGTTGGCAAAGATTTGTTTCCACATGTCTTCTTATTTGAAAAGAATGAAATTGGGAAACCTAGGAATTTCAAAAGCTAATTCTAATTCCTGTACAAGGTACCAAATTGATTGGGCTGGTTCAAGAATTTATCTATACTGGTTCAGAGTGGCAAAACAAAGCTTCTAAGCACTGTTTTGGTCAAACGGTTAGCAAATTGCTTCAAGATTTTATCTATACAAGAAGTGAATTGAATGAATCGATCATATTTATAATGGGTCATATTTATGATGGTACAGTTTTGCCACAGAACAAAATACTATACACAAACCGATGAATCAACAGTGTTGCTGAAGATGTGCTAGTCCTAGTGTTTCAGTTTTCTCAATTAAGAATTAAGAAAAGAAGGTTTTGCGAAGCATTTCAGAGAAGTTTATATGCAGTGCATTAATCTGTATCTCAAAGAAATTATATTAAATAGCTCCATTGAGTTACTCTGCATCAAGTTCATAGAGACCAACCAGTGAAAAGATTCGGCGAGTCATTCATGTTTTCACATATATTTAAAAATTTCCAGTCTAATACGAGAAATTACTTCATCACTGCATTTTGGATCACAACACCTGCATCTCATAGGACAAGGTGTGATTTGAATGGAACAAAGTTCAACATATATCTGCAAATTCTAGCTGTCTGGGCACTAGCGCTTTTTCTATGGCTTGCAGTCCACAGTAGATGCTGGCCAGCAGAACACTTGACTTTAAGAAATCTATCAGAGTCAGAACCTGCTATTTGAATGCTCAACGGTCAGGAGGATGAGCCCATCAACCATCTCCCGGTGCCCTGTGCTTTTGAACAAAAAATGGAGCCTGTGGAGTTCTAAGTTGTGTTAACATGTGTTCTGGTGTGAGTCCATTTATATCCTCTTGCTCTTGTGTTGAGTTGTGTTCTGGCACAAGTTGTGTCTGAGGATGTTGCAGCACCTATTTTACTATTTTTAATGGAACGCATTTGAGAAAATAAAGTTGACCACAGTTTTTCTTGAAAGCTATCTTTTGAGGCATTGAGGCATACCCTAGGCACCACAGGACTCCGCGAAAAGTTTTAGTTACGATATGTTTCCTAGACATCAAGATGTACCCCCAGTGCCACAGGGCACCACAATGTCTGGAAAACCATGTTTACAAGAAAAGGGAAATGAGAACACGCCGAACAAAAAAAATGGTGTTTTATGTGCCATGTCTAGTCATGCCATGAGAAGCTTCATCTATCAAAAAAATCAAAATGTTGTTTTATGTGCTAAAAGTGAGCTCCTTCATCTAAAAAAATAAAAACTGATGAATCATAGTTTATCTTGAGATAATGATAAAGCAAACATTTGAAGAAGCTAGTAACCTCTAGAGATTGGAAACTGTGATAATAGAAAGTGATGGTGAAATGCAAAGAGAAACGAAACCAGCTTTACAAAAGACGGGTGAAGCTAGTACTAGGAAGTTGAGAGGGTGGTTGAATCATTGTCCTTGATATCTTCCCATCACAAAGCCCTAAAACTCAGTGATAAAAGTTTTCCTAAAACTTTCAAATGTACTATTTGCACTGAGATGCTGAATGCCTCTGATGTGCACCGGGCACCCAGTACTGAATGTCACTGTTTGTGGATCATGGGATCAACAATTTCTTGTGATAGAGAAGAATCTTCTTGAGGTGAATCTCTACCATCTTTAGTGTAGCAGTAAAGAAAAATTTCAAACTTGCACAGAATTAGTTCTGACTTGTGTTGCCATGAAATCGGCACTAACAATTTCTAAACAAGTCCTAGACAACACATGTTGTCCAAAAAAGCTACCATGGACCATGGGTGGTGCAGGTGCCGCGTGCAACTCAACTACAAACATTCTAGGAGAGCTGCAGCAATCCTGTGAAAACTTACGTGCTAGACATAGCCTTATGTTGTGATTAGAATCACATGCTCGTCTGCTAGTTCAATGTGTTTGAACAACTATTGGTACATCACGAACCTGCAGTCTTGAAACTCGGGAGCAAATTGCTCGTACCGAACTGAAAATCTAAAACAACAGCAGAACAAGGGTTGATTACATACAGGAAATTGAATGTTTATACCTGTCGCTTGCTTACTCCTTTCCAAAAAGTTGGCACCTCCGCACCTGACAGTGGAGGAAAGCCGGAGGCCACACGCTGGCAACCTGGCACCGCGAACCCCGGCGAGTACTCGCGCCCCACACGGCCACACCTGTCAGCGTCACGTCCAGCCGTCGAACGCCCGTCCCCGCCGCCCACTGCGATGCTAGGGTTGGGGATTCGCCGATTTGGTCGGGGTCACGCCCCCAATGCACTCCGCGTGTGGATGAAATAGCCCCAGACATCGAACTGGACATCGCTGATACCAGATTGTTGGAGCTACTGGTGTTGCAGAGGAAGTAGTCGTGGTTTGTGGGCGGCCAGGGTTTGATCCTCTGGCGTTGGCGGTGTTTCGGCGCTGTCCTGATGGCCGGCGACAAAGCCAAAAGCGCAAGAGCAGAACACAAGAGAGCGAGAGAGAATTCAAGCTCTGGTTAATCTCTTCTCACTAACAAATGTTTAGACCTTGTAGGCAACTCCCAAAAAGTGCAAACAAACTCCTGAAAATGCTCACTCGATCTAACAAACCAAATGGATCTAACAACCTGCTAAGTGATCCCAAAATGTCGACGTGAACGCGCCGCCCATCGCTTGCGCTCGTCCATGTTGTGCACCCGAACTCCTAGCCACGGCTGGGCTTCCTTCGTTGGTAGGTCTGGCCAACCATAACACATGACAGGCACCAGCTGGGGATGAACGAGAATGACTGGGTGCAAGCGCTGATTGCTGGAGTTGCTGGAATCCCGGTTCCTCCCAATCCCAACAAGCCGAGGCCAAGATACAAAATTGATTCACCTCAGGTCCATCACCTCGAGCCCAAGAACTTGTCATTAGGTACGCCTATCTGCCTCTATTTCCCTTCTCTGATGGACATCCTTTCATCTGACTACGGCATATGAATTTTTGTCATGATTTTTCGGTTCTTGAAATCATGAGTTTTTAAACACTTCTAAGAAGTGCGCACTTCTGTGAAACCTACTCGACTTTGCACCGCCTTTTAAGATTGTGATATGCTCTACTGGTTAGCTAGTGTAACCATATTGCAACACACCATAAATAGCCGCTAGTTCATTGTCATGTAAGCCCACGTGTTTGCCTACTGCATATTCTTCTAGCTGCCACCAAACATTTGCTGGTCTTTCTTTACTTCCACAAGCATATCATGTAGGATTTATAGAGCGGGCGTCATTCACACAGAATAAACTGCTCTCTGTTAGTACGCCCTTGTCATGCGCGGTAGCTTTAGTTAGTTCAACTTATTTGTTTATACTCTATCTCTGATGTAACCACAACATATCTGCTGTACTGAACCCATGCAAACAGGATGTACAAACATTTTTACTAAGTTGCTCACTAGAGAGTAGAGATGCTAGGAGTGGCTTGCAGTTGCATCAGCCTACTACAAACATATAGACTAAGAAGTTGCAAGCTTTTTGCTGGTTAGCAGCAACCACATACCGCCACTAGCATGCTGCATATCTAGCTAACTAAGCCGGCTGGGCTCAAACACAAACAACTGTTGACTATGAGCTCATTTGTTGTAAGCAGATTTTTTTAGATAAAGGATAAACAATATCTGGCCACTACATCCAAAGATATACACAGCCAAAGTTGTTGTAAGCAGATGATGTCACATCATTAAGCAACCGATGTTAAACCCTACAATCTCTAGTACTCCCAGCCGGTTCAACCTTCTTTAGCTTATAGTAAACAATAGTACAAACAAAAGCACCTTATCTACCATTAAGCACAAGGTGCAGATTACATAAACAATCTTCTTTAGCTTATAGCTAGTACCTTATATTATGTTGTGTTCCATTTTCATAATAATATTGAACTTTAGGATCTTCCCCTTTATAACTTGAATGAATAGTGTGACTTGTTTATTAGGTCATTAATGTCGTTCTAAGACCTGGTTGTACCAAAGAAAAGCATATGCCATATAGGAATATCATAGATTACACATTGCTTCAAGGATCAAAGTAGGAACACCTTTGTCACCAAGCGTGAACATGCTGGCCAAATCTTTACGGCAATTCTTCCATATACCCAATGCATACAATCGATGCTACCCAACATTCCAGAAAAACCACGAGCCTCGTTTTCTTGTAAGATTTTCTCCATTTCATCACTTTTTCGAGGACGTAGATAATCTTCAGCGAAACATTCAATCACTCCTTTGGCCAATTTTCCTAAAAACTCCAAACAAGTGCTTGCAGCAATTTTCAATACTTCATCAAGTTGATCGGCCAAAGAGCCGTAAGCTAGCATCCTCATAGCCATACTTCACTTTTGAAGTGATGAAAGATAATCCCTACCGGTTGCATCGACCCTTCTAGGATCTAAGTCTTCGATTTATTCTAGATCATCTAGCAGATCATCTTCCTCATCCCGCGGCTCCATAGGATCTAAGAGGTGTTTTGTGGCTTGGCATAAGCGGAGAAGGGGAGGAGTTCACTGGTGCTAAGGTTCACACTAGTTTTGTGGTAACACTTACTAGTGTTGTAGTTACTAATGGGAGACATGCGGTTTGCTGTAAAAAAACTTCAGTGGAACAAACATGCATAAGGTTGGTACAGCTGAACATTATGCAGTCCAATTTTTCAAAATGACAGTTAATAAGATTCAAAATATATGCCATCAAAAAATTAAAATTCAGAACATTTTACAGCATTCTAATAATTCTCACATGTTCACACAGAAACACTCAGAAACTGCAGTACCAACCAAATGAAAATTGTGTGGTTGACGTGGGACTTAATCCCAGCAACAAACATATGCAGTTCAGAATGTAGCACTAGGTAATGCATGACTCAACGTGAAGTCGGACTCGAAGTTCAACAATCTGTATCATACAAACAGCAAAGACACTGTAGCAGATTCAGTCAAGAAGTGAAACCGGTGTAGACTTGCAAAAATAGAATATCACCAGCCATTCAGGAACTGAGAAATCAATCTGTAGCTCCGATCCACTTGACAATCTCCTCAGCCTCCTCCTTGCTTGCAGCGTCAAAGGCCTCCGGCGGCAACTCAAAGGCGTCTTCTAGGTTGCCGCCGCTGCATTCTCCCACGCAACCACGCACACGGGATCCAACCATTGTTGAGTCGGGGAGACGAACTGTACAACACAGCTGGAACCGCCTTCTCCGCTTTGAAGCACACGGTCGCACGGGCCTCGTTCTCCTCATGAGATGACGTGGCATGACTGTAGCAGATTCAGTCAAGAAGAGAAATAAAAATGGTATTCAGTAATGAATTATCACGCACAAGCATCTCAGAGTTGCGAATCAATTCAAGTCCGCATGTAAAGATTCAGGCCACAATTCAAGACTGAAAGCTTCGATATTCAATTCACAAACCGGTGCAGACTTGCAAAAATAGAATATCACCAGCCGTTCAGGAACTGAGAAATCAATCTGCAGCTCTTGATCCACTCGACAATCGCCTCAGCCTCCTCCTTGCTGGCATGACCGCGGCTTCTTGGTGACGAGTGGATGCTAGGATCAATGTCGCGGCGTGGGATCGGAGGAGGCACTCCATCCTGGGCAAATAGTTTGTGCTGAGCTGGCAGGGCCATCTGTCACGAGCCCATATGCCGTCTAGGATCCGAGCAGCAAACCTTAGAAGTGTATGAGTAGAAGATGCAACAATATCTGGAAGTCGTCCAAGTGCAGTGAAGTGGAGGTGAGGATGCAGAGGATAGAGTTTTGAGATGTTCTCCACCGATTTCACCACTTCATTAGCCCTATCTCCTATCTTTGGTTACGCTAGCAAATCCCAGATGTCTCCTACTCCTATGAGCTATGACGGGCCAGCCACGAATTTGTACTGCGGTGAACCCCATAACGTTGGTTAATTTGCTCCCTGTCTCCACAACAAGAGAAGGCATTATACATCCAATCCCGATTCAAAACTTTTGTATATATAGTCTTTGTTGTATCATCCAAACTCCAGACGTCCTCTACCTGGTGTCTTTTTTTTTGAAAGAACTGGAGGGGCTGAGGCCCCTACAAAAGGAGCCAGGTTACAGAAAGTATCACAGTTAGAAGCGAGAGAGGTGGGGAGATAATAGGGATTACAAAGGTAGAAGAGACAATTAAGAAACAAAAAAGGAAACAAAAAAGATTTGCTCTAGGCAGGTAAAAGCTCTAGACTTTGTATCCATGAGTGAAACTGATGTTGTTGACCTTGAATTATCCTGAATTTCAGCAAATTCAGCTCTCTGAAGAACAGTCTTCTGCAGTCTTCCCTATTTCTTCCCAGACCTCTGAAAACCAAATCATTCCTCGCAGATCAATTCGTGCAACACATAAGTATTATTGTTTCCATGAAAAAACAAGACTTAAGCTGAGTTTCTCATTAAAGATACTAGCTCAGGGTACCAGTTATCTGTTGTTATCTGAATCCCCCCCAACACATCCTTGCAAATGCACAATCCACAAACAAATGAAAGGAAGTTTCTTCCGTCAGCTCATTACACATAGCACAGTGATAGGATCCTAATACCATGTTTTTCCTTTTCAGAAGGTTTTTGGTCAGCCTATCCTTGACAAGCTCTTTCCTGCCCACCGATTGTAGTCGATTTGAACCGTACGTAGTTCATCGACTGAAGTCAAAATTCAGTTTCCTCTTCATATCTCTAAAATAAATGTTGTGTATTCAGAGTCATGTCGAGTGCCATCTGCTCCTCTCCTTTTTTCCCCTGAGGTGAGATGATGGCAGGTGCTGCTTTTCAATGCATGATTCTTTCTTGTTTGCCAGTGCAATCGTTTAGCAAGTGCTCCTCTCCATTTTTTCCCTTGAGGTGAGACGATGGCCGGTGCTGCTTTTCAATGCACGATTCTTTCTTGTTTGCCAGTGCAATCGTTTAGCAAGTATTCAATAAGTGGGTATATTCAGGGAGCATCCCCTGTGGTAGGCACAGTAGCTGTCAAAGGACGATCTCTGTTTGTTCGGCATAATGCTTTATTAAACAATGCATATACTGGTACTACAGGACATGAAGCACATTCAGGTTTTGGACAGACATGGGTTAGGTGGCTTGTAACTATTAGTGATAACTGTTTGTTGTAAAAAAAAAAAAAAACTATTAGTGATAGCTGGACTTGTAAAATTCCATTATATTATATTATTTTTAGAGTTGGTCATTTGTCAAACCTATATATATTTTATACATACCTAAGATCAACTATTCTTTTTTCATTTAATACTATTTCAATATAGTTGATGCACAACAAACAAGGGAAAAAGCCTGATGTTGTTCCAACTCAGTCGCGTTGTCGGAAAAGATCCAATATTATGGCTAGACTTTCCCCAACAAATGTGTCATCTTCCGGAAAGAAACGTTTGCCTCATAAACAAATCCCAGATCGTTTCTCCAATCAAGATTGAACGCCAACGCACTGAGAGACACTATTTGCGCAGAGGGTTCACCGTTTTTTGGTAATTAGCATCTTTCCCTTTGACTATTTTATTAAAAAAGTATCTAACTTCTGATTCTTTTGTAGTTACATAGCATTTAAATTTGTTGGCCACTTTTTACTTTTTTTTCACGCAGAACAATCCTCATGCAAATTGGCATTACTCCTTTCACTGGGGAAGATATAAAGGCATGCTTCAGTGATGAGTCATACACGGATGTTTCTTTGCTCCAAGATTGTGTGAGGTTGTACCACATTCCAAAATGAAGCAAACATCCAGATGGTTTTACTTGGTCCAATTTTATGCGTACGTACTGCATGTTTTTCGTTATGCACATTTCTCTTTACTGTGTCTCACATTGGCTAATGATTACTACAGCAAGTTCTCAATCCAGAGGAGTTTGGGTTCAATGAGGCAAACAAAAATTCCATATGGATCAGCTTATAGCATCTATCAGAACCTATCAAGATTCTATATACGTTAAACAATTTTTGTAGTGGTAAGAAGAGAGATGATGTCACATCATTAAACACCTGATGCCAAACCCTACAATCTAAAGAACTCCCGGCCGGTTCAACATTCTTTAGCTTATAACTAGTACAAACATAAGCACCTTATCCACTATTAAGCACAAGGTGCAAAGTACATGGTGAAAAGACCGACTACTAATTTTTCCACAAAGCACCTCTTCATGGATTCTTTGATCCATGAGGAAATCAATTCTACTTTTGGATGTCAAGAAACAAGCAATATAATGGGCTATGGTGATTGCATTATTACTACAATTAACTGCATTTACACCCAGCAACTTCATTTTTCAGTAATATGAATCTATGCACGTTCTTTGTTTAAGGCAAGTAATAGACTTGCAGTTGTCCACCTACTAGGCTAGCTAGCTTCTCGAGCAACAAGGATATGTGTATGACATTTATCGGTCAGTTATCATGCATGTTGGAAACCTGGCTCTTGGGAGCACCTCTTCAATCATTGATGCAGGGTAAGAACGCGTGTCGTCTCTGCAGGCAAAAGGACTGCTACTGCTACTTACACTATTCGACCTACTGCAACTACAAAGAATTAGGTACGTCTCTCTCTCTTGTTTGATGGATCTCTCTCTTGTTTGATGGATACATCATGATCCCTCAGTTCCTAAAATCATGCAGTGCTGGTGTCCTAGGAGATGAGACGAAGGCCAGAAGCAACGCTACCAGATGCTGAAGCTGAACACGTCCATGCTCTAGTGTCCGCTGCCTCTCCTGGCTCCTGTGTTCTTGCACTCCGAGTCCCAGGTGGCCAGTGGCCACTAAGCACATTCAGTCCCGGCCCAGGACGCTGGAGGGTCAACAAGCGATGCGGATATTTGGATCCTGGTTCCTCCCAATGCTACATGCCCTTGTTGGATCGTCAAACCAGAAATCGAAGGCAATCCTACATGCCCTTCCACTCTTCTAGGCAGTACACGCTCTTGTGCTGCATATGGTGTTTTGTGGACTTGACCTCCTACCCAGTAGTTGTGAACGAATGGGAACATTAACATTAATATTTGTGAATGTATATGGTGTTTGGTGGACTTGACCTCCACCAAAGTAAATATGAACATCCGGTCCCAGTGCTTTCAAATCACCAATCGCATCAAGAGCAGCCTTAATCTCCTCACTTGTAAACTCAGCCGTGAGCATTGTACTCATTTGGTGGACCAAAAGCAATGTAATTGAGTATATCCTTCATCCATGGTGTCGTATGCTATATTATGATTTTTTATTAGAACATAGGAAATTCCGATCTGGACTCTTAAATTCTTTTATCCATGGTGTTGTATACTCAACTCGTCTCCTAACCCCAACGATCTGGACTCTTAATTTCTTTTACAGAAAATTAGCAACTATGGAAGCATGGACAGGAATCCTGGTTCCTCCTAATCCCAAGACACACTTGATTCACCTTAGGTCCCTCGCCCTTGAACCCAGGAACTTGTTATCAGATACATTTGTCTACCTACATTTGCTTATTGTATGACTGAACGAGCTCGGCACCCTCTTCTTTCTATATATAATGTTGTTGTGATAATTCAGTTTGAGCAATCATGCAGCAGTGGCCATATATAGATGCCAGGACTTCGCTCTGTTGCCTCTCGCACCAACGCACTTGCAACACCACTGTTCTGAAGCACCACTCAGTTCACAATGTGGTCACACTATTAATTAACAACCAGGCATGACTAATTTCCCCCTTTTCACAGAAAATTTATTTAGCACCAATTCTTGACTTCCTGCACCGAGAACAAGAGAGATGGACTTTGGGGGGGGATGATTGTAATACTTGGCCATGGTGGCGGAGAATTGAATAGCCATCTAAATCTAACTACTTGTTCCCTTGCTCTTCTTGTTATCTCCTCCAAGAACTAGAGAGAGGGAGGGTACTGTGGAGAGTGTGGCAAGAGAGGAAGACCGAGAGGAAACCACAAGGTTTAACTTGTCACACCTTTTAGTTGACTGCTGGCATGGTACTTCGGGACGACCTTCTGTGGAAACGTACTCAACTTAGTCAATTGATTTTGAAAATATATTTTCGATGAGATGAACCTAAATGAAGCGCATGCTTTAAAAAGTGCAGGTTGGCGCGTTACACCTAGAAAGGTCTTCAATGAGAAAAAAGAAAATTAGTAAATGAAGTACGAAAAGGAAAAGAAAAAAAAAGGAAATGTAGCAGCAGCCTGTGGGAGGTAAAAAAAAGAAACATAAATAAAAAAAAAAAAAAAGAAAGTAACATAACTACTAGTACCAACCTACCGACGGTTAATTAAAAATAGGAATATATTTAATATTAATAAAGGGAGTATTTCAAAAAAAAATTAATAAAGAGAAAAAGACAAATTGGATGTTGCACCTTCATACAAAGTTCCTGTTTCGCTTCGTGGGTTGGGTTGCCTGCATTCAGACACAGACTCGCTCAACGCTCAATCGCACAGTCTCAAAAGAAAATATCGTGTGCAATACAACGGGAGGACGCGGGACCCGATCTATCAGGCGGTAAACATGGGCGCGGGGCTCAATCTGACGTGCGGGAAACATCGTGCGGGAACCGTTCGGACGGCGGATGGGGTCCGAGCGCTCAGACCCCAAGATTCACTATATGCTAGTACACTAAGCATTGTGGAACCCTTGAAATTAGGAAGTAACAGTATGTACTATTGAGCCCTCACGCTCAGCTGATGCAGGAGTACGGTAGAGTGCGCACCGTATGAGGCAGGCAACATAATGTGTCCCTCAATCATGAACCAGCGCATGGAGAGGTACAACTCATTGAGCATGCTCAAATATTGCCTGTCCTCAACATTGGATGGAACGCTTCAACAACTTATCTCTCTGACCCCAACAATCATGACTCTTAAGTTCTTTTACCCAAAGTTTCACTCCTCAATCGATCTGCTCCTACTCAACATTGAGAGCAGAGCAACCCAGAGAGGGGCACCGAGAGCTCTTCTACTGCACCCGTAGTCTTCCTCCTCTCTGACGACAAGAAGACTCAACTACAGATGAGGCAACCTTAGCATTAACACCAAGCTAACCCTCCCAAATCTCTCTTTCTCCTATGCTGTGTTGAAACCCCTACTTTTGGTCCTCTTCTTCTTGAGTATAAGGATCATCAGCTACTGGACGTAGCGCATCAATCGGCCCAAACCAGGATAAATCTTTGGGTGCCCTCAGTGTCTCTTATGTACTTGATTCCACCTGAGTCATGGGAGACACATACTTTGATACCAACTCGAACAACAATGCTTGTCATGATTTCGACCACACAACACAAGCATTATTGTTTTATTTGAGTTTTGAGGTAATCATAATAGTTGCTTTACTTTTTTTATTTTTTTTGTTGTATTTTCATTATCTTTTTAAAACTTAACATAAACTACAAGTTAAATTTTGTACTTTATTTATAATTTAGTTTTCATATTAAAAAATTAATTTAATAAACCCCCGCGATCATGCTTGCCAAAAGCCTTTAAAACTGTAGAAACTGTCCTGTGTAGACTACTTGCTAATACTTCTGAGTGCCTCGTAAGCTTAGCATTATAATCCACTACGGCCTTAGGTTCCATTTTTATGCTAAAAAAAAAAGAAATAGAAAACCAAAACAGAACGATCGGAATTTAGGTTCTAATACAAAAATCATAATATAGCATACAACACCATGGATGAAGGATATACTCAATTACATTGCTTTTGATCCATCAAATGAGCATTATTAGAAAGTACCTTCTTGACAGAACAAGTTCTGCGCACTAGCACTACATATCTGTCTAGAATATTCAGCTTAATACTCACTTGGACACGTTGACACTAGCGATTATATTATTCTTTAATACTCATTTCGTCTCATAAATAATTGCACATTTTGACTTCTACTCTTCGTGTTAGACCGTTCATCTTATTCAGAAAGTTTTAATAAATATTATTTATTTTGTTGTGACTTATTTTATCGGTAGAAATACTTTCATAATGATTTATTTATTTTACTATTTGTATAAAAAAATTAAATAAGACGAGCGGTCAAAAGGAAAGTACAAAAGTCAAAATGTGCAATTATTTATGAGACGGAGGAAGTACATCACTCTCTTCTTTTTTTTTTCTCAAACATACATACAATAAGGTTGCGTATCATTTTATAAAGAAGAAAGGTCTGAATCGCAGAAAAAGAAATCCCCACCAACGCTCATACACTCTAACGTACACCCACAACAATTCTAGAATAAAACCTATAACCAGCACGATCGGAACAACCACACTATGGTCCGCAACTCCTCCCAAAAGACATTGCAAGTCTCAGAGACCAGAGACCATTTGCCCCAGCTGAGTTAAGTGACAGCTAGCAACATTGTTGTCATGCTTGGAATAGAGCCCTTAAAAACAAAGTTGTTCCTGAGCTTCTTTTTTTCGAGACCACGTCTAAGCGCGTATTTCATTAAGCAAACCCCGGGGTTACCGAACAACACACGCACCCCACACAGGTTACAGCAAAGCGATTACATGGTGAATAGGTGTGCAACAAGAGACCAGTCCAACCTACAGCCTAGTCAGCAACCTCGCGAGGTGTCTATTCCCGGCCGAGCACCAGCTGCTGGCCTCATCCCTGATCTCTCCCGCAAGCTGAACTGCCGTCCGTGAAACACCATTGAAAGTCCGTGCATTGCGTTGCTTTCAAAGCATCAAACCAAGGAGGGAAAAGAGGGAGTCGAAACCGCGCCTAAAATCCTTGCTGATCAGCTCTGTTCCTGAGCTTCTAAATTTCCCATGCCACCAACATTGCCAGTTAATTATTTTGTACTGCCACCTCTAGCTGCCTGGTACCACCAGCTTGAGAATCTGAGTGGCAAAAACACAAGAAACCAAAGGGTGACCTCTTATAGGGCACGCAGCATAGTGAAGGGAGGAGGCCTCTTTTAGCAAGCCCGTCCGTCGTCCAACAAAGGTTTATTCACTGCAAGACAAATGATTGCAGCAAAGAGAAGACCAAGTTTCATTTCCATGGTTCAAAGCGAATCGAACCAAGAATAAAAGCACTATAGCCCGAAAGGCTGTCTTATTAGACTCAAATTATCTTATGATTATATATAATTTTGTACTGAAAATGAAACATAAAAAGAGCTGATCGGTTGTCAAAGTCTCATGCTAACAAAATCAAATACACCTTATATGAAATTCAACTAATGATATATGTATCTCTAAAATAGATAATAGATATCTAATAAAATATTGGGCAAACTTTACACCTCTAAAAGATCTTCATTAACCATCCTTCCTTCAGGTATTGCTAAAAAATTGCAATGTCAAGGCACATGCACAATCCGATATCCCCAAATCAAACCATAATCAGAACACACAAAATACAAGGTGACACAACACCATTTCACAGCATTGGAGTCGAGTAAAATGGGATCTCAAACATGTTAGATTAAATCACTTCTTGGGATAGTTGGTAGGATCAGGTCCAATATCACGTGATCCCGTATTCACATATGGCCCTCGGAAAGTAGCCTGTGGTGGCAGAGGTTTTGACGAATCAATGATAGGCCTGTTCTTTGATTTCCTGAAAATAATGCACAGATTATAAAACAAAGGTCAATGCAGAAGTCCTCTTTCCAAGTTTTATGATGGTGCAAAACAGACAAACAGTACATAGGCTGGCCTTACACAAAAAGGAACGGAAATGATAAGCCAGCACCAGCGAAGACCAGTAATCCAGTGGCAACTAAAGCATTACGTGCCTTTGACATGAGCTCACCATATAACTGTACAAAATAAGGGAGAGATACACCAGATTAAAAAAATACAACCAAAATCTCTATTTGTTATCACTAGATTGTGCCTCATGCCTCACAAGATTTAATAAGCATATTATATAAATAAGTTGGCAAAGACTTGTTTCCACATATCTTCTTATTTGAAGAGAATGAAATTGGGAAACCTGAGAATCTCAAAGGCTAATTCTAATTCCTGTACAAGGTACCAAATTGATTGGGATACTGGTTCAAGAATTTATCTATACTGGTTCAGAGTGGCAAAACAAAGCTTCTGAGCACTGTTTTGGTCAAGTGCTTAGCAAATTGCTTCAACATTTTATCTATAAAAGAAGTGAATTGAATGAATCAATCATATTTATGATGGTACAATTTTGCCACTGAACAAGTTACTATACACAAACCGATGAATCAACATATAGTCGCTGTAGATGTGCTCGACCTAGTGTTTCAGTTTTCTCAATTAACAAGAAAAGAATGTTTTGTGAAGCATTTCAGAGAAGTTCATAAGAGGTGCATTAATCTGTAAGAAATTATACTTAAAAATAGCTCCATTGAGTTTCTCTGCATTCAAATTCATAGAGACCAACTAATAAAAAGATTCAGTGAGCCATTCATATTTTGACATATATGTACAAATTTCCAGTCTAATACGAGAAACTACTTGATCACTCATTTTGGATCATAACACCTGCATCTCATTGGACAAGGTGTGATTTAAATGGAACAAAGTTCATCGCATATCTAGAAATCCTGGCTGTCTGGGCACTGGCACTATTTCTATGGCTTGCAGTCCACAATAAATGCTGTCCAGCAGATCACTTGACTTTAAGAAGTCTGTTATATTTGAATGCTCTGTGACCAGGAGGGTGAGCCCATCAACCATCTCCCGGTGCACTGTGCTTTTGAATAAATGGAGCCTCGGAGTTTTAAGTTGTGTTAACATGTGTTCTGGTGTGAGTCCATTTGTTTTCTCGCTCTTGTGTTAGAGTTGTGTTCTGGCACAAGTTTAAGTGTCTGAGGATGTTGCTACACCTCATTTCCTCCTTTTTAATGGAACACATTTGAGAAAATAAAGTTGACTACATAGTTTTTTTTTTTGAAAGCATGTCTTTTGAGGTATTGAGGCATACCCCAGGCACAACAGGACTCCACAAAAGTTTTAGTTACGCTATGTTTCCTAGGCATCCAGATGTACCCCCAGTGCCACAGGGCACCACAATGCCTGAAAAACCATGTTTGCAAGAAAACGGAAATGATAACATTCCGAATAAAAATATGGTGTTTTATGTGCCATGAGAAGCTTCATCTATCAAAAATTCAAAATGTTGCTTTATGTGCTACAAGTGAGCCCCTTCATCTAAAAAAATGACAACTGGTGAAATCAGAGTTTCTCTTTGAGATAATGATGAAGCAGACATTTGAAGATGATGATAACCTGAAGAGATTGGAAACTGTGATAATAGAAAGTGAAGACGAAATGCACAAAGAAAGGAAACCAACTTTACAAAAGGCTGGTGTGAAGTGTGATGGCTGTGCGAGTGTGCGGTGGATGTGTGTGGGCGCACAGCGCTGGGAGGGAGACAGCCAGGAGGGGAAACAGAATGGGAGTGGATAAGGCTGGGGAATTGCGATGTAGGGCTCCTTAATATGTTTTGGGCCAAGGGAGATACTACTGCTGGCCTGCTAGCATGTTTTTGTAACAAGGATTGGACTAAATTTGTGATGCAATTATACACATAAACAATTCCCAGTAAAAGAAGCACAAATGCTTAAGCGTGTTTCATCTCCGCTAAGGCATCCTAGGCACTAATCAGTGTGCTGACGCCTGCCTAGCGCCTAAGCCCATTTTGGAACCTCGGTTTGAGGATGTTGCTGCACCTCTTTTCCTCTCTTCAGTGCAACATATTCAAGAAAATAAAGTTGAGTGCATAGTTGCTTGAAAGCATGTTTTTTGAGAAATTGAGGCATACCCCAGGCACCAAGGACTCCAGAAAGTTTTAGTTATGCTATATTTCCTAGGCATCCAGGCATACCCCAGATGCCTCAGAGCACCACAATGCATCAAAAACCATGTTTGCAAGCAAAGGGAACTGATAACATACCAAATAAAAAATGGTGTTTTATATGCCATGTCTTAGCCTCGTCTATCAAAAATCAAATTGTTGTTTTATGTGCTAAAAGTGAGCTCCCTTCATCTAGAAATCAAAGTTTCTCCTGAGATAATGAAGCACACATTTGAAGATGGGGATAACCTGTACTCTATAGAGATTGGAAACTGTGATAACAGAAAGTGATGATGAAATGCAGAGAGAGAGAAAACCAGCTTTACAAAAGGCCGGTGAAGGTAATACAAAGGAAGTTGACAGGGTGATTGAATCATTGCCCTTGATATCTTCCCGTCACAAAGCCCTAAACTCAATGATAAAAATTTGCCCAAAACTTTAAAATGTACTGTTTGCACTGAGATGCTGAATGCCTCTGATGTGCATCGGCGACCCAGTCCCAGATGTCACTGCTTGCAGATCATTCCGGTTTCTTGTGATAGAGAAGAATCATAGAGGTGAATGTTTACCATCTTTAATGTAGTATTAAAGAAAGTTTCGAACTTGTACAGAGTTAGTTCTAACTTGTGCTGCCATCAGCTTTGCATTAACAATTTCTAAACAAGTCCTAGACAACACATGTTGTCAAAACAGCTACCATGGGTGGCGCAGGTGCCGGGTGCAACTCAGCAACAAACATTCTACGAAATCTGCATCAATTCTGTAAAAGGTAAAAACTTATGTGCCCTGTTGCAGCTGCACTAGGCAAATAGGCTTATGGTGTGATTAGAATCTCAAGTTCATCTGCTAGTCCCATGTGTTTGAACAACTATTGGTATATATCGGGAACTTGCAGTCTTGAAACTCGGGAGCAAATTGCTCATATACCAAACTGAAAATCTAAAACGACAGCAGAACAAGGGTTGATTACAGGAAACTGAATGTTTATACCTGTCGCTTGCGTACTCCTTTCCAAAAAGTTGGCACCTCCGCACCTGACAGTGGAGGAAATCCGGGAGGCCACACCCTGGCAGCCTGGCGCCGCGAACCCCGGCAAGCGCTCGCGCCCCCGCACGGCCACACCTGTCGGCGTCGCGTCGGGCCGTCGACCGCCCGTCCCCGCCGCGCACTGCGATGCTAGGGTTGGGGATTCGCCGATTTGGTCGGTGTCACGCACTGCCGCTGCCGCAGTGGTGATGATGGTGGTGGGTCGAGGAAGGTCCGGAATAGTTAGGTGGGCTTTTCTTCTCCTTCCAAGCCCATGTTCAATTTTACATTGAGCCCATTTTAATGACCGGCCCAACAATGCAACGTTCCAATTTAATTTAGGTCATCTTCTGAGTCTACAGGCCCGTTTGGTACGTGATAAAACCTTGCCACGCTAAAATTTAGTCAGGTAGTTTTTCTTTTAGCAACGGTTTGGTTGACTGCCACAGCCCTGGCGTGCAACACTTTCACAGCACTATTCAGCAAGTTATAGACAAATTTTTGGTGCCAAACTTCGCCACATTTACGGTTTTAATTTTGCTCACCACACATTTTGTGGCGGTCATAGTTTACCGAAGGTCCAACTAAACAGACCCTACATCTGTGATCTGGCATTACCTAAAAAAATAGCCCAAAAAATACTTATAAATATTAATTAATAAAAGTATGTCCTCAGCTAACGCTCAAAAACTAGCTCTTTTAGTGTGGTCTTAGACTATGGTGTGAGATGTGACTGATAACCTTGATCACATCATCATATAAGATCTTAAGTTTTTCTTACGCCTTAACTACAGTAGATCGAATGAACAGTACAACAGTCCGTCCATCTTCTCGGCCGTCCACCTGGCTGCCATCGTTTCATTGTGTCCCTCCACGTCAACGTCCAGAAGTTTCTCTACCGAACCTTATCCTCTCTGTTGCCACGCCCAACTCCGATCCCCATCGCATCCTCCACTTCCTGGAGGGTCGCCCGTCATCCTCCTCCGCCGTTGACCTCTGCGCGCATCGGACCTCGCCTCCTCAGCGGTTGGCTGGGGCTGCGGCCGCGTGGTTGCCTCTTCGTCCCTTCCGGCGGTGACTTCTCTTGGCGGCTCGCCATGTTATCCTCCGTCCCCATTGCTTAGCTAGCGCCGCCCAATCGACAGCGTCGCTCTTCATCTCCCCCGGAGGTAGTCCGCTCCGCGAACTGCTCCGTGGTTGTGGTCGTCAGCCACCTCGCGCATGGACAGCACGGCCAAGGTCGAGTTCACCGTCTGCTTAATAAGGTAAGTAAATAGCCTTCTTTCTTTGCTTTAGGGTTGAGGATGCAGTAAGATTTGAGGATTTTGATTCCTACTGTTCGAATTTGGGGGACGAACAGGAGCTTCCTGTGCCTGCTGCTTATGGACGATGGACCCAATAAGTTTTTTTTTCATATATTGTTTGTTTCCTCTTCTGTTATGAATCATGTGTTGCACAGTTAAAAGGACTTGCATATCATTTAGCGTTCCCATTCTCATAATCAAATTTGAATTTATCTGTGCTTGCTGCAGGCGCTCTCATTATTCCTGATCTCTCTGATCTCAGGATGGCATATATGTCGGTTGTTTGGTCCAAAGTCCCTGGCCAGCTTCGTCATGTGTTATATAATAGGTACTTCGATGTTTAAACTACTCTGTTTTATCTCTAATTGCTAAAATAGTCAGCTCATGCTTTCAGATATCACAGCTATTGTATGAGTTGATGTCATATATAAAATAAGTCTTCATGCATGTTGTCTATTGTATCGGCTCAAGATTATGTAGCACTATATAAAGCCACCTATAAGACAACATCAATATATATACTTTTCCTTAGTTGTACCACACGCTTCTATTCGACTCACAAGTACAGAGTTCCTCCTTATGGACTACTATTTATGGGAGAATTGGCTGGGGTAAATAGCGGCAATTCGGGTGCCACGCACCTCCACTTTCATTATTTGCCGAGGGACATTGCGCTTTCATTTCCTTTGGCCAGAGGACACCGCGCTTCTTATTTTATTAATTTCCATCATATGAAGAGAGAGAAAAGCGGGAAAATGGCATTCTTGCCCTTGTCTCCTTCTTCCTCCTCTCTCCCTCTTCTTTCTCCCTCTCTTTCTTCTTCCATGTCGCGAGTAGGCAGGCGGAGGTGTCGGCGCCCTCTTGCCGAGGCAGGACCCACGCCCGCGCACCTCCCTGCGCGTTTGCTGGTGGCGCTCTGTGCCTGCACTAGGTGGGGCCCGCGCCTGAGCCATCGGCCGGTGGCCGCGCACCCGTGCCCAGCTGGGGCGATGGCGGCAGCGCCCCCGCCCGCCCCGGGGTGATGCGCGCCCGTCGCCGTGGCCTTTGGGGCCGAAGTCCGCGCGCGCTGCGGGCGGCATCTGCGTCGCGCCGGGAGGCGCCGTGTCCGCGCCGCGTGCCGGGGGCCGCGTCCATGCCGCGTACCGGGGGCCGCGCCCGCGCACTGGGACGCGCTGCGTGCCGCGGGCCATCTCCGCACGCTGTACCGGGCCGCGCCTGAGGTGCGCGCTAAGGGGCGCCCCTCTCGCCGGCAGCTGCGGGAAGCTGCGCCAGGCGACCGGCGCGCATGGCGGGGCGGCGGAGCCTGGGCATGGCGTCATGGCGGAGCAGGGGCACGACGTCAGGGCGAAGCAGGGGTAGCCAGTGCCCACGACGAACCGGCTTCCTCGTGACGACGAAGAAGAAAGAGAAAAAAAAAGAAAGGAAGGGAGGAAGAAGACAGAGGCAAGGGTAAAAAAGTCATCTCCCCACCTTTCTTTCTCCTCATCTGATGAAAATTAATAAAATAAGGAGCATGGTGTCCTCTGACCAAACGAAATAAAACTGCAGTGTCGCTCGGCAAATAACGAAATTGGAGATGTATGGCACCCGAATTGTCACTATTTACATGTCCACCACCCAATTCTCCCACTATTTATATACTCTATCTCTTGTTAGACTTAATATATAGGCTTCCCTGTCTCATTTTTTTATCACTCCATTCCATCAGTATCTTCTATTCTTCTGTAAGTACACATGCACACATGCCAAGAGCAACGCCTACATATATGAGTACTTGGGTAGCTAGACATGTTTTTTGTTACCTCCGTGCCAATAGTACCTTCGTTCTCCAGCAGGGTTATACATTCATCTGTGCTTCACTGCCTTATTCAGAATGAGGGGCATCAGGAAGAGACGTCTAAAGGTCTCTACAACAAGGCATGGATACGGCCTGGATACGGCTGTGTGGGTGCAAGCGGTTACATTGTGTTGAACAGCCAACACAAAGGAACAATATTGGTCGTCCGATCCTCGGTGCTTGCCTGATGGAATCAATGCTTGACTATTCATCATATATAGGAACTGTCAGCCGAAAACATTTCAACTAAACTTGGTTAGAAGGAACACAAACATACAGGACTAAAAGGACTTGTTGATACACACATGGTGTGTGTTTGCTCCAAGTTTTGCCTATTCATGTCACCATTAGTCCTGTACAAATGTGTTGACAATAAACGTCAGATGTGATCAAGTTGAACACAGTCAGACGTTGGATAAAAAAAAAGTAAAACCTACAGACCATGCATCATGTCGTCTAGAGTGGAGCAGCTGGCACAAAAGGCCTGATCCGTCAAACTCAAACCAAACGCGTTGCTAATAATGTCTGATTTGATTACAAGTCACTGACAAACGACAAGCCAATGAGGAACCACAGACTTTAGTTAACAAATGAGAAGTCACGCGGGAGAGATGCACCTTTTTTTTTTTACCAAAAAATGTCATTCTACTCTGGTGCTTCTAGATCAGAAAGAGCTCATAGTTCTACGAAGGTTTTGCATAAAAAAAAGTATGGGACCACTAATTTTTTTACCAAACTAGTCGAACTTACTTCACAAGATTTTTATCTTGGTTTTGGTGGCCGAGAAAACAGTTGGCCAACTGCTAAAATAGTAACCACGAGTGGAAATCTTCTCACTACAATTAATCTTTGGAGTAAAGCAGTTATAATAACATCGTGAGTGTAACATTGGCGGATTGCAAGCTGTTGGCCAGGCAGACCTGCTAATAATAAATGAACTTTTGCCATGTGCTACACCATAAATCCATAGACCTAACAAAAAAAAAAAAATAGGCCTTGCACCGCTACACTTCTTTGCACTATTTATATGCGTCTATATATTGCTGCCTGATTGCCTCTTGCGAGCTCCGCCAATCTCTCGAATCGCTAATCTAGACTTGTAGTTTCCTAAGGCTTCTTCAGTGGTGCCGCTTTTAAGGAAGTACATGTAGTCAAGTAGATATATATATTAGATGGATCAATGACATCTCTTGTATGTTTTTCACCCCGGCAATCTTTCATGATGCTTGAGAATGGTAGACATCGGGAAAACAGAGGGACAATTGTTTCAGACCTTAGTAGGAAGTTCAATTGGTGTGTGTGGGAGAGAGAGCTAAGTGATGCGTGCAAGAAGAGATCGAGATGGCAGGTCACAGTAAGCGGGTGGTCCGGCGATCCAGCTCGAAGAACCACCTCAGAGGCCAGCAATCTTCGAACTGTTGCTGACATCTTCGCTGCTCGAAACACCTCCTCAGAGGCCATCGCCATAAGCTTTTTTGTCCTGACATAAAGACAGTTTAAATATCAAGCTGTTGTGACATTCAAGGGGCTGTTATAAAGTTTTGAAGATAGCAATCTTTCTATCGTCATAAATCCCCCTTTGGCACACAATAACAAAAGCACCGTAATTTCCCATGGAAGAAAAAAAACATGTCTAATTGACCAATGATCCTCATGATTTATCTATAATAACGGGAGACAGCCAAAGATGCAGAGTTGCAGATAACAACTTACTAAGTGTTACGAATATCAGTTTCAAAAAAAAAGTGTTATGAATATCAAACAATTAGGAGTTAGGAATAATTAACATGTAGTTATTTTTATTGTTGATACCCAAGTTACCATTACTTATTTCATTATCCAAAGCACTACAGATAAGGATAATATTAAATAGTATACCCAATGCTACAGACCACCTTTTACAAAGAACTGCTGCATCTAGCTTTCTAGATCCATAAATGAGACTACGGACGAACGTATGCTGGGTGGGCCACCGTATATTCTGGGCTTCAGTAGTCAGTGACCTATAGTAAATTTTTAGAGTGAAAAATACGTTGATGTCCATCTTTCGGAGTCTTGGTTCAGCTTCTGCGTCTACGTACACGCGCGGTGTAAACTCTGCCTTGCACGCTTCGAACCAAGTACCGAAGAACCCTAGCCCACACGTTACGCACGACGGTGGCCATGCTGGCCTGATGGTTGGACTCAACTCCAACCAGCGAGCGAACTGGCCATCGGCGTCTTGGCTTCGGGCTTCGGCGCGCGGCTTCCTCCAATGTTGCACATCTCCGTGACTCGTACTCGCTTTACGGCGTTGTTTCAGTTGCAAGTTTAAGAAACATGATTCTATCGTTGCATCTGAAATAGTGCCTAGATAGTTGCTTAACGGACTTATCTCTATTTTTCACTAAAAGATGCAAATGTCATCGCTTTTGCCCCACTAATGACCTCTCGCCCGGTGCTAATAACCTCTGTCCCACGTGCCTCCCCGTCACGCTCCCTGCAACTGTCGCCCGGGCACAAGCACGGCCCCCATTGATGATTACAATCCCATCGGCCCGACACCTGGCCGTCGTCGCCCGCCGCCACGACGGCGACGACGCTGACCCCGACATACAACCTCTTCCTCCCATTCAACCTCATGCACTGGGTGCACCTAGCCACCACTGTCCTATTTTTGAAATAGGTATTATATTTGTTTGTTCCAACCAAAACCAAATAGAGAAGTGATAATAGTTGGGGTGTGTCATATGTTAGGCACCCCTTAGTGAATAAAGGGTCAACCATATGTCAAAGACATAATTGTGAGCAATTAGGTATGTTTTTTAATAAATTGGAATTTGTAGTTACTTATGAATATAAACCTCACCAAGGGAAAGAAATAGAAACAACTACCTCACACCTTTTATTTTATTTACAAGGGGGGCAAGGCTACGGTGGAACCTTGGTCATTCACTTTTTTTCCTCTCCCCTTCCTCTTTTTACTAGTTACATGTATTGGCGTGACTAAATAGGACATGTTGTATGGTACCAAGTCTCCACCGTAGATTTTTTTGACGCGAGAAAACCCCATTCCCATTCATACGAACGGAAATACAATGTTTTGGTTTCAGCATCCGAGAGGAGACAGAGTTCAGGAAAGCAACACAGCCAACAACCAACTTAGACTACTTGCCCACGCAGGGGTGAAACAGCAGACCAAAGCAGCATCAAAAGAAGACGACTACTACTAATACAGAGATGAGTTTCCATCATTTTCCTTGATCTCCACCAGCTTGGCATAGGCCACCATCTTCACTGCTTGTCATCATCTTGGGCGCCCTCCAGCTCCTGGATCTTGCGTCTCTACCGTAGATGCCATGAGTGGTTAGTTGAGTCACTAAAAGGGATGGCCACCGTGGACAGCTTGCTTCCAAAATAAAAGTCGTACTCATACGTATTCAAAACTAGGTTTACCTAGCTTGGTTTTTCCGAATGCTTTTAAATTTAGTTTCGGATGAAAACTTGAATTTTTAACATGTGATTTGTTAACAAATTTCAGATTTCACCTAAACAAGAAGCTAGCTAGGATAAGGAATTCCTTGACAAAATACTACTTTCCTAAGCATAAATTTAGTCACTTTTTTTTTGGACTTTTGAGTCCACTTTAAGGCTAAACAGGTTAACCTATGAGCTATGACCCAAATATAGCATTAATTTCAAAATTGCAGGAGGTACAAAATAGCTCGTGCTTATCTTCTAATACGGAGTATGTATTTGAAGTTTTGAAGAATTTTGGAGATGCATAAATCCTTCTGCTTTGGATTCACATGAAAGCTAAAACAACGGAGATGTGCCACGTTAGTGGTGGTGGCATGACTCATTAGCTCGCCCGGCATCGACTTTGGCATGACTTAGTTTTTTTTTTTTTTTTTTTTTTTTTTTTTTTTTTTTTTTTTCCTGGCCAGTCATGGTTCGCAAATGGTGTGACTCGGTACTGAGCCGCGTCAGTGGTTTTCCTGAAAAGTATGGTTAGTTTGCCAATAAAAGTTTTTAGTAGAGATTATCGTGTCCTTTATTGAGTCCCAACGATTATTTCGATGGCACATATGAGGCCACCATTTTTTCTAGGTGTACACAGGGGATACCACAATTAGGAAAAAATGGTGTACAAGGGATACGCCAAAAAATGGCTCTCATTCATCCTTCCTCTCTGGTTGTCGTTTCGATCCTTCTTTAAAATGATACAATAAAATCCTTTTCATAATAATTACTAAAAATATGAAGAAAATAAATCATTGTAAAAAACATAAATATGGCGCTAAAGTAGGTTATGACAATTTTATTTCCATCAATGACAAATGATATGTTTTCTTTATTGACTAAAAGTAGCTATAGAGAAAAAAAACGTGATAAACAGAATGATTTCATGACTAATAGCTCTGCCATCTCATTTTTGTCATAGAAGATCACATATCTTGATGTAACTATAAATATATTCCGATTCGTTGATGTTGTCTCTCAGTTTGTTACGGTGCATCTTTCAGTTTGTTGTTATATAGTCCTTTCGATTCATCATTGAGATAATGTTTTTATTTGTTTTCAATCATATCTCAACCTTTTTGTAACATACTTGTTTTGATCTGCTATATGATTGATCTTTCCATTCTGCGTAGGACCCTACATGTGACGTTTCCCTAATACTAGGGATTTTAGAGCTTGTGAGGCATGATTCATCCATATTTTAAAAATTGTCAACATTTAGCTATGCGTGTGACAGAAAAATCTTGAATTCGCAAACCCATGCATGTTTTACCCGGAAGAGAAGAAAAGGCAAAGAAACTTTCCTTTTTTTTTTCATTCACAAGAAATGAAATATTTATTTTTCAGGTCCTTCTATTTGTTTGCTTTGGCGTCAAAGAATCTCCACATTTAGCCAACCTTTTTCTGCGCCCTCCGAAAATAATCCCCATTATCAGCTCACCTGTCAATTGACTTACGCAGAGACAAGATTGAGGCACGGACACTACAGTCTCTCTAGTTCAGAAGAGCGAGCACCACCAAACCTGCACCAAATCGAAAAAAGAGAGCCAGATCGACACCAATTTATTTAATACTGTAATCGGTGGATTGAAGTGATGACGATCCGTGCATGAACACATCGACATCGATTCGTAGTACGTGACGCCAATTACCACATCCCCATCATCGCCCGGCCCTTTCCTGCTGTTGCAACAGGTGAAGCCAACAGCTAGACTATAGCAGCAACAGCGATCAGCTGCTGGATGATGCAGTGCAGCTAGATAGCTCACGCCAAGCGTGAGGCGACGACATAAATTCGCCGAAAAGGTTGAAACTTTTTTCTTCACTAGTGTATTGGCGCGCGCTTTCGCGCGCCTGTCTCAGGCTACCAGTTAGCGAGAATATTACTTGGTCTTGAAAACTTGGTCCCGATAGTCACAAAATTATATTTGCACAACATATTATTGACTAAACATGAGTTGAGGTGGTTTATGTGATAGCCAACCTCCCAAAAACAACGATACAGGAACAAATACAGGAATTGATAAAAACGGAGGAGTATTCTTCATTTGTCTTGCACTTTAGCTCATGGACAATTCATTCTTGGAAGACACGCCTAGTATGACAGAATGTTAAATGAATTCCCTGTCCGACACTAACTGATGTGTCCTACTATATGCCTCCACCTATTTGGTAGCTATCGTGTGCTCCTATAAGTTGTAGAATCTAATATTTGTGCACAACATATTATTACAAAAACATGATTTGCGGCATCATATCTGATCCTGGAACTCCAAAACAAAGGATACACTACCCCAACAAAAGTCAGGAGGGCCATTGTAATTGTCTGAACATTGTAACTTTGTTCCTTGATGGGTTCATAGTCCATAGCTCTGACGGCATACAGCAATTACTTTGCCAGCTGAAAGAAATGATGTTTGGTCATTCTAAACAATAAATAGCCAGGAAATGAAGGTAGCAACACATGGTACAGGTTTTCATACTCCGTACTAATTTTTTCACATCTAATTATGAAAACAGTCACTATGTCTTGTTCAGTAGAAAAATAATCGCTCTCTCTTAAGAGTTTCGTCAATTTCCAAGTCAGGCAGTAATTATGAAAAACGATATTGCAATCTGCATTATAGTTTGCAGTACAGTGAAACACATCAAGAAGCTGCTATCGAATCTACTCAAAATGGCACATTGACATCATGGACATCACTCATGGCAAGTTCAATCAAGTTTAGAGGTAACTAAGACTAATTTAGGTACAGAGGAGGGGAAAGCAAGTGTCCTGGAGCTCAAGCCGAATCTTACTTGTCTCTTAGTTTGCTTAGTCGAAGCCAATGGCAGATTGTTGCAGATCGCTCCTATAACTCGATGCAGATCACTCCTATACCTGCACCATAGGTCCGTAGTAAGTCAGCAAGAGGCCCACCATTGATAAGAAGTAGGGCAAATCTTCATATTTCAGGTTTGGAACAACTATTCATTGGAATTAATGTCAGGCCATAAATCAATTGAGCAAGGGCATCATGTGGACTCAATAGAGCACATGCTGTAAATCCGAGGAAATGAACCAGATTTTGATAGTAGGCAAGGGCGATAGAATAAGTCTGCAAAAAACAAAAAGCAGCCAAAGGAAGTAAACTTATCTAAGCAATAGTAGTCGCCTGAGAAACAATAATCTGAAAAATGCTACATCGAAGTCGCCTCTAAACTAATAGCCATTGTTGTTACTTGTTAGCCCTGGCTTTCCTCGACCGCTGCACATGACCATACAAAATTGAGAAACAGTAGTCTAATCAGCAGCCTGAACCATTTGAATGAACCTGTATAATATAAAACCTGATCGTATAGCCTACTAAGGGACCTCGCAGCTACTCATGATGCTATTCTGGAGCTTGTACAAAAATTGTAGTGCAGAGTCTACTATAATTAGCTGGACTATCTATTAATTATCGAAATCTAAACTTGGAGACCATATGTATCCATGGCACATATAAATGATGATGGTCCGATTTACGTACGTCAACAATACTTCATTTAAGCCAATCTTTGTGACGGGATAAAATGTGTCCGATAGCATGCACACAATAAGCTGGGATCACAGGATTTCAAGCTAAATGCACACAATAATCTCTGTTTATGTACATGTACCTCGGAAGGGTCTGAGGAGGATAACTAATATGAGAGCCATCAACGATCCTATGTACGGAAAGATTATTGTTGGGGTACCTTCAGAGAACTAACCATTTATGTAAGCACATGGCTGCTCAGCCAATCTTGTAAATTTGAGAGATCACCCTATATATTTGGTAAATGTTAGTGTCGCGTCACATATCAACTTCCAAACAAAATGTGACAGGTTTTAATAGGAATATGGAAAGTCTTATTCTGAAGGTACTTATAAATGATGCTACCTTCTGCCACTGTTGCTAAAAAGAACAAAGAGTCTTTGAAATAATAGGAGCTGGATTACTTACAGGAAACAGTAAACTGATGCAGTATCCAGTCTTTTAGTAGGAAACTGTGAACTGATGCAATGTCCAGTCTTTCTTGACTGCATAACAGAAAGAGGAACAATTAGTCAACAGAATTGATCCTACGGGCCCTTAACTGATGCCCCATAACAGCAACACTAAAGCCTCTCTATTAGGAGAAATGGATTCACTGTGGGAAAATTATCTAATTCCATGGACCATGGTGTTTCAATTCTCTAATTCCATGGTGATTCAGTTCATCAGGATAACATATCTCTACAAAGAAACTGTTTATGGTAATGTGATCTTGATATGTAGAAAAATGGTCAAACATGACATTAGGTTCATTCCAGATCATGTTAAATCAGCACACGATCTTCCAGATATTACTGACTCTAAAATGATTTGCAGGTTAATTACCTCAAAGATTGATTAAAGGCATCAGGATTTGAACCAATATTTTTCATTGTCTTACCAACTGAAGCAACATCATCAAGCTCCTTAATATGTAATATTGCGCCTTCACCCGGAGGAAACTGTTGAATATTTGGAGCACCAACAACAACTGGAATAGAACATGTAGTGAAGGGCAAGTGAAATATTAAATCATTGTTTGAATTCTAGCTATAACTTTAGGCTTGACAAAACATACAATGCAAATCAATCTTTAGAACTGGAAGGCTATGCAGAATAACTGTTTGAGAATATATTTCAGTTGATGAAAGAAATAGTTCATCCTAGGAGATGGTTAAGGAAAGAGAGTTTAGAAAGGCCAAGGCAAATCGTGCGGGTGGATGGTTAAGGAGTATAAAAGGTCACCTGCTACCGGTGACTGACTTGTCATTAGAATTCTCAAATGCCAAGCTGAATCGGTAGCGCTTCAAAGCGTCCACTTTTTCCACTGCACCTAAGCAAGAGATATGAAGTGCATTAAATTTAGCTCAACATAATATAACCAAAATACAACAGAAGAAACTAAGCATCAAGAATTAAAAGGATTACCTGTCAAGAACCTGAATCTAACTGTATGCAGAAGAGGAATTGTACCTTTGCCATCACGGTTAAACAAATCAAGTTCCCTACAGTAAACAAATAAAGATTATGAAACCAATGATTATGTAAATCAAAAGTACCCGCCAACAATTTCACGCCTATGGTTTTCCAATACACTGGTGATTTTATAGACCTGAGCCAAAAGAACAACGATTAAAGTATATACTAAAGAAAGCGTGAGAATTAGGCAGGAAGCATATAAAGAAGCATGAGAATTAGGCAACTAAGAAAAAAATATTTTCCAGTCCAATGAATACACTGTGCACTGTATACACTTCAACGCATAAATCTTTTGAAATCATAAAATTGAATAATGTAGTAAGTCTACAAACTAATATATGTAGTATCCAAGATCTCAAAAACCTGGTCACTGCTCAATAGTATATCTTGGGGCACAAAGGGATTTTTTTTAGCTGCTACCAACCAACAAGGTTATCAGCACTACATCACAGTGAAAATTAAGCGCCCAACTATAGAGAACCTGAGTGGTCACACATGTGAAATTTAAGGCAAATATATTGTCAAGTGAAATGCTAGTGGGCTGACACCAAAGATGGTTGTACTGAAGTGAATAAAAAACACTAATGGCATGATGGTTGTACTGAAGTGAATAAAAAAACACTAATAAAAAACAGGCAAAAAGTCAGTTAGTTCTTTGTCTGACACTTGCAAGCATGAAAAAAAATATAAAACACTGTGGCTAGATTTATTAGAAATATTGTTAAACACGATATGGAAATGAAAGCAAACCATGCAAATTCTCATATTGCAATCTGCAACAGTACAATATCCAAATGAGGATAGTGGATAATACATTAATTAAAGCAAGGAAGGGCATAAACATGCTGACTTGCATCATCATTAATACATTAATTTAAGCAAGGGAATGAACGTGAGGTTTACGTACCAGTAAGCCTCGTGAAATTTGAGCACCTTGCTAGGCGCCTAGGAGCAGCTAGCCCCAAGCCCCCAAGTATGATGGCCGTGATGAAGCCACCATCCAGCGTCTTGCCTAATCCTTGTTCTTCGTTGCCACCACCTTCAATGAAGACCTCACCCAAGTGCCGACGTGCAGCCAGGGGCAACATGCCTGGATGAAGACGAGACAAGAAGGCAGATTAAGATTGAGGAAAATAAAAAAAGGCATACATCCAACAAATCTTGAACCAAAAGTAGCAGCAATCAAAATCCCCAAATCCCGAAGAACCCTAGAAATCAAAATCCCCAAATCCCCAGAACCCTAGAAATCAAAATCCCCAAATCCTAAAGAATCCAAAAAAACTTATGAGGAGATGTGGAGACGGAGAGAGAGAGGGAGGGGGAGAAGGAAGGGGCGACCTGCGCCGCCGCCGCGCCGTGCCGCCTGCCCGCGCAGCCTTGCCGGCGCCGCCGCCGCGCGCCAAAGCATCTCCTGGCTCGCGCCCGGTGCCGCCGCCACGCCCAGTGCCTCCTGGCCCGCGCCGCCGCCCACCCTCGCCGTCGCCGCCGCCGTGCGGCTGGCCGCATCGCCGGGCGACGCCCGCACCGCCGCTCCGCAGTCCGTCCGCCCCGGGGTCGCGGCGTTTTTTTTCTTACGGGAGAATGACGGGAGGAGGGGAAGAGAATAGAAGGTGGTAGAATTAGAAGCTGAAGCCCAGTATTTATTTGGTTGGATAGATTCTAAGAGAATCTGGAGTTGGGAGGTGGAAGCCGGGTAGAAGCCACTAACAGTAAAATCGGATTCTACAGATCGTGACCATATATGCGAGATCCGACGGTGGAAAAAAATTTAGATGACGTGGATAGCGGCTTCTTTCTAGGAGCTGGTCATCTTTGTATTTGTAGAATTCATATGTTGCCTGCCTACCTGCCTTTTTTCTCTTCTCCACGCATCTTCTTTCTAAATCTATCCGGGCCACGGCCTATCTATCTATATCTACTGAGCTACAACCACCGTACCTGCTGGCTTCTTGATTTTGCTTGCTGTATCTTTACCCTAAGAATTACCAAAGGGAATCGTCCACCCACCGTTTCACCTCGCCCTGCAGTGAAAGTCTGCCCGCGCTCCCACAACCAATCGCGACCCCGATCAAAAAAAAAAAAAAGAAAGAAGTCCGTCTCTCCCTGGCTTCCCCCGCACCGGCCACATCGACGCGCCGCCGCTGTACTGCTCCCTGGCCACCTCGCACAGCACCAGCCATCATGTGCTTCAAGGATTCGGAACTGCGCGCCACCGCCGGACTGTTGACGCCCGCCGCCCGCTCAGCCTCAGACCTCGGCCGGAACCCTAGGGCCCGACGCCATCGCCGGCGACGAGCGACCGCAGCCCGGCGAGCAGCAGCAGCAAGATCTAGGCGCAGCAGACGGAGGAGGCCTCGCATATCCAGCTCGCCCTGGCGTTCTGCATCTTCACGACGGACACCAACTCCATCGCTCCCTATTGCTATTGCTACCAGGTGTGCCAGCCGCTTCTCTTCCCTGATGTTGAAATTAATGTTCTTACCATGTGGCAGCAGCCAGCAGCAGCTCGATTCTCTTGGTATTAGATTGATTCTAAAATGTGCACAAGTTGATATTCTTGGTATATATATAGGGGCATATATATATATTGGTCTGTTGCTTGTAGCAGAAACAATATCCCTGATTCTTGCACAGATCAAAACTTGTCAAATGCCTCATGTCTTCTGATTGATCGGTCGATCGATCATCCACTACTACGTGCAATCAGCAGAGCTAGCTATCCAACATTAGACATGTCGATCAATTATTTATGATATAGGGGCATATATATATATATATATTGGTCTGTTGCTTGTAGCAGAAACAATATCCCTGATTCTTGCACAGATCAAAACTTGTCAAATGCCTCATGTCTTCTGATTGATCGGTCGATCGATCATCCACTACTACGCAATCAGCAGAGCTAGCTATCCAACATTAGACATGTCGATCAATTATTTATGATATAGGGGCATATATATATATATATATTGGTCTGTTGCTTGTAGCAGAAACAATATCCCTGATTCTTGCACAGATCAAAACTTGTCAAATGCCTCATGTCTTCTGATTGATCGGTCGATCGATCATCCACTACTACGTGCAATCGCAGAGCTAGCTATCCAACATTAGACATGTCGATCAATTATTTATGAATACTGGCAAATCCTTGATAATATTCAGTTAATGTATTATAAACGATAGTTTTTGCGATGTTCATTTGTGATGTGTATAACACTGATAGTTTAGGAACAACCACATTAGTTTATGAACTTCCATTCTGAATTGACCGGTGAAAAGGCAATAAAAAATTAGAAAGAAAAAAGATATGTCGAAACGATGATAATGTATGAGAATTTGATAGGTTGTGCCATTGGCAATTTATGGTACAATGTTGAGACTGTTATTGTGCCTTTTTCTGTAGTTTTCAAGGTTTAACTTTAGGTATTGCAGATGAGTTTTCATACAAAGGTTCTGCTGACACTGAAACAGTATATTATTATCTTTGGTTGTGTCATCTTTTTATTATATTTTTCTATAACTCGAATAGAATGAAGGTTATTGTGACAGTGGATCTTTCACCGGTGATGGTTCTCATGCAGTTAATGAAATTCTGTCTCAACTCATGGCATTTTGTTTCCTTATTAGTTTCAGGTCGCAAACTAAATATGTGCGCCGAGGATGCTACCCCAAAAATCTGTCTTTGCTTTTGTTTTGTTTCTTGAATCACACCAATTCACTCTCGATTTCCTTTTTCTTTAGGCTGCAGGCCTTTATTTCCGAGGTCAGTGCATTTTGCAGGCCACGATGGATGACCTGATAATGGCCCAAGGACACGTATTTATAGCTCACCATAGTTCAAACATGCTGCTCCAAATTGCTACCTTTATGTGTTCAGATCTGCTCTAAAATAAGGTATTTTCAATCTAGCATGTACCAAGGCTGCTGCAAGGCAACAATTCATCTTTTGGGAAAATATAATTGGAAGACGTGATTTGTTCTAATGGGATTTCAATTTATTGTGCACACAAGGCTCTTTGTTGTTTTATGTGGGTGAGCACCTTTGGAATAAGATTCAAAATTCTTGGGGGACATCCTTCCTGAAATCTTAAATGAGCTGCAAATGCAAATATCACTGTTGTTGTCATAGCTTATGGTGTGAAAACTACTATCCAGGTACGAAAACTCCTGTCATAAGCTGCATTTGAAATTGATATTCACTTAGTCATTTGTCGAGTTGAGCTATGTGAAATCTGTTTTTTATGATATATTGCAGACTGCAGTTGCAGATTATGGATTTACATGTCTTTGCTTCACCACGTATTACTTTAAAGCAGCATCTGCTTTTTTTAACACAAAAACTCCAATATACAAGGTTCACATGCAGATATGGCTATGTATCTTCACAAGGTACAGGACGTCCAGATTTTAGGCATGGAAGAACATGGGGATTTGATTCAGCTTCCTTGTTTACTTTAATTTATTAGTCTCTTCTTTTCATAGTGATGGTTTTCCTGTTTGGAAAATCAAACATGTAAATGGTGACTTTCATGTCAGTTTTAGGCATTTAGCAATAACTTTTTGTGGATACATATTACAGAAATGATGAAACTCATCAACCTGACAACCTCTATATAGAAAAGTGTCAATTCCTTCATCCAGAATAAATCCATACATTGTGGTGAGTTGCTTTCCTATTCGGAACCACCATTCTTCAGTGCAGGTACACCCCATATCTCTTTCCTCTAATTTTTTCCTCCGATTTTCCTGATTTGGTCAGGAAGTTCTCAAATTGGTCTTGATTTCCCCGCTGGCCATTCTCCTGATGATTACCCCCCAAATCTCAATTATGCAGAATACATATCTATTTTATCTGTCCATCTATATACCTGCAGAATGCTAATAGTGCATAGAAATTCTAATGAGAGCAGCTTACTGAGTTGTACATATTGTTATTCAGGTGCTGTAGTTCCTTCTCTTTGTTAATTCTCTGAACAATAGCTCGACAGTTTTGCTCGACACTTCACAAGCAAGCGACCAAGCAGTTGTGAGCTCTCTGCATCCAGACACTTGAAATAGCAGCTTGTGATCTACTACAGTAAGCAATCCCGTCAAGCTATACAGTAGTATTACATAATTTATTTGTAGAACACATTTTGTTTTAAGGTTATGTGAGATTTTTTTTCATGAGTGTTACCCTTGTAACGAGCACTAATATTTACCTACATACTCGAACTTGTGTAAAGATGGTACAAGATGGTATAAAACTTATTTGTAGGTTTATTGCACACGAAAGAGATGGACGAGATTTTTATCTGTGATATAAAATATTATTTTAGCCGTATCACTGGAGTAGTGGAGTAGTCTATACAGTAGAGTTTGTAAACTTGCGATGTTGTACTCTCTGACCATATTGATCACTAACTTTGTCTTTTGGATTAAATGTCAGTATTTAAGGTTGACATTTTAATTTCATGGTATTATTATCTTATTGTGCAATTTGTGTGTTTTTAGTATAGAATGTTAGAAATCCCGTAGCAACGCACGGGCACGAATCTAGTATACGAACAAGACAGACATCTGCAGAGATATATAGGAGTCGTGTTGTTGGTCGCCCTGGCCATTAGCTGAGAAGTCTGAGATCGAGATCGATCGATCGATCCACCCACCGGAGGTTTCTTGTGCGTGCTGCCATGGCCATGGCGGTCGCTCACCTTCTTCTCCAACTCTTCGCCGGAAGCAATGGAGCTCGAAGGAACAGGATGGCCGCCATTCCGGCCATTCTCCTGATTCTTCAGCTTCTCCTCCTCTTCACAGGTGCGGTGGGATTCTTTTTCATTCTTGCCACATGTTGCTGCTGGCTCTTTGCTTGTGTGTTCTTTGGTGCTATTTCTTCTCCTCCTGGTTTTTCTTCTTAATTCGAATCAGCATTGTCATGGAGAATCCTGATTTCATGATTAATTCTGTTCTGGACTGTGCGTGAAATTGGATTCAGTTTTTGTGTTTCCTATAATTTTTACTGAGTTTTCTTCAACCTTTTTTTTATCTTCAATTAATTATTAGTACATTCATTTCTTGCATGATTTGATTTTTTTCATTATTATAGAAATCTTTCCATGATTTCTCATGTAAATATATACAGCTAACAGTAGTTAGTATTATATTTATTAAATTCCTCCGCGACTGCGAATTCAATGTGCAGCGCTAGGCGTGGACGGAGCGGCATCGTTCAGCTTCACCAACGCGTGCCAGCACCCGGTGTGGGTGGGGACGCTTGCACGGCGCCTCCTCGCCGCCGCTGGCGCGCTCGGGCTTCTACCTGGCGCCGTCGGCCACGTCTCGCCTTGACGCGCCGTCGTCGGGGGCATGGTCGGGCAACTTCTGGGCGCGGACGGGCTGCGCGGTGGACGCTGCCACGGGCCGCTTCTCCTGCGCCACGGCGGACTGCGGCACGGGCGACGTCGCGTGCCAGGGCCGGGGGCCGGCGCCGCCGGTCTCGCTCGTCGAGGTCACGCTCGCCGCGCCGGGCAGCGGCGGGACGGACTTCTACGACGTCAGCCTCGTCGACGGCTTCAACGTGCCGGTGCGTGTGGCGCCCTCGGGTGGGAGCGGCGACGACTGCTGCCCCGCGGCGTGCGCGGCACTATGCCAGAAATGCTTATCTGTGACGTCTCTATTAGTGACTTAGAAAGAAAACGCGTCACAAGTGTGAGATTTGCGACGTGCATATTCATAGCACGTCACCCATACATTGTTCCAGGGCAGTGAATAGGCCTAAGAGCGACGTGTCTCATCAAAATGCGTCACCTTGATGCACCGTATCTGACACATTGACACGGGTACGTAGGACGCGTCACACATGAGCTGCCTCGGACCCGAAATTTTAATGAAACGCAGTTGAGAGAGGAAGGCTCGTGTCCAGTCCAGCGGACACCCGAACTCCCGAACTCCCAATCCAGAGTCCCATCTCCCATCTCTGTCTCCTTCCTCGGTTCCTCCAGCTCTTCTGAGACGGACCCTCCCCTTCCCATTCCCCTCCTCTCCTCTCCAGATCTGGAAGAAGTGGGGAGCTATGGATGCCCTGCGCCTGGTGACAACGCAGCAGCGGCTCACCTACCCTCAAGTTTTCCCTTGAGTTATTGCCCCTCAGGTGGCGGCGGCGCTAGGGTTCGGCGTCCGTTGCGGCAGGGGCGCCACACAGTCAGCGGCTGGGGCTGGGGTGGCTAGATCCATGGCTGCTCGTGCAAGGTCGACGGGATCCATGGAGGCTCATGTCAGGTCATTAGGATCCATGGCTGCTCCTCCAATGGCGGCAGAATCCGTCACTAGGTACCCCAAACCCTAACACTTCTCCCGTTTCATCTTCCTTCTAGGACATGGAATCTCCATGGATCCATTTGCGTGTGATATTCTCCAATGTCTCATTAATCTGCCCTTGCTATACTTGGATGCCGTGGTTCATTTTAATATTTGCCTAAATCTGTCAGATCAGTGTCTTTTCCTAATCTGAATAGCAAGTGCAAATGCTATATAGCTGAACTCAATAGATAGTGCCTAATATTTCCCATGTGAATCTGAGAGATCTGCTTGTTTTACCTAATAAAATAGTTCTACATTACAGAAGATATCCACCGCTAAATAGTAGTTTATTCATTAATGTAATTTTGCTCGATAATGTTGCCTATGCAATATTTTAGAGAAAGAAATAACTGGCAAAGTTTATCCAGATTACTGATAAAAGATTTCTCTGTACAATTTTATCTATAATACTGTACCAAAATAAAAATCTATACAGATACATTGATTTGACATAACCTGCGGAGCTGACTGGTTGGTTTTTTATTTCAAGAGCTGATCACTACAACAACAACATAGCCTTTTTATCCCTAGCAAGTTGGGGTAGGCTAGAGATGAAACCCAAAAGAGACACGTTACAGAGCAACACAAAAAGAGATATTCCACTTCTTAAGGTCTCTCTTAACCGACTCGCCCCAAGTCAGTTTAGGTTGACCTCTACAACTCTTTACATTATTGACCCGCTTTAGGACCCCACTACGCATTGGCGCCTCAGGAGGCCTCCGTTGGACATATCCAAACCATCTCAACCGATGTTGAATCAATTTCTCCTCAATTGGTGCAACCCCAACCTTATCCCGAATATCGTCGTTTCGGACTCTATCCCTCCTAGTGTGCCCACAAACCCACTGCAACATAAGCATTTCCGCTACACTCAGTTGCTGGACATGTCGCCTTTTTGTGGGCCAACATTCCGCACCGTATAACATCGCCGGGCGAATCGCCGTCCTATAGAACTTACCTTTTAGCTTCTGGGGCACCCATTTGTCAAAGAGGACGCCAGACGCTTGACGCCATTTCAACCAACCGGCTGAGATTCTATGTCTAACATCTTCATCAATGTCTCCATCCTTTTGAAGCATTGATCCTAGATACCGAAAACTATCCTTCTTGGCCACCACTTGCCCATCGAGGATAACGTCTCCCTCCTCGTGCCTAGTCGTGCTGAAATCGCACCTCAAGTACTCGGTCTTGGTCCTACTAAGTTTGAAACCTTTCGACTCTAACGTGTGCCTCCATAGTTCTAACTTCCTATTAACCCCTGCCCTACTCTCATCAACTAGCACCACATCATCAGCAAAGAGCATACACCAAGGCACATCACCTTGTATGTCTCCAGGGCAGTGAATAGGCCTAAGAGCGAAATTTATTACTTACTGCAATTTATTCTTGCATTCTTGATGATGAGCGGCAAAATATTTGCGGCCACATTTCAAGCTTTAATGATTTAGTCACTAGTAATTCTTGGACAGGTACTACATTATCTGGTTGTAAAGTATTTTCTATATTTTCTGACTTTATTAGCTTGGTCCTGAACCATAGATATATGGTTGTTGTGTTCTGATGTTATCAGTGAAGTATCCTCTACGCAATTGTTGAGTATGTGAGCAACGAATTACATCACAAATCTAAGCAATGTAGCATGCCCTTGTAGTCACTCCTTTTTATTTGCAATATTGTTCATCAGATTATTAAAGATGAACTTGAGTTATTTAATTTATAAGAGTAATCATGTTTTCTACCTCCTAACAATTTAATACTAGAACTAATTTGATATCTAATCTGTTCATGATATGTGATCTGTAGATCGTTAGAATGAAAATCATGCGAACCAGCAATTTGAGTTATCTGTCCTGTCAAACCTGAATATAATTGATTGGCAGGCAATTATCCATTGTTTCACTCAGAACTTACCTGTGTAATTGTTTCCTTATCCATACTAGTATAGTGCCCGTGCGTTGCTACGGTTTCACTTAAGGGATGCACTTAAAAACAACCGATTTTTTGTGTTGTCTCACGCAATTGTTTCAGGCTGCTAAGCTCATCATTAAGTTCAACATATATCAACTAATATGCTCGTGGTCACGCCATGACTTCATCCTGAGGATACACATGTTTTTCTTTTCATAATTTAACTTTGCAGTTGCATTTGACCATGTATTCAATCCGGGGAATACTTTGCATAAGAAAGCATAAAGTTATTTCTCGTATTAACCATCTAAGTTACATTTTGCCTAAGTCCTTAATTATCTTGGAGATCTTTAGGGAAGCTGTCAGAAATATTCAAAACATTATGACTACGTTACGGCTACGTTTAATGCAAATCAAACAACCGATAAACTATATTGCAAATGCATGGAAAATAAAATGAGATGACAATAAAATATATTGGCAATGGAAAAAATAGGCCGTACAGAAGATTTTGGAGTATTATGCTCTAAAGTTCTTTTTTATTTTTTAAAACTCATACTCGGCTAAGGACCTTCCATTAATCAAATTGAGCATAGCTATATCACGCGCTACCCATGGCTTCAAATACGTTACCGTTCCTTCCCATTAGCCTCCACAAAAGTGTCCAACAAGTGGCGGTCACCACAGCACCACCGATTATCCCTAGGCCACAGCGCCTTTGAGTCGCTCCACGCCGCCCGCCACTCCAAAATCATCCCATGTCCTAGCTCTAGACCACTTGATCGCATTTCAGAAACATCATCCCATGTCCTAGCTCTTTCACTGTAACCATCTTGCACATAGAGGAGAGAAAACAATACTCACTGCAATGTCCATTCCTTTTCCTAGTGACCCCTTGTGCAGCCAGCCACAGCCTAAAAGCGAACCATTTTACCAAGTTTGTGTATTCTCAATAAATATTGTTTCAGCCAGCAAGTACCAATTAATTAAGAGGGGAAACAAATGATGCCGTGAAATATTTAGGCAAAAAGAAATTGTCCAAAGGAATCACACTGCCTCTAACTCATCTACAGAAAACACTAAGATAGTGTTCTTTGCTTTGCTCTAATTCATCTACAGAAAACACAGAAAATATGCATGTAGTGGCAAATTGCTGCCATGTTTTGGGAATTAACCATGGAAAAAGCTGAGGTAGAATAACATTTGTGTATTGTTTTTAGACTAACTAAAAGACCCAAAAAAAGATATTGGTGCTGCTAACCTGTGATAAGAGCCAATCTGTTGTGCTGCTGTCCACCTAGTTTTGCACAAGTACTACAACTATTTAATCTTGTTCATCCATAGCTGAAAACACATAGAAGTCTGCAATTAGAAGTTACTACAACTGAAAACACACAGAAGTCTGCAGTGCTCCAAACAGCTAGTAATGCAGACTCCATCTGCGTTCTTGCACATTGATAAATAACAAGGCATATATGTTCACAAGACAAAAGACACCACAACAGTAACAAGAAACAGGTGAAAGCTATTAATTGTGAAGTGAAATGTTACATATGTATATGAAAAGTGTACCCATCAATCAATGCATGTGAACAAGTGTCCCGGTGCTAAATTGTGCAAAGAATAAAATGCAGCTGTGCTATCATGGAGTGGACAGACTGCTCACCCATATATGGACTCGACATCTTTACCAGTTCCTATAGGGATCACACCTCGCACACTGAAATCGAAGCAGGCACAAGAACACATCCTACTATTAGTGCAGCTACCTTAACACTGCTTCTTTTATTTTATTTCCATTGCTATGCAATCACAAATACTTTAAACATGTGACTACTAAACGTGGAGGGCACACACATGACATGGTTGAAGCATCAGGCAGCAGGCACCGAATCGCCCCACGGCGTGCATCAGGCATACACTTCTAGTGTCCATGATTCATATGAAACTATCAAACAACAGATTACTGACCACAATTCTACAATCCAACTCCACCCTCTCTAATTCATCAGGCATACACTTCTAGTGTCCTTGATTCATACGAAACTATCAAACAACAGATTGGTGACATCAGTTGTACAAACCAACTCCACCCTATCTAATTCTAGTGCCAAGCAGGACTGACTAAAACGAACTGGACTAACAATTAGACTCTCCGAAATATCAGTCTGAAATGGATGTGTACACGACTCCCCCACACAACTGCACACGAGCAATGATAGGTACCACTGTCAGTACCTTGCTTAGCCTGCTGGGTCGGCTGGATCAGATCGTATCACCCCAAGGCGTGCACATGGCGGACCTCACGAGCTGCCTCTGTAGCTGAGGAGGACGACCAGCCCTTGAGCACCCGGACGCCTGCAAGAAAGAGGAAGCATGAGGTCAGATCCATGTGTGAATGGGAAAGGAGTTTGAGATCGAGGGAGGCAAAGAGAAATCGGGAACTTGGGAGCGCAGATGACGGTAATGCGGGTGCCGCCGTGTTCCGGACCAGATCCATGTGTGCCGCCGGACCAGATGGACGAGGAGAGGGGGCGCCGCCTGGATCCGCCGGAGGCCGGGTTCGCCATGGCCGTGGACGGCGGCGCCATCACCTCCCGTGCGCGCACGAACTCCAACGAAAGGGCGCCTGTCGGCGCGTCCCGGCGGCGGCGGCGGCCCGGCGAGGCGCTCCCTGGCGGCGGTACGCGCCCTCGCGCGCGGCCTGGCTCCGGTTGGAGAGTCGGGGAGAGGAAACGATTCGCTCCGGGAAGTCCGTCTCGCGTCGCGTGCGGAGGGGTGGGAAGAGGAGGCGGCGTGGGCGTCGCGCGTGGGGATTGGGTGACGCCTCGGGGAGAGGAGTAGCCGAGCCGTGCGCGTCGCCCGTGGGGAGAGAATGAGTGAGGAAGGTTTGATCCGAGAAATCTGGACCGTTCGACGTGAGTGAGTAAGAGAAAGTTGAGACTTAGAGTAAATCTCGTCCTTTAATTTTGAATGATTGGTTTGTTGTGGGTACATTTGTTTGGGTGTACTTAGGAGAGATTAGGAGAGATAATGACTGTGTGGGATAATTTGTTGTGTGGCTTTAGGAATGTTTTTTTGGTGCATTATATGTAGTAGAGATAGTTCATTGAGTGAGTGAGATCTAGCAAACCTAATTATATAAATACAATCCCTGTTGAGTGCACAGTTTAGGATGTAACAAATGCTGTCATTTTCAGACCAACAGTTAAACATCACCAAGATCGTGCTGAAGCTGCAGTACCAGAATTGCAAGCACAGCTCCCTGATCAAGGTACTATCTCATTTCGTCTATGCAAAACATGTTGTTCTGTATTTCTCATCACCTATCTGGATGCCGGATGCTGAAATTGTGGGTTCTTTCACTAGTAAAGATTCCTTATTAGGATAATACAAAAACTCAAAAAGTTTGGATCTCTACTTGTATGATAACATACGAATGTTGTTAGGGAACTTGATCTTGCTGGAAAGAAATTCTATATTGCTGCAGACTAGAGTCGAGCACAAAACATGACACTAAAACCATGTGTATAATAATATAACATGTGATGCTTTTCATATTTGTTTCTTCATGATGTATGTGAATATGCAAATAGAATTGAAGGTCCATACACATGAATCGTTGTACAGTTTAGTGGTCAACCATGGAACCTTTTCATATTTATAATTGCATTGTCACCTCACAGTATGTCTTGGGTCACTTAACTTTTTTTGATGAAGGGGGTCACTTTTCACTCCTTTGTGTGCTCTTCCAAGAACATAGAGAGAGATGCTATCTTTCATGATCGAGCGATGAGGAAACAAGGTTTTACTCTTCTAGGATTATTAAGTGTTTTTTCTTGTATTTGAGCTGATCAACAACATTGATTGTACCTTGTAAACAATGGGCAATGGCCCACGGCTGATAACATGTATCTCAAAAGTTTGTAAAGAATTGATTGTTGAAACAGTGGTACATGCCTGATGTGTGTATATATAGGATCATGTTTGACGTGTGATCATTGCGTATATGTAGCATCATCGTTTTTTTTTTGTTTTCTGAAATAGTTATCTGTGACGCGTGTTGGCTGCACCCGTCACTAGGAAAATGTTATTAGTGACGCGTGATAGCTGGACACGTCACTGATAAGCATTACCAGTGACGCGTCTTGACTGGACATGTCGCGGATAAGTGTTATCAGTGACGCGTCTTAGGCTGGATACGTCACTGATAAGTGTTATTTGTGACGCATATTGGATACACGCATCACTGTTTAGGAGTTATTAGTGACGCGTTTTTACGCGTCACTGCTGTGCCCTTATCTGTGACGCGAAAACAGTGACGCGTCTTTTATGCGTCACGGATAAGCCTCTAGACGCGTCACTGATAAGGTTTTCTGCCATAGTGCGGGCGACGTCAACGCCATGTGCCCCGCGGACCTCTGCGTCGTGGCGTCGTCTGGCGGCAGCGGCGGCGGCGTCGTGGCATGCAAGAGCGCGTGCGGCGCCTACGGCAGCGCGCGCTACTGCTGCACCGGACAGTACGGCACGCTGGCAACGTGCGGGCCCACCAACTACTCGCAGGTGTTCAAGAGCGCGTGCCCGTCGGCCTACAGCTACGCCTACGACGACGCCAGCAGCACCTTCACATGCTCTGGCGCTTCTACCTATGACGTCACCTTCTGCCCTGGGAGCTAGCTAATGAATGCCCTGATATGATAGCGTAAAAATCGATCACGAGCAGACAAGGATTATGATTCTTAATAAGCAGCACATCTTTAGTCTAGATATTTCTTCACAAACATTATAGTGAGAGATCAAGTATAGAAGCAATAACATGTTGGTGAACGAAATTAATTTATTCCATACATATGCTAATCAACCATGGAAATTGGAAACTGGAAAGGAGGGTGGTTCAACGCTCCAATGAAATGTTGCAATGCTTTTGTACCGTTGCCACCTTGGATGTGGATGACGCAAGACTTCAACATCATTTATTTATATTGATTTATTTTGCAAACCATATGCATGTTTCTGTTTTGGTAATCAGTGTCATACATATGGCAAAGCGTGCCTTGGCAGCTTTGGCAATTTAATTTCATATTCATATATAGAGCCAACCTCTTATTCTATCTACTTATATACTGTATAATGTACTTCTCTCCTATTTCATTCATTTACTTTGATGCAGAAATGTAATTGCTCGCGAAAGGCATCCATCAGCACCTGGGTTCAACAAACACTGCTGTTGTTCTTCTTGGCACGGTGAATCGACCTGTGGAGGCCTCGTAGGCAGACTGCCTGACTAAAGCATCTGATGAATTCACCTGAAATATTTCATAAGAACCATTAGATGTTTCGTTTTTCATCTTAACGTATCAATTTGATTTAATGATTAAATGGTTTATAAAAGAAATATATACTCCAAAGTACAAATTTACGTTTCTCCTTGCAAATCAATGCTTAATCCACACAATTTGCAGTTCAAACAGTGTTCAGATTTTCAAAGTTTTACATAAATAAAGCTGCAAATCATGAGATTCAATTATTCTCTATTGAACTTAATAGGAAATTTCACTTCGCAAATCCACTGGTAAATTTGAATACTGGACGGACTTGGAGTACAATGGTTACACCAATACTAAGCCACAACTGCTTATTGTTGAAGAGAGCACAACTGGTGCAACTATAACAACCGAGTACGATTAGTTACCTGCACAGGATGCAACTGGAGCACCATTGATGCAAGCTCAGGGATTTCTATAGACACTTCGTACGGGCATACATTGAAGACTGTAACGGCACAAGAGAAGCTGCAGAAAATCGAACACAGTTAAAAGATCTCCGTAGCAGATACATAGAAGTGCAGAGAACTAAAATATTGTAACTAGTTTTCAATTTTCAGTTGATATAAAAGAATATACATTATCCAGGACTAGAGTATAAATATATCAATTATGCTTACGTTTCATCTATCTGGGCCATCTCATGCCTATCATTTCGTGCATCTTCAATGCTCATGACAATAACTCCGGGAACCAAGGAGGGCCCTGTGTTGTGAAAGTGAACCCTTTGCTGAAACAAGTTATGACAGCTTATGACAGTCAGTATGAGAGAGAGCCAGAGATCAAATAAACAAATGATAATTCTTTTCACCTCAAACACAGAACATTATATTAAGAGGACACATGTCATCCAAACCAATAGACACAAACTAAAGACATAAAACACATTACATGAACAGGATTCAATACTACAGCTAGCAACAGAACAACGAAAAACAGAAAAAAAAAAAAAATCAAGATAGCAGCTTTTTTTTTGGCGGCAGTTGGTTTTTACTAGTTCACTTATTGTACCTATGCTGCGGATCTGAAAAAACAAATGTTACATAACAATTATCATATACTCTATTAGGCAATAATTGATTTCTAACTAGTGTAGATTGACACAATTATGTCACATTGCAAAGTATAGCTTATGGAACTCTGTAAATTTTACTTGATACATAGATCCAAATTTGTAGAAAGGTGATTTATGCTTGTGCCTAGCAAGGAAAAGCTGCTCATCTATATGATAGCAGTACAACAACAGTCTGGTGAGGTTCACAAAGAAATCCATGTACCTCAATGTCACTTGTTGTAGTTAGACGAAAGAGAGGTGATGAGTATCTGATCTTCAGGATATCGACAAAATTATCTAAGGCAGCAATAATGTCACATTTGGCAGGTTTGAATGATGGGTTCTCCAATCTTGGCTTCATCCTGAAAATTTCATACTACGTGATAAAATGATCATTTAACTACTTTACTGCAAAAGGGAAACAATGTTCACTTTAGCTGCAATAAGTTAAATCACACAGTTATCCTGCATCATTCAAAAATAAATAAATAAATGCCATATGAAGTCTGAAGAAGGATTTGAAACTTACAAAGGCCAACTCCCTTCATTCTTTTCTCTTGGTGGAAGCCTAACACCCCAATTGTTTGTTTCATAGGTGAAATCAATCCTTCAGAGTTTCAAAAAAAAAAAAAAATCAATCCTTCAGAGATCAAAAAAAAAAAAAAAAAAAAAAGAAGAAGAAGAAATCAATCCTTCAAAAAGGAAGAGAACAGAGCATTTACCCTGTTTTACATTCTAACATGATTGGAAAATGTTTGTTCAACTTAAAATGGTTCTTCATATAGGATAAGAATTGAGAAGTTATGGTAATAACAAGCAAGTAAATGTTCAACTTAAAACTATCATCCCTGAAAGAATTCAATTTTTGCTAGCTTGTAATTGGTGTTTACGTCAAGATCCAAGGCCAGAGCTATACTTGTTAAATCAATCACCAGAGTTATATGAATCTCGATCAAGTGACTTGGATCGTAGTATCTCATCGCCAGCATGGAAAAATGGTATTCCCTGGAAGTACACAAAAGTACATAATGATACAAAAATGAGAAACCCGTTCCAAATGTTTAAGTTATTGGCCAATTGAAAACATATAAGAAAACCAAAAATTTGCATAGTGAGCAGAATATGGAAGTGCTGAAAGATGAAAAAACAAATCAGGTTAGATCATAGTACAATGTGCCTCTGAAGGAGTTTAGCTAAGCCTCATAATATTTATAGTTTTGTGTCCCAATATTTACAAAGACTAACATCCTAACAAAAGGGTCTCATGTTTACTTATCCAAACGAAGTAATCTGCAATTAGTATCAGAAAATACGACCATTCAGCGATTCCATATGCAGCAACAAGTTTAAGTTTTTTTTTTTTCAAACCAGTAGTAGAGCTGTGTACCATTATATTAAGAAGAAAAATAAGTTTAAGGATTAGCTGATGTGACTATCACTAAACCTGCTAGATAGATCAGACAGGCCACGCCACACATTTTACTAAGTAAATTATTTTAATGGAAATTCATATTCAGATTATCCATATTGAAAAACAAGTGATCAATAAAAACTTTCATAAGGACCTGGGATAATGCAATCATGTTTGTGGACAAATGATTTGTCCTGCATCGCTCGTCAATTGAAAGGTTCATTGGAGTCCGCACAAGCAAACCAAGGAAAAGCTTCAGAAAATACTAGATTCTGCCTGAACTAGAGAGTAAAACTGTTACTGTAAAACTATATTGTCACATAAAAACATGCTTAGTTTACAAATATAAAGCATAACTTCAAAAGGTAGCAAATACTGCAAGCAGTCAAAAAAGTGTAACAAAACATCCACGCTAATCCTGTCTTGGCAGTAAATGTTTTTTTGAAGAAAGAAAAAGAAAATGATTGATTGGCAGATTGATATTGATACCGAACAATACATATCCTGATAAGTTCCATACCTTTAGACTAATGATATCAAATAGTGTTTCATTGTCATGAGCAGAGGCGTAGTTGATCTGAAATCCAAGAAACAGTGGTATGTTTCAGTAACTGATTTTTCAGCAGAATAAATAAGGAAAAAATAAGTAATTCAATTATGCAGGCTATCCTAATCAGAAAGCATATTATGCTCTTCCAGAATGTGAGCTTTGACATCTTAATATATACAGTTTTTTTAAAAAAGTTCAGAAATTTACTGTTTCTATAGGGGATGAAGCATAGCCAACTGGTGAGCCATCAAAGGTGGGAATTTCAGACCCTTTCCTAGCTTCTCCAGTATGAGATATTAATACATAGTCCTTCAAATTTCCAGCTAATCCAATATGCAAAGAATGCTATGCACATAAGAAGAAAGTTCCAAAATCGGCTCATTGTGACAGCTCTTGTTAAACAAAATTTAAAATTGCTCTGTTGATAATGGAGTTCCTTCATGGACAAATATTGCAAATCGTTCTAGGAACACCTGTTTGTTCGGACTTTCTGGATATCAAAAACAAACATGGAAAATTCATGATATACTTGGTAAGAAAGACTTAGCATATAATTGATGGAAGCAAACAGAAGAACCTTATACAAAGAAACCTACCAGTCATCAATCAATTGTAAAGTGCAAGACATAAAATAATACAAATCTAATGTAAGTTCTGCTGCTTCTTTCCCTGGAAGCGTGGCTCGTTTGGCTAGTGAGCAGCTCTCGAGCTAGCTCGAGTTGGCTCATTATAGCTAACGAGCTAAAATCTTTGCTCGGCTCGGCTCGTTATCATAACAAGCCGAGTCAAACCAGCCACGAGCTGAGCGAGCTAACGACCTCCGAGTTTTTTGTCCAGCCTTATATGCAGTTCTCCTTCGTGTGTGAGTTTTTTTTTTCTTGGAGAATTTATGGTAAAAGCAAGTTCAGGTGAATGTTCATACCAACGAATTTATGGTAAAAGTCAGTTCAGGTGAATGTTCATAATAACTAACAAGTATACATTTATACCACTTAGTGTGAATGTAAATACCATTTTCATTCTCGCTTACCATGAAATTTAGCAATAGCAAACGATCACTCATAATTATTAATTTCTTATTACAGCTGAAGCCTGCATGCACTTGCATCCAAAATACTGTCACAGGTCTAAATAAGGGTCCCTGAGCGAGGGGAGAGCCTTGGAGGAGTCGAGATTTAACAATAGCAAACGATCACTAGGGGGCGGCCTTTACGGCACCGCCAGCCCCTCCCACCTGGAGGAGTCGAGATTACATGGGAATTAAAGATAGAGTTAGATGAGGGTTTAGAACACAAGGAAATAGAGTAGGAAAGTAGAGTCCAGATCTATAAAATTGCTCCTAAGGTCAAGTCCCCTAGGGACTATAAATATAGGGGTCATGTAACCGTTTGGATCTTAAGCAAGAATAGAGCATTGGTCTTTCCCTGCCCCTCTCCCTGTGCCTCCCTCTCCTTTCTCTCCGGCAGCCCCTGCCCTAGCCGCCGCCGCCGCCTACCTACTTCGCTGCAGCCCCCCCTCCCCTAGCAGGGCTGTGACACTAACTAATTAACTTTATTCATCTTTATGGCCAAGAGCTTGGTTGCTTAACCTCAAATTTTTCCTATAACAGAGCTGCATCACACATGTAACAGTCGATTCTACATTAAAAAGCAACTTTTCATGCCTACTTGTATAGTAAGTTCAACACACAACAGAAAGTGAAGATCAGCAACACATGTTGCAAAATATTGATCTCAAATATTCAATCTCAAGTTTTCTCATAGGACACCATTGACAGTGTTTATCTATATATCCATGCAATAAGATAATACTAGACAATAGAATATGTTCCCAATTAAATTGGAGCACAGGTAAATACCTAGTTGAAACTTAGCACGCAGGAAAAGAAGAACCAACTTGTATATGGTCAGCGTATGTAGCAAGCGTGCGCCTTGTCTCTGTTTCATTGCCCTGATAAAATCCATTTGGCTGCAGAAAAGGATCAATACAAACTAATAAAGCAAATTGAATTTTGGAGCTAATCCAGAAAGATTTCAGATATTCGTTATCTTTTTTTCTTGAATGGCACAGGAGAGCTACATGCTATTTCATTAAGAGAGACAGGTAAACAAAAACAATAGGTGCCCCCAACTAGAGGAAAACAAGACCAAGGGGGTGATAACCTACCAACAGAGCCTAAAGATCTCGGGTGAACGAACTAATGAGCAGGCCCTAAAGATTAGATCCATGCACCAAAGACTACTCTCATCAACCACTGTTTGCAGTAGACCCTAAAAGCTTGGTGAGGCTCCCCCAAAAACATAGGCATTCCTACGTTTCAAACCATCCCAGGCAAATAAGATGATTAGAGAGCACAATACAGAGCTCCTTAGGAGTCAGGAGTGCTTCTAATCGTGTTACCCCACCATACGAAGAAGCAAGTTGCAGTGACTGGAGGTGCTACAGCTGCCATGGTAAATTTCTGAAAAATTATTGTCCAGATCTGTTGAGTGAACACAGAGGAGATAAGAATGTGCTGAATTGTTTCCTCAGCCTGATCACAGAACGGACAGGCAGGCTGGTGGGGCAAACCACACTTGGCTAGGCAATCGGCTGTCCAACACAACTTATTGATTGCTAAACCAAAGGAAAAACTTGCATTTTATAGGGTCCCGGCTCTTCCAAATTCTTTTCCAGGGACCAAACTTGCGATCCCAGGAAGAAGGCTGCATAGGCCAATTTGCTGGATTATGAACCAGATTTGGAGAACTTCCAAAGGTACCGGTCAGTAATATCTAGTCAATGTCATCCACAAGTCCCAAATATGCAGATACTCAACTACCACCTGTGTTGTTAGAGTTCCTTTGACTTTGATATCAGCAACCCAGGCACGATGGTGAAGCACCTGAGCTTACTGTACGGTTCTTGACAACCCTGTTAGAGATTTTCTTGTGCAAGTTAGGGGCCAATCCTGCTATTGTCTTTCCCTGTAACCAATGATCAGCCCAGAACCATATCTGCTCACCAATTTCAGATATAATTTGATAAAATATATCAAAAACTCTGCATGAGAGATGTACTCTAAAATATTTTCAGCTTCATCAAGGGAAAGAAGATAGTAGATAGCTTAGTGGTTCAATCAATAACAATACCTAAAAATACTCTATACCTGAAGAATGCACATCAAACCATCTGACAGAATTGGCAGACTAACACAGCTTAAAAACTATGCAAGCCATGGTACAAGAAACAAAGTTGTATGACCATGGATTGTACGAGTGGAGAGAGTACCACTGCACCAGGCCTTAAAAGGTAAACAAGGAAATTGTTCTTGGCATATACTATTATAGTTCAAACAAAATTTGGTTACAAATACTGCTGTTCAGAAAATGAGAGCAGTAAGTGCATCATTCTTTTGAATAGTTTAATCAAAAGAACCAACAAGGTTTCAGATATAAGCAGCAATTGGCAGAGGAATAGTCATAGATCTGGCTCTTGGCATGCACAAGTAAATGAATCTTGAAAACAGTAAACTCTTATTTGGATACACATCAGGATTTTTCATCATCTTTCGTAATTCCGATCCTTTACTTTGTTTGCTTTGTACATAAACTTTTCTTAAGAAAAAAATACATGTGCCGAAGAGGACAATATTATAGCTTTGAGGAACAAAAAAAAAAAAAACTGCAAGATTATATGTAAATATAAAAGCAGCAAAAGTGTCATTTCTTGATAGGATATAATTATAAATGGCATGAATATTACCTCTAAGAACAATCCAGTAGAGAAACCTTGTTGTAGTGGATTCCCAAACGGACTGCCACCATTTATAGCATCACGGATTCTATCGTTGAAACTGTAAATATGGTAGTGGTATGGGATATAGTCACATTTCATAGATTAAAAGAAATTAAATACATAACAAAAGAAAACAAAAGGTATATTCCAAGACAAGCTATTTTCTAAATAAACTGTACCAAGGGTTTGTGTAAAAAAAAAAACTGTAACAAGATGGTTTCTTTTTGGAATGTTGATACTTCACTTTTTCAGTCCATTTTATGGTTGTTAAAATATACACCGAAATTTGTTCTAGGCCAGCTTGTTTACAGGTAGCAAAAAAAAAGGTGGCCACTGAACATCACGAGTTTATTCCAATTGAACTTACCTACCAATACCAGTGCCCGTCATATTAAGCTGGGATCCATTTATCCCACGCTGATTATGCGCAACTTCACCAAAGTCCCATCCTTCACCATACCTGTGATGATGTAAATATCTTAACAGTTGAACACATGGAAACTGTGTGCCAATACCATTAAAACTGATTTCTCTGAGACTCTGGAATCTCAACCCTTACAAGTATATCTTTGAACCATCTACTCCATGTTCATCAATTGTAAGGCTTTGAAGAGCCGATTTTGCTCTAATCTGTGTTTAACAAGAAGGATTGTTTTCAAGTACACATTACAATACACTAAATTACGAAAAAGGAAAATTCAACTGCCCACAGTAAATCTATGTTTTAGAGATCATGCCATCCAAAACGACAGAAGTTATGAAAATAGAGGGAGTACAATTTGAATAATTTCCTTTTAACCACTGATTTCAGCATATTGATTCGCTGGAGCTGATGATCTAAATGGACCTAATAAATATTCTTTATGAACGTTCTCAGAAAAAAGATTCTTTATGAAATTCTCACCTCAGTTTCTTTCAGCAAGGTATATTCAAGACAAAATACAGCAAATATCAGTATGCAGGCTGTGGATTTAGTTGCTGAATTTTATACCTTGTAGCTTAGGTGTGTGACATGTTTTGCCTTAGGTCTTCAGTTATCTATGTCTAGCATGTCAGTCAATATGGAGAAAACCAATGATTTTACATTTTGGAATGGAGTACTTTTAAAGAGTAATCTATAAATGTTTTTTTTGCATCTTCAAACTAAATATTAAAGTTCTAAAATGTTGGCCACAACCTTGTTCAAAATGACAGGAATATGGAACCAGAGGGAGTGTAGTTTCAGTGACACTGGAGAACAACTTCCACACACAGCTATTACCAAGATTAATGCAAATAGTTGCACTAGATCATGGGGATCAAACCAAAAGAATTATTTCGGTGTAACCACCAAATCATCATGATACTTAATCCAGTCTGAAGGTGAGATTACTTACCATAGTCTTTTTCATGATATGTCCCATTAGATCAAATCTGAACCCATCAACCTAAGGCAACAACTATACAATCATAAATATAGATAATAAAGAATAATAGGTCAGTGTTAAAAGACATGCTACCACTAACACAAATGTTTTTGGACAAAAAAGAAAGGAGATAAGCAGCATGTTGTCATTAACTCATTAATGTATTAGATCTTGTGCATATTTTCCTGTGATTCTACATATGTAGGGTGTTTTATCATTATGACTCACTTTGTAATTTACTACCCAATTCAGAAGGTCATCCACGATTAATCTATCAACCATGAAATGTTCACTTGCTGTATTGTTCACAGCTGCGCTGTTCTCAATCTGACCATTAGAGTCCCTTCCAAGGTAGTATCCAGGTACGATCTGTAAATATCATCAACAAACAATGATAAGGAATAAGGATACATGAAGAAGGTCAAAAGCCTTAGCAGATATGACATCTTTTTTTTGTCAAAAATGGATAAGGAACTTTGAGATAACTGACAAATGTATATGTTAGAACTATAAAACATATTTCTGGGCCAATGAACAAAGCAGTCAAGGGGCAAGCATTTCAAATACCTGCCATTTCTTTGTCCAAAACTATAGTTCACCTATTTCTTTCTACTGGTACACAACATAGCATCCAAGGAAAGCTATTAGTAATATATTTTTATAATTTATAGGTCAGTGGAACATTTTATTAGCCTCACAGAAAGGACACTTTGTTTTTTTAAGGGTAAGAAAGGATACCTTGTAGTGTGTTTTTTCTCTCGAAAATGCAGGAGAGCCGCGCATAATTATATTAAGAAGATAATAAAATGGGATAAGGACCCATACAACACAACTATACAGACACTCACACTTCGATGCTGCTGCAGAATGCTGCTAGGAAACTAACGCGCCCATGACATAAGGATACACCTTGTAGTGTTCAGTAAACCAAAACTATTTTCGAAGTCCCAAGCTTGAAAGAAAACTTCACTAATTTATGTAATGTAGTGGTTTTTATCTGAACTACATTGTAAAAAAAGGGTTACCAATTTCAACGAAACAATAGCAGGGCCCTGCTTGGATCCAGTTTCTTGAGAAATAGTTTCTGGAATACGCAGGAAGGCTGCATATCATTTCTTGAGAAATAGTTTCTGTTTCAGTTTCTTGTAAGAAGTGTTTTTTTCTTGTTGGGTTTCTGATTCCTAGCTGGAAATTTGTTTGGCTAACTGGTTTCGGTTATGGTTGGCAATGCTCGAACAAAGCTAGTGGCTGAGCTCAAGTCACAACACGCCAGAATTAGCAGTGCATGCATACAGTCAGCTTATTTGAATAATAGCCAGTTTGAATAATAGGCACGCACGGTTCACATGGAGCCGAGCGGCTCTAGTTCTTTACGACCAGGATCTTAGATTTGCATGTGTTAGTCAGTTAGTTATTTGTGGCACCAATTTGTATTCGCATTGGCTATATAGCCTGAACATTTGGTTAGTGAAAGGCAGCCTGGGATTGTGTCAACTCGACACCCTTGGGCGCCCAGCGTCCCGTCTCTCTCTCTTGTCTCTCGTTCTGCCACAGCGCCGGCCACGGCACCTCGCCACCGCCGCCGCCAACGCCAGCCTCTCCACTCTCCTCCGCACTTCCTACGTGGCAATGCCAAGCGCCATAACAGTTTCTCTCTTGCACTGAAAATAAAAACGTTTCAATTGGGTTCTGTTTAAAAACACCAGGTTTGCATCGTTTGGCAGAGTTTCTATGGTTTATGCCTAGAAATCAGCCTAAAAACCCTGCAAAACAGGCCTTTGTTATGTCTTTAACTCTGCATATGAGAAATGACCTGATGTGATCATGTGAGGCCTCATGGCCCCATTTGGTAGGAGCTCCCGGCGGCCCTGGCTCCCACTCCTCCGTGCACGGTAGCAAGAAGCCTCTTTTATCTCTCCTCTCAAAATTAACTAGGAGCCAGTGAAGCCACAATTTCTGGCCTCACCTGCTCCGGCTGCTTCATGTACTGTAATAAGGAGCCCAGAGCCGTTTGGAGCCATGCCAAATGGGGCCTAAGTATATTTAATATAAAGATTAAGAAGTACTTTTTTATTTGGGATGGTTACGGGAAAAAAGAATAACCAGAAAACATGAGGCAACCTTGTCAAGCACGGAAGTGATGGCAAAAGGGCCACTTGAGTATAGATGATTGTATACAACATCCATGACAACTCGAAGACCTAACCGATTCAAGGCCTGCAGTTCAAAGTTTATCATAAAAAACATCAGTTATCCTGCAAAGTGCTGGCTACATTAAGCGCACAAGCCCTTCATGCATTGCAATTGCAGGAATAGGATGAGTGATGCAAGCTGCAACTGTTCATGTAAGAATATTCAGTGATAGAAAGAAAAGCTTACCTGCACCATCTGCCGGTACTCAATGATACGACTTGGACCATCTGGGTTACTTGCATAGCTTCCTTTCGGAACCCCCCAAAGCACAGGGTTATACCTTTTAGTTGCATGTGACCATGTGTGAGAATAGTTTATGGGCAATAATATAAGAAACATAACATTCATAGCACACCCTTGTGATACATTAAATATTGAATATTTGACAAGCAAAATAAATGAAGCAAAAGTACCCCCAATTATAAGGGTCCTCTTCCTGAATAGCCACAATTGCAGCTTGTTGCAAATCTGATCCTGGAGGAGAGTTTGGACAGTTCAGCCTCATCTGCCAGAGCACATAAAAGTTCTGCAGTTACTCAAACAAGAATATCCTAATAAATCAAATAAAAGCACATAAAATGAAGCTGATGGAGTCCAGTTTAATCGATTGATAACTTATTGATAGTAATCATAGAAAGCTACGTATGAAAAAAAAAATGGAAGATACATGGAACCATATTAAATTCTAAAGAAATGGAATTTCTTTGATTCAAAACGATACTTTATGAGGTTTACATGTATCTTAATATTCTAATGCATAGACCAGACTAAAAAGCTTGGGTTCTGATTTCTTGGCTATTGTAAAAGATAAGAGTAAATAAATAGCATGCAAGACGCAACAGTGGCATTAGCATCTTGATTCTTGAGCAAGACTGCAAGAGATTTACATTTATCTGGTAAAACGTACAGAAAGAGTTGAATCTTTACCAACACATTTCCAATTGTTCTTTATGTCATCAACACCACCAAACTGAAAGCTTGGCAACAAATGGACATGAGTCAAACCAGCATCAGATAGTCTCTTTAGGTGTTCTATGCCTGCAGAATCCTGTATAACAAGTTGCAGAATGGGTGTAAGATGCCTGTTGATGAAATTAAGTGGTGAAAAATCTGAATCTTCTATTAATTTAACTGTGAATAACCTGACATGTAAATGCACAGAATCCTCCTCGAAAATGACAGTCCACTGTGCTATCATAGGCACTGTAATAAAAAAAAATTGTCAGCAAGCAGAGGGATCAATTCTGTATATACCAGCATGCATAGATCCATCCCACCAAATTTACAGTCGCAGAGAACAGTTCACCTGAAATCACGAATGTGCAATTCATATATGCTTATGTCAGAGAAGGAATCAAGCTTTGGCTTTTCAGCCGCCAATCCATCCCAGGCAAGTGGCTTTAATGTTTCATTATTAATATCAACCAACCAAGTCCGTGTGCTATTTGCAGAAAGCCTGGTCAAAATAACAAGCATCAGTGTCTTCCTATCTCTCTATGGCTAGTATCATGAACTAAGAAAAATGGACTTTACCCTCTAGCATAAGGATCAGCGGCTAAACATTTCTCAATGTTTGTTGTAACTGGATGATATACTGTGACTTCATATAGATAATACCGGTTCTCCCAGTTTCTTGGACCAGTAATACTCCAAACACCATTTGACTCGTTGAGTTGAACTGTTTCCAGCAAAGGGCCAGCTGGACCATCATAGAAGCTCACACTTACATCCTGCGGTAATATTAGGAAAAAAAAATCACACAGGTGCAAACTATGCAGGTGTACGAATAATACTTAAGGGGCTCAAAGGCTTCTAAAATCGAGAACCTGTGCTGTAGGAGCCCATAGGTACATACAGACAGCTTCCTCACTAAAAATAGCACCAAGTGGTCCAGTGTAGGCGAACATGTCATCCAATACCCCAGGTAGTTGCAACCCTGTAACATCTTGCCTGTTCCCATGAGCTGCTTGTAACAATACATATTGTCCAGATGAAAGTTTTGGTGAAGGTATTTACAGAAAAGGCAGCCTAGTTTATATATTACCATCAACAGAAGCAACAGCAAGTTGACATTTGACCAAGGTGGCAACATCAACAGTGCTCGGAATTCTGAAGGCTCTATAAGAGCTGATAAAAGGGAATTTCTGGGTCACCTGAAAATGGTACTCCAACGTTAGAATATTGCTTGGAAAAAACAAAACAGAAAGAGGGACAATCATAACAGGAACTGCAGCACAACAGACAATTGCAATAATACTCATACACTGGATGGAAGTCCATCATTTTCTGGTTGCAGCTCAACTTTGGAATCATAACCTACCAACCAGCAAGAATTGTAACATTAATGAGGCTCAGGCTGTTACTATCGTAATCACTTGGTGTAACAAGGAACTGGTTGATGGCACCTACCTTCAATAACCCCACTTGACATGCACATTGTAGCATTTCTGCTTGCATATAAGAAGAGAGAAGTTTCCTGATCACTGACATCCCATGCAATCAAGGATCTTGTCACCCAGAAAGCCCTCGCATCCAACAAGAACCCCTGCAGATACAACATCAGCATTTGACCAAAGGAACACTAAGAAGTCAGAAAGTAGTATCAAACAAACAAAATACTAAGAAGTGAGCTGCAGACGTCATTTTAATATTGGGGCCAAATCAGCAATAAACCATCCATGGTAAAGTTTTGCGCTCCTAAGTTTTGGACAACAACATGGTCCGAAATGTGAGACTTGGACCGATAATTTCCACTGCAAGACACTAAAAATTCAAATTCTACGGAAGTACTGTCCAACCTTCTAGACAAATGTACACATATCGTCCCCATATGCTGGATCCAAATATTTCACAATGTTCAGAGGAAAACCTTCCAGTTTTCGTAAAAGTTCACTCGTAATAACAATGACAAGTGGATCACCACCATTAACCTGCTGTGTGGGTGCAGGTGGAGCACCTGAAGAGGTCAGGATCGGATCACAACCACGAGCTCGCTAATGGCGGATGGCGTTCGTGTGACTACCATGTGGGCCCGGCAAATCAGGTTAGGGGTAATAGCGTAATTGCTGGCAAAAAGGTGGCCCAAGCGATAACAATTGCGTAAACTCCGCAACTTGAGGTGTGGCAGTGGCGGGCGAACCTGGGTGGCCTCGGCGAGGCCGACCAGCGACGAAGGCAACGGACGGGCTACCCGGGCTCCAGCCCGGGCTACCAATTCCAGATACGTGGAGCTTCTCTAAGTTTTTCTTAAATTTTGTAGATAATTATATAGATAGGTAGGGCTGAGATTAATCTCAAAGAAAAGGTAGGGCTGAGATTTACTAGCGACTGAAAAAAACTCTTTTACTATTGGGTCACCAATTTTCATATTATAGTGGCAGAACATCATATCGTAAGCAAGCAGGCTCAAGTGAGGCCCAAGTAGAAACAAACCCTACGTAACCAGCATATCCCTTCAGTCCCGAGCAGCGGCGGCTTGCTTGCTCGATGCCCTGTCGCGTCGCCCCGACCTTCACATCCCGACAGAAGCGGCGAGGGCGCGCGGCTTCTTTGCTGGTTCACCCTATGCCCGACCCCCGATCTTCCCCATCCCGAGCGGTGGCGGCGGCTTCCTGTTTGCCGTTCGTGTGGGTCGCTGGACGCGGGTGGCGTGGCCGCGGCTCTAGATTGATTGTTTGATTTATGGTCATTCATGGCTCTAGATTGTTTGTTTGCCATATGCGTGATTGATTGTTTGATTTATGGTACACTGTAGTATTTAGATCTTCAGTAAGTATGTCGAAAAGAACTTTGATCAGTTACATTTCCAATATAAGATTGGTTCAAGCTATTATATGTTTGTCTAACGTGAGGTCATAGTAGAGTTAAGTCGACACAGGATTTTGTTCAGCCCGGCCTAAATTTTTCATAGCTTCGTCGCTGAGGCCGACGTCAGAGCCGGCGCCCTCCTCCCCCGTCGCCATGGGGGCCCTCGGCGCGACGGGACGCACCCTCCGGGGCCCGGGTGCGGCGGCGCGCGCGGAATGCGACCTCGGCGGCGAGGATTGCGGTGTCCTCGATCTCCCCGGCGAAGCTGACGACGGAGGGGCAGCGGTGGCGGCGGCGGCGGCGAAGCGCGGAGGTGGTGCGAGCAGGAACGAGGGGCCGGCGTGGAGCAGCATTTGCATCGGCGTTTGGATTCGGAGGGAGAGAGAACAAGGCGGAGAGGCCAGCCGAGTAATAATAACAATAATAAAATAATACTTATTTATATTTGGACAGAAGTGGACAAAGTGACAAAGAGAAACGGAGGAAGAACTAGAAGAGTGTTTGTTTGGCTAATAGCTACCGTGACCATCTCTCTTATTTTTTTTTTCCCTCTTTTCATTTCTATACATAAACCCCTTGTCCTATGCTTTAATCACACTTTTTTTAATCATTGATTCTTTTTTCTTTTGTTTTCTTGTTATATCTTCGGGCTCTCATTTGTTAGTTTTATATATGGTTTATTAAATGGTCTGACTCCTCAGGAAGCATGATGTGTGCTTATTTTTGAGACGACGAGGATATGTATTTACGTAGCTGGAAAGAGGAACGGACGTAATTGTGAAGACAAGGGGAGGAGAACTAATAAGGTATCCAGCTCATTTTCTTCCAACCTCATTGTTTTTCTTTCATCTAAGCATATCTTAGCGTGTTGTTTTCATATTTTTCTAAAGCTATTAATTTCTTGTCTTTTCTATACATTTAGTATTCATATCGAACTCATTATGAGGACAAAAGATTGATCAATACATACCTCATGCTAATGCTTGCAATTTGTAGCTCTCCTTTTTCTTTTATTGTTCTATAATATGGTCCTTTCTTTGTGCTTGCGTGTGGACAAGGGATAAAAAGGAGTGTGTCTAATTAATAATCATCTCATGCGGCTCTTTGTGATAACATTGGTTTAGAAACGTTTGGTTCAGAGACACTGATAGATGGAGCCATCCTTACTAAGAGGGAACATTTTCTTCAAAATTTGGTGCAAACCCATCCCAAAATTTGGACAGATCAATCCCTAAGAAAATATTTCTTGAAGAACATTTATATTGGTGAACTTGTTATACTTTTTTTTCTCATGCAACAAAGATTCTCGACTCTAATCTCCGGTCCTTGACATGGAGCACAACTGACATGTAACAAAAGACTAGGGTGATGAGCGATGTGAAGGACGAGACCAAGGATGGCAGGCACCACAAGAGGGCAAGACCAAGACAATTGACCCGACTGAGAAGGTAAGGTGTGGTTGCTACACTGGTACACAAACGGCTTCTTGTCCCATTGGGAAACCCCATTTTGTCCCGGTTTCCCAACCGGGATTGCTCAAGCGGGACTAAAGGTCCCCCCTTTAGTCCCGGTTGGACAACCGGGATTAAAGTGGTCTTTTAATCCCGGTCTCGTACTCTAACCGGGACTAAAGAAAGCTTCAGCCCAGCAGCTCTACGCACCCAGTTTTCTTTTCTTTTATTTTTCTTTTCCTTTTCTTTTCTTTTCTTTTATAGTTCCTTTACATCGGTTACTGTGAGATATCCCAAAATAATCACATATTACAAACTAATAAGCAATAACATAGTATATTACATTATAATTATGAATCCATACAACAAAGTATAGGTTCATACAAACCAAACTAAGAGTTTGCGACAAGTGTTACAATAAACTAATTGATGCTCAACCGCAAAGTTAATTACACACTTGTCCAATTAATCCCCAAAGCGAGGTATAGGGATTTGACTCTCTCGCACTTTGAAATCGGTGAAGTGTAGGTCACCGATCTTTAATCCAAGAACACCATCATGTAGTCCAGAGTATTGAACAGTGCACTCTCCATTGCCTCAGAACTACGACGACAGGGGCGACTAAGAACGGTTAATGGTACTCGAGTTGGGGTGAGTTCTCCCATCTTAGTCACAATCACCTTTGCCTGATATCCTTTTGTAATTAGTATAGGGTCTTCAGGAACATATTTCCACTCATAACCAAGCGAATGGATTGCTTGGTTTAGAATAGCTTCAAAACTGCATGCCGCGTACGTCATGTCATACTCCTCTACCTGTCAATGTTGTCAAAAAATAGAGTTACGAGAACCAATATATCTTTACAAATTATAACAACAAATGTAAATATAAGCTTCGAGTTTGACTTAGAATTTACCTCGGGACGGGTCCGTGCCATTTGTGCACACAACTCGGAACTTGGTCATACAAGTTGAGGTCTATAGCTCGGATCTTCACAGAGGATAGAGTAGGCAAGGTGATCCCAAGCCTTTCGAGCCTCTTCACACATACTTGAACTGCATATTTGACTACAATATCTCGATCGGGGTTCTTTATTCCGACCTCTGAGATTTGTACAAGTCTGCGACCACGACCTTGACCAAGAGCAATTTGAAAGCGAATTCGACATTGGAGTCATTGACCATCATCAACAATGTTGGTCTGAGCATCCACTTCTGTAACTCCGAAATATGATAGTGTCTCTTTGAGCCAAATGAGTGGGTCAATTACCTGTGGCACATTACAAAATCATATATGAATACATTCCATGCATGGTTTGAGCCAAATGAGTGGGTCAATTTCCTTACTATGTTTGGATGATTCCTTGGTACGAGAACTCGATCCACGCATGGTTTCTATACTTGGGAAATCCCGACATACGAGATAGCCATTAAAACCTATTTTTTCCGGTTCGGGAGCGCACGTCCAGCCATCTATCTAATTAAACAAACATGTTCATCAAAAGAAATCAACTAATTAATTCTGCAGTGATCCAATAAAATAACAATATATAATCTAATCAAAAGATTAAACAACAAGCAACAATCTAAGTAGTGGTATTTGTTAATTCTAAAACATCACAACAAGCAAATTTGAGTTCAAAAGCCATTCACTACTGCGCACGAATACATGGGAGAAACCATACCCTGCTCTTGGCTGGAGAATGTGGTGGTGGCGTCCGCGTCGGAGTCGAGGATGTGGCGGCGGTGTGGTCTCGTGGGCCCGGTGGCGGCGCTGACCCGGTGGCGGTCGATGTCGGGGGCGAAGTCGGGGTCGGGTGAAAGGTCACAATGGCTAGAGGGGGGGGGGTGAATAGCCTAATAAAATTCTAGCAATAAAACTAGACAACCCAATTAGATAGCAAGGCGGCAAATGTGCAAAGCAAGTGCTTCGACTACTCTATGCAAGCCGTCCTACCATGCAAGGCTACTCAAATTAATTGCACGCACAACAACGGTGATCAAGCTACACAATGTCGGTTCACCGAAACCAACCAAGCAATTCTACCCACGGGATTTAAGCTACACAAAGAGTGGTTCCCGACCGACCACAACAAGCAATTCTACTAAGCGGTAAGTAAAGAGAGGATGGAGGGTTATACCGCCGCGAAGAGTAGAAGATAGCCAATCACCTAGAGATGCTCAAGCACAATCACAATGGAGGTCGAAGCCTCGGCAATCACAAATCAACACAATGATTTTTTACCGAGGTTCACTTGCTTCCGGCAAGCTAGTCCTCGTTGTGGCGATGCACTTGCTTGGTGAGTTGCCCGCTCAATTGGCTCGATGCCAAAGACCCCAATGGGGAGCCGCAATCTCCACACAAGACAAGGATCCACAAGCCACGAGCAATCCACTAGAGTATCCTTTCACGAACTCCCGCGGGGAAGGATCAAGAACCCCTCACAAGAACCCGGTGTGGCCTCGAACAATCACCAAGTCGAGCTCAACCACGACCCGCTGCTCAGCTCACTCAATGAACAAGTGCCTCTAGATGCAACTCTCAATGCAAATCACTTGTTCTCACTCAAATCTCTCTCAAGATTAGCAAAGGAATCAAAGAGATGAGTGGGAGAGTGTCTCTCCTGCTCAAAGTATGCTTAAGTGTGTAGGAGTGGCGAAGAGAGCCTCCCCAAGCCGGCCAATGGTCTATTTATAGACCCAAGGTCGAAATAGAGCCGTTGCCCTCGGGCTGGCGTCTTTAACAAGCGCCGGACGCGTCCGGCGCTCGGCCGGCAGACGCGTCCGCCGCTCTCTGCCGCGCTGCGCCACCCGACCGTTGGAATTTGAAGTGGCCACGTCATCACGGGTCGGACGCTCAACGTTGTTTCGACGGCGTCCGGCGCCCGCGTCCGAGGGCCGCGTCCGCCCGAGCCACCGCCGCGCCCGAGCGAAACTTTCGGGTCGGGCGTCCGGCCACCGCCGGACGCGTCCGCCGCCAGCGTCCGGCGCACGCTGTGCCCAGCCACCTGCCGTGCACCGTCTTCAGGACGCGCCGGACGCGTCCGGCCCTCTGGCCCTGCGTCCGGCGCCCGCGTCTGGCGCCCAGAAGACAAGGTTTTCCAGCCCGCCGCGAACGCCAACTCTTGCAACAATTTGTATCCGGCGCAATAGAAAATATGCCTCCAATTTTCCCGAAAGCGCCGAATCCCGCCTCGCAAGCTCGGCGGGAGGGAGAGAGGGACCCAAACCCAACTCTACCCTACAAACCAAAGCGCGATCAACGCCACCTCTTTGTTTGATCTTCGATGTCGCACCGTCGTCGATCCAATCTCCAAACCACTTATCCAAGGTACTAACTCCACAGAGTAGTTCACTTCTCAAGCACCGGAGTTAGCGTATCTTCTCAAGATCACGACGACAAGTGTTAGCTCTCTAGTTAGCCTCTCATGCATCATGCAAAGTCACAACTAGAGGCACTTAGGACCGCGAATGAACCGAGGAAACCCCTCTTGATAGTCGGTTATCGATCCTAAATGTGGTCACACTCGCTAAGTGTCTCGACCACTAAACCGGAAAGCCCTATCAAGTATACCTTCGCCTTGATCTCCATGGGCCTCCGTCGGAGCTCGATCACTTTACATCCTTCATGTTCATCACCGTGATCACCATACTCCATCATCCACCGTCACGTTGCTATGTGTCTAACCACACTTAGAGCAAAGCATTAGCAACGTTGAGTGTCATTAATTACCAAAACCAAACCGGAGCTTTCATCGGGGTCGGGGCGTCGGGGTCGGGGCCGCAGGTGCATCGGGGTGGTTGGAGGAGGAGGCGTGCGGTCGTCGGCGGCGGAGTAGGGATGGCGCGCGGTGTCGAGTGCGGCGGCGGTGTGGTCCTGTAACATCCTGGGTGTTAATCATGCATTAACTCTACAAATCATGAGCATAATCATATCACTAGTGTCTAATCAACATCTTGGCGTGATTGCTTGATGCTTGTCTGCACTTTGTTTGACTTAGCCTATAAGTGTGATTGTTGGTTTGAACTAGAAGTAGTAGCTACGTCGCTTATCTCGAGTCGGACCTTTAATAAAGTTCGTAGAGGAGAACATTTGGAGAAAACTTTATGTTTTGACCTTTTCATGAAAATGCCCCGAAGATGCTCAAAACGCGTAAGGAAGTCGTTAGGATTTTGATGTCGGTCGATTGGCATGCTGCGTTCTCCGAAATCCATGAAACAACTTGAGTTGGCCCAAATAGAAAAAATGTAATTAACCCATTGGGGCACAGCATGCCAAAAATTGGGAGCAATTCGGTCGAGTTTGGTCACCCAATTGCAAGAAAACCCGAGCCAACGTCGACCGTCAATGGCATGTTGACATTGCCATATTGTCGCCTAATTATCTGCTAAACCGTTGCTCAAATGATTGAAGGTGCTAAATAGAAAATGAAGAGCGATGCATGGGCTGTAAACTTTATTTCTGGCCCATGTCGAGATTCGGCCCGGAAGAGGCCCAAAATCGCCTCCCACCGTGCCCACTCTATCGCATGCCGGGTGTTCGGGGAATGCCGACGTGGGCGTTCCCGCATGCTCGCCACCGCGCCGCCACGCGCCGTGCTCACCCGCCCCTCCACCACGCAGCGCAGGGGCTCCGCCCGGCCGTGCCCTCGCCCCGAGAGGGGGCAGCCGGGGCTGCTCTCTTCTCTCCCACTCTCTCCCCTCTCCTTTCTCCTCCCCGCCTCCTCCTTCGCCGCGAGGAGCGCCGCCGTCGCGCTTCATTGCCGACGGCGCTGCTCACCTTCCACCACGCCATTGCCTCCTCAGCCGCGCGCATAGCGTCGCCACGGCACAAGCCCTCGGCCGCGCTACCTAGCCGCCCTGACCAACGCTAGAAGAAGGCCAATCGGCCGTTTCTCCTTGCGCCGCCGCGGAAACCACCATCGCCGCTGTTGTTCCATCGCCGTGAAGCACCACCACGGTCTCGCCACCGCGCGATTTCGCGCATCGGCGTCCGCACCACCATCCTCCACCTCCGCGAGCTCCTCTGCCGTCCTAATCGCGCGGAGGAAGGGAGCCCGAGGCGGGCCGCCATGTCCACCGAGCCGCGAGCTTGAGCTCGCCGTCGGGGCCGCTCCGCCGCCATTCCTCCGCCGCCATGCGAGCAAAGCATCACCCCGCCCCGCGCTCACGCCTGCGCTCCACCTCGACGGCGACCATCGAAGGTAGAAGCCCAATCGGGCCGCATTTTCCCGCCGCCATCTCGCCGGAGTCCGGCGAGCTCGCGGTTCACCAGGGCAACGCCCTTCCGACCGCCATTTTCTTCCTCCCTCTCGTGCGCGCGCGTCGCTTAGGGCCACAGGAGCCGTCTTCGCCGTCAATTTTGCCCGCCATGGCCGGAGCAGTGCTCGCGGCCGCCATGCATGGCCGCCGGCCGCCGCCGCTCGCCGCGGATGGGGCCTCGATTCCTTGCTCGCCTCCATCTTCCAGCCCGATGTGTCCGCACTGCCGTAGGGAGCGCAACGGTGGTGACCATGGCGTGGGAAGGCTCGTCGCCGGCGAGATCCCGGCCGGCGATGCCCCTCCCCTGCGCCCGAGCCACCGACAGGTGGGCCCGGCTGATGTCAGCTGCGGGCGTCAGCAGGGGGATCCGCCTGGGTACACACACGGGGTGGCTTTAGCGCAAATCCACCTCTGGGTGCACAGCGGGGTACCCATAGCAATTAGGGGTCCGGTTTTAGGAAAAAGATTATTTTCAGATTCCTATTGAATTCTTGTAAAATGCGTACAGGGAGCTAGGAGTGCCCAAATCAAATGATCTTGGTCTTGTTGTGATCATGGTGAAGAGTAGTATCTAGGTAAAATATGGTATGCCTTGTTTGAGTAACTTTCCTGTGTAGTTTTATTTAAAGCTTATCAATTGGCATAAATGTTGTTTATCTTCAAAAATGCATAACTAATTCTAGGATGCTCAGAAAAATATGATTTTGGTCTTGTTGGATTTGTTATGAGATGCTCTGTCCATGGTAAATATATCACATGCATGTTTAGTGTAAGTTTAAAGAGTTGTAGTTCAAGTGCTTTATTTGGCCTAAGGCTTAGGAAATTCATAAATGGGGTCTATGTGTCTAGTTAAGGTTTGATTCTTTTTGTGGACTGTTCATATGTCTGTAGGAAGCCATTGATGTGATTAAACCTGAGGTTTGCCATACATTGTAGTACAAAGTATTTATAGTTCCAATTCATTGTGCTACCTTGTGATTTTTGGGTAGGCCAGTAGGCACATCCAAATGGGGTGAATTTTGGATGGTAGGCTAGAATTGCTATGTCGTGTCTACTGTAATTTTCCAGGAATTTTATGAGATGTGGAAGTGGTAGCTCCTGTTATAGTCATTGCTCTGGTAGCACGGGATTTGGGTAATTGCTAGGTCAATCAGTGCCATGATTATTTTGTGTGTTGCTTGAGATGTCTATGAGCTAGTAATGTGAAAGGTTTGGGTCAGTTGGTGATCTAAATAAGGATCCCCTCATAGATCCTTTATGCTTCCATTTTTGGTGTGCAAGTGCCTAGTATGTGTACGGCAATGTGTTGGTTGCCATGTTAGTTCGTTATGATTAACCTGATAGGATAGGTGAAGATATTGTATATGGTTAGCCTTAGTAAGGTGGTTTCGGGGTGATTATGCATAGGTATAGATCTTTGGCTTTACAGGCTTGTTTGCTAGTGATAAGTGCAAAGGGTTAATAGAGTCATTCATTATAATCATCCATGATCATGCATACACCTCGACAATCACGTACTCATACATATGCACATGCATCATTCCAGGATCACGGGTAGAACCTTCGTCGTGAGGACAAGGATCCAGAAGGACAAGTCGCGATCGGAGTTCCGCACGAGAAGTGATCAAGAACTAGGAATCCGACGTGGAGTAGCCGAGTACCCGGAGCTACAACCCTGATCATCAAAGGAAGGCAAGCCCCGGAGCATTCTCCTACGGTTTGCAAATGTTTTACCTTGAGTCCTTTATTTATTATGATGCATTACGTTATAGGAGTTGATTGGAACCGTAGTTGCATCAGGACTACCTTGCCACCAGAAATATCCTACTTTACGTACAGGGTCGATTACATGCTTAGGCCTGCTCTATTAATCGGTAGAAGCTGGATGATCGACCATCATCTGCGAGTATAGGTGGTTACTACCCCTTTTGGATTGAGATTAGTGAGATGTTGGATATGAACATAACCATGTGGCCTTCTAAATCATCTTTAAAGAAATATGGCTTTGTACGTCCTCGATCATGTTGAACAATGCCTTACAGATAGCTGGGTAGGGCCTGAGTGCCTGACCGCGAAGCCTAGAATCTACTTGGGCCGGGTTTCAACTTCCAGGTATCCATGCCGGCGATGGGGGAGGGGAAAACAAGGGCCCGGAGAGTAAGTCCTGAAGATGGGGCGGTGTCATTTGAGGGGCACACTTACCTGTTGGCAGCCGGGAGTTTCCTTGGTCATGGTGGTGAGTTGTTGATCCCGCGTCTCCTCCCGAGTAGATCAAGGTGACTGTCACTCACTTTGGCCAGTGAGTGTGGTTTGTGTGAGGAATACCCCGCCAGCTGGTTTGCAATCGATTATAATCGCCATCGTTCCTGGACAGTGAACACTTGATCGAGACAGCGGCATGGTCGCCAATAATATCTTTTGTGCGGGTTGGTTATGTTCACTCATGTTGGTTTAATGATTACTCAATCAATGCGGATACTTAATGTTGATTGCTTCTACCAAAAATGTGAGTAGTTGCAGGTGCTAATGTAGTAATGGCAGGATCCACTTAATTGGATAAGCTAGAGAGTCCTTTGTCACTAAATGATTATTAATAAGCTCATCTTTTTGGCAAACAAAGGAGTCGGCTAACCCACTATAAAGCCTGGCATCCACCAAAGTGTCTTTATTTTTCGTTTAGTCGGGTAAGTCTTCTTGAGTACAATGTACTCAGGGTGCAATTCCCAATGTTGTTTGTTGTAGGTTGGAGATTACCGCAGTGGCGACATGGTGGACTTATATCCCACTACGGGAGTAGACTTTGGGCAAAGTCAACACATATATCTCATCTACATTCTTTTGATGGGGTCGACCCCGGAAGCCGGCAGAATTTAACAATGTAGGTGTGAGTGTAATTTCAAGAATATCTACTTCGCGATTATTTGAAAAGTTTAAGTTGTAATAATTCTTATTTGAAACTTGTGGTGTAATTATTTTATTTGTGAACTGTAATGTCAAGTGAATGGGAAATGCTGAACTTATGATTCGGGTGTGACGTTGTAAAAGTTCGAGATCCTTCGAGATTTCACGGACTACCGGGCTAATATGATTGCGGTTTACTACTTAAGCTGCCACGGTGGCTCGATTAGTGAACAGTAATTATGTTAGTTGGTCGGTTCCCTTACAGATGGTATCAGCTCCATGGTTCAGCACGTACTGTTCACTTTTGTGTTTCAAAACAAAGGGATTTGTTTTACAACACTATTTGCCAACTTATAGTTATATAGGTGTTTGAAAACTATGAGTTCAAACTAAGAGTGTGCCAGTGGTCGTGTCCTATATGCCCAGTTAAGAATCTCCAGGTGGCTTAGTTAAGTACTGACTTGGGGGTTATTGCATCATATTTTATTTTGTCGCGCTCATACACGACGGATATGTATGGGGGCCATTCACTTGAATGGTTATGTATGGATCATTTTTGCCTCTACGCTCAGGTAATGTTGGTTCAACGCCAAGGTAAGTGAGAGTTGCGAGAGCATGATCGGACGCAATGCCGATCTAGGGGAGTGCTTATATGGCACTGGATTATTTACATGTTTCACACATATTTATATGAAAGTGTCCCATGTGTGGGATTCCATCTTCTGACGATGATTCGGGTAGCGTGCACCTACATGCAGGAATATCGGGGATATGCCTGTGTGGAGGGGGGTGTGGATAGGATTAGCTGTGTCACACCCCATTTTTAAGGACAAAAATAGAGCGTATCCAAACCTTATATGCGCCCCAGGAACAGTCGCACATATAAGTAGACAAATTTAAATAGTAACCATCTCAATGTTATTACATAGCGAATAAATATTCAAACATAGTCTCATACAAGAATATAATAAAAACTAATGTCTATCACACGCGGAAGCTTCAGCACAGGGACGACGTTGACTGGTTGACCAAGCCTAATACTCATTGCGATAATCATCACTCCAACCTTGATTGTTACCCATCCGGGATTTTCCAAAGAAAATTGAATATAAAGCAAGCGTAAGTACACAACCGTACTCAACAACAATAGCATGGGTTAATGAGGCTCAATGAAAGCTGACACTGTTTAACTGCATTTCGCTTTTATATAATAAACAAGTTTAAGCATTTAATTAGCGGCAAGGTAGTAGCAAATCCCCAAGTAATCATGATCCAAGTAACATAGGCAATGTAAAGCATAAACGCATAAACCAATGGACATATTAACATAGTGAGACTCATTATCCTTAATGTAAATGTGTCCTAGGCCGCTCGTGACCGTGAGCACGGACGATATATCGATTTAAACTCTGCGCAGAGGTGTACACTTTCACTGTGAGTCATGTTTTATAATGCCTTGGGTTAATTACTCCCAAGACACCAGAAATCATATAAAGCCATTTAAAAGTTCATCTAACAAATTAGGGCCGCTGAGGTTTCTGTGCCCTGCGAATGTAGAATTCCCCTTCTAGATGGCACAACGACCGCAGCCTATACACATTAGACAGGGGCTCAACTACACCCAACCCGAAACACACCCCTCTTGCGCCAAATGGTAACCTCTAACAAGCTAGAGGAGGTCTTCTAAACAACTAAAGCCAGAGCCATATAGCCCCCACATTTTGTATGACAAGTCCCGGATAAATCACTTACAGATAAGACCCCATGTTTGTTAAAAGCCATTAATAACATTTGTAGCATAAACATTAATCATGTTGTGAGATCATGAACATTAATCAGCACTAGCATCATTGCTACCCGATGCAACCCAAGGTTTCAAGGAACAGGAGTCAAAACTAAATTATAATCTCTAGGGTCATCAAGGTGGACACATGCATATGAAATATTTAATTATATAATGAATAGGACACAAGGATGATCCATGTTATACTTGCCTTGATTCACGAACTCCTGTGGATCCTGCTGGTCTTCAAAGAATTCCGGACCTTCGATAAAACCCTCACCGTCTGAACTCATTCGAAACCAACAAGCAACACCATACAATCCAATCGAGCAATCATGCACGGCAAACAATGAGCTATAATTAGAACATTACACCAAACATAATAAAACAGAATAGAAAACTCATAAAATTATTCTATTCGTTGCTACGGTCACATAGGCGTTAATTTCACCAAAAATGGAATTGTAACGGCGAAGTTATGAATTTTCAAAGATTTTCCTATAGACTAAATGTGCACTAAATATGAACTCGTAGAACTAAAGTCTACAAACTGGACTAAAATTAGCACTACTGCGTAGCTTACAGAACTACGAAACCAACGCAATTTGAATCGACCAAAACGGAGTTAAAATGAATATTTCGCAAACATTTGAAATATGAAGGCAAAGCTGCAAATATATAAAAAATGTAATTTGGCCAGGGATAAAGGAGTACGGCTGGATGTATTGCATAGTGTATTCCTGGAATTATTTTTCTATAGGAAAACGGCAAAGACAAAAGATGATGTCATGATGATGTGATGAAAGCTAAAATTGACATCATCAGAGCAAGCAAAGCAAGCATGCTCTCGGTGGAAGCCATTAACAATTATTGAGCTTCTAGCTAGGAACTCGATCGGACATGGCGACTACGCCACCATTTGTCACAGAGCCTGCACCAATGGAAAGAGGAAAGCAAAGCGATCTCACCAATGAAGAAGATAGAGGCAGATTCGAGACAAAGATGACCGACGTCTAGAGATGGCGAACGTCAGTTTCCTGCAAACGGCCGGACGCCATGAGTTGAGCACAATAGAAAGAGAAGGGAACCATCATGCTCGCAAGATCAAGGAGAAACTCCAGCTTCGGCTTACGGCAAAGATGGAGCGACGGAGGCGACAAAACCGATAGCGACGGCGGCAGCTAGGACTTGCGGCGGCGCTGGCTCTTAGGGCTCGGAAAAGAGCAATGCGACGCGGTGCACGGGCTTTATAGCCTGAAGATGTGGCACGGGCGTCTACTAGTTCTCGATCACGTCCGGGTCAGAGTCTGGCTCGGTGCCCTGCTCGTGCTCGAGTTGAAGAGGAACTGGGTTCCTGCGTCAGCCAGGATGAAGGGAACGGCTGCTGCAGATTGCCTCGGCATGGGCCAGCCCAAGAACGGGAGAAGAAAGCCAGCAGGCCAAAATCCAGAAAGAGAAAGGAACGAGAATTCAGTTTCTTTTTCTGAAACTAAATTTGCAAAGCCTTTCACAAAGAGATTTTTAATTCAGTTTTGAACTTTCAGTCTAAACAAACATTACAGAAACTCTTATGCAGCAGCATGAGTGCACAAACATGTGTCTAGCCTTATAGTTGATTTTATTTCACAAAAATTTCCTATATTCGATGCTCACATAATGGCGTAAATAAATCATTTTTAGTTATTTTAAAATGATGCAAATTTTAGGGTGTTACAATTCTACCCCCCTTAAAAGAATCTCGTCCTCGAGATTGAACTGGTGCTTCCTCCAACAATTACAGATAAATCTGGCATACCTGACGAGTGACTTGGAAAAACATCTGAAAACTTATCCACCACACCTATCTGGTAATCATGCATCTTGTTCACTGTGGCTGTTGGTGGAGCTTGCTCTACTACGTCAACACTAATTTTGTCTCCCTTCGGTGCTGTGAGGACTACCACTTTCTCCTTGCACTTAATTACTACTTGATGTTCTTTCATCCAATCCATACCCAAAATTAAATCAATACCAGAGCTCCTTAACACAGTAGGACTAACTTTAAAATCTAACCCCCTTAAAGATAGACTTGCTGAGGGGCAACCGTAAGAAGCAGGTATGGTTCCTCCCGGTGAGTTCACCATCATTTGGTTCTTCATGGCAACTAATGGTATACTATGGTTTCTAACAAAGGCTTGAGAGATAAACGTATGTGAAGCTCCGGAATCAAAAAAAAACTGTAGCAGAGATTGAGTTGATGTTGAACGTACCCAGCATAACTTCTGGTGCTCTCTGAACTGTATCAGGGGACACGTGGTTCACTCTTCCAGTGTTGAGAGACGGCTTCTGATAGCTATTCTGCCTCTGTGGGGTTTGCTGGTTGAGCTTCTCTGGACAGTAGGGAGATATGTGGCCCTCTTTCCCACAATGGAAGCATCTACGAGGTGTGTTCGGAGCACTAGTCTTCATAGGAGCGGCATTGGTATTTCCTGTACCTAGTGTCTGCTGATTTTGATTGCCCTGACTGATTGGTCCTTGGTGCCCCTGCTGAAAATCTTGATGAGAGTTAGAACGGAAACGAGTGTTACTTCCAGAGCCTTGTCCACTATTCCACTTCCTCTTCTTGTCCTATGCCAGACGTTCATTGTCTAGCACAATAGCACGATTCACCAGTTGTTCAAAATTGGCATATGCATTGCCCTTCAGCTGCAGCCGGAGATCATAGTATATACCATTGAGGAAGTGACACTGCTTGTCAGCATCCTCACGGACTTCATTGGGAGCATAGCGAGCCAACTGCTCAAACTTAGCATGGTACTCACTCACGGTCATGGAGCCCATTCTAAGATTCCTGAATTCCTCCTGCTTCTGCTCTATTATGCCTTCAGGAATATGACGAGCCTTGAAGTCTCTCACAAAGACATCCCAAGTGATGGCAGGAGCATTGTTGGGACGAGCAACTTGGTATGTCTCCCACCATAACTGAGCACTACCCTGGAGTTGACCAGAAGCATACAACACCTTCTCCTGATCATTGCACTGAGCTATGTTGAGTTGCTTCTCCACCGCACGGACCCAGTCATCTGCCTCCAAGGCATCATCAGTGACATGAGAAAACACAGGAGGGCGACCATACATGAATTCCCTACGCTTGTCCCTGGGTGGTTGAGCATGTTGTGGTCCTCCAGCTTGCATAGTCTGCGCCAACTGCGTCAAAGCATTCATCATCTGTGCTTGAGAGGCCCTATACTCCTCACGGCTGACTGGTGGGGGGCCAGCGTTCCTGTTGCCCCTTCCCCTTCTCTGCATCTGCATTCCAATGCAATAATCAAAGCTTAGAGATATTCAGGGTACAAATCACTTATATAAAGATAAGGATTGCAATCTGAAAATTTCTGGGCGATATCCAACATCAGCAGTTCACAAAAATAGTCATATCTGGAGTTCCATAAATCCAATAGGGACGTTCTATACATGGTTGTTAAACTGAAGAAATTATCTTCAAATTTCTTTCAGATAACTTTTCCAAATTCAGACATTAAATTTGTCTAAACTGACAGATAACAGAAACTGTTTAGAACTTCTAGACAGCACAGAAATACCAGATTGCAACAGGTATAACTTCCAACTCAGAACTGATATGGACATGATTATTACGGTATTCATTAGATAAAGAGGTCTAGTTACTCCCAGAAAATTTTCATGGCCATTGCATAAACCGATTTATAGATATGACAGAAAAACCATAGGCTGCTCCAAAAATCAGCAAGGACAGAAACAGGATAAATCGACCCCACTATACAATTAATTAACCTTAAACCTTAATCCTATTTCTAAATGAAAATGTGAGTTCCACATATTCATTGAAATCATTATAAAACTCCAAATCAAGCAAATTCACAATGACAAAGCAACAAACAAATCAATTTGCACAAAACAAACAATGAGTCAACTTGCGTTATTATCGTTCTTGTTATACTGAGGGTTCAAACTCTAAGGCTCAATCTTCAAGTGCTCACAAGAATGTGTTAAGAATTAGTTCTAAAAGCAATTCAATGAGAAGAGTGGGCATAAAGACAAAAATTTAGAACTACAAGGAACAGATGAATATCAAGGAAAGAAATGTAATATGGAAATTATCAAGGTTTAGAGAACAAGAACTTCTCAATAGAATCTAAAACCTTAAACGACCATTCTAACTAGGCTTGCGTCCTACAGTCAACATGGAGCTGGTACCAACTTGTCACACCCCATTTTTAAGGACAAAAATAGAGCGTATCCAAACCTTATATGCGCCCCCAGAACAGTCGCACATATAAGTAGACAAATTTAAATAGTAACCATCTCAATGTTATTACATAGCGAATAAATATTCAAACATAGTCTCATACAAGAATATAATAAAAACTAATGTCTATCACACGCGGAAGCTTCAGCACAGGGACGACGTTGACTGGTTGACCAAGCCTAATACTCATTGCGATAATCATCACTCCAACCTTGATTGTTACCCATCTGGGATTTTCCAAAGAAAATTGAATATAAAGCAAGCGTAAGTACACAACCGTACTCAACAAGCATAGCATGGGTTAATGAGGCTCAATGAAAGCTGACACTGTTTAACTGCATTTCACTTTTATATAATAAAAAATTTAAGCATTTAATTAGCGGCAAGGTAGTAGCAAATCCCCAAGTAATCATGATCCAAGTAACATAGGCAATGTAAAGCATAAACGCATAAACCAATGGACATATTAACATAGTGAGACTCATTATCCTTAATGTAAATGTGTCCTAGGCCGCTCGTGACCGTGAGCACGGACGATATATCGATTTAAACTCTGCGCAGAGGTGTACACTTTCACTGTGAGTCATGTTTTATAATGCATTGGGTTAATTACTCCCAAGACACCAGAAATCATATAAAGCCATTTAAAAGTTCATCTAACAAGTTAGGGCCGCGGAGGTTTCTGTGCCCTGCGAATGTAGAATTCCCCTTCTAGATGGCACAACGACCGCAGCCTATACACATTAGACAGGGGCTCAACTACACCCAACCCGAAACACACCCCTCTTGCGCCAAATGGTAACCTCTAACAAGCTAGAGGAGGTCTTCTAAACAACTAAAGCCAGAGCCATATAGCCCCCACAGCTGTACGACAAGTCCCGGATAAATCACTTACAGATAAGACCCCATGTTTGTTAAAAGCCATTAATAACGTTTGTAGCATAAACATTAATCATGTTGTGAGATCATGAACATTAATCAGCACTAGCATCATTGCTACCCGATGCAACCCAAGGTTTCAAGGAACAGGAGTCAAAACTAAATTATAATCTCTAGGGTCATCAAGGTGGACACATGCATATGAAATATTTAATTATATAATGAATAGGACACAAGGATGATCCATGTTATACTTGCCTTGATTCACGAACTCCTGTGGATCCTGCTGGTCTTCAAAGAATTCCGGACCTTCGATAAAACCCTCACCGTCTGAACTCATTCGAAACCAACAAGCAACACCATACAATCCAATCGAGCAATCATGCACGGCAAACACTGAGCTATAATTAGAACATTACACCAAACATAATAAAACAGAATAGAAAACTCATAAAATTATTCTATTCGTTGCTACGGTCACATAGGCGTTAATTTCACCAAAAATGGAATTGTAACGGCGAAGTTATGAATTTTCAAAGATTTTCCTATAGACTAAATGTGCACAAAATATGAACTCGTAGAACTAAAGTCTACAAACTGGACTAAAATTAGCACTACTGCGTAGCTTACAGAACTATGAAACCAACGCAATTTGAATCGACCAAAACGGAGTTAAAATGAATATTTCGCAAACATTTGAAATATGAAGGCAAAGCTGCAAATATATAAAAATTGTAATTTGGCCAGGGATAAAGGAGTACGGCTGGATGTATTGCATAGTGTATTCCTGGAATTATTTTTCTATAGGAAAACGGCAAAGACACAAGATGATGTCATGATGATGTGATGAAAGCTAAAATTGACATCATCAGAGCAAGCAAAGCAAGCATGCTCTCGGTGGAAGCCATTAACAATTATTGAGCTTCTAGCTAGGAACTCGATCGGACATGGCGACTACGCCACCATTTGTCACAGAGCCTGCACCAATGGAAAGAGGAAAGCAAAGCGATCTCACCAATGAAGAAGATAGAGGCAGATTCGAGACAAAGATGACCGACGTCTAGAGATGGCGAACGTCAGTTTCCTGCAAACGGCCGGACACCATGAGTTGAGCACAATAGAAAGAGAAGGGAACCATCATGCTCGCAAGATCAAGGAGAAACTCCAGCTTCGGCTTACGGCAAAGATGGAGCGACGGAGGCGACAAAACCGATAGCGACGGCGGCAGCTAGGACTTGCGGCGGCGCTGGCTCTTAGGGCTCGGAAAAGAGCAATGCGACGCGGTGCACGGGCTTTATAGCCTGAAGATGTGGCACGGGCGTCTACTAGTTCTCGATCACGTCCGGGTCAGAGTCTGGCTCGGTGCCCTGCTCGTGCTCGAGTTGAAGAGGAACTGGGTTCCTGCGTCAGCCAGGATGAAGGGAACGGCTGCTGCAGATTGCCTCGGCATGGGCCAGCCCAAGAACGGGAGAAGAAAGCCAGCAGGCCAAAATCCAGAAAGAGAAAGGAACGAGAATTCAGTTTCTTTTTCTGAAACTAAATTTGCAAAGCCTTTCACAAAGAGATTTTTAATTCAGTTTTGAACTTTCAGTCTAAACAAACATTACAGAAACTCTAATGCAGCAGCATGAGTGCACAAACATGTGTCTAGCCTTATAGTTGATTTTATTTCACAAAAATTTCCTATATTCGATGCTCACATAATGGCGTAAATAAATCATTTTTAGTTATTTTAAAATGATGCAAATTTTAGGGTGTTACAAGCTGTAATCGGAGATTTGACCTTAGTCTTAAGGTGTCGAGTTTTTACGTCGCTTGCATCCATATGAGGTTTGGGCTGAAATGGAATCTTCTGCAGGTACACTAACCATGCAAGTTCGTGTAGTTCGACTAGTTCCCGCTATATGAGAGTCGTATGTATGCCACCGCCTAAAACGCTAGAATATATTGTTTTCTAGGTTTCGAGGACGTACGGAACGTGCATGCATCATGTCATATGATCATTTCATGGGAACGACACTATTTCTCTCCTTATAATTGAATATTTCTCTTTTTGATAAAAGTTGACCAGTATAACCTTCGTCTCATGAGACTTGTAATCCGGTTGTACAGATGGCACGAATGAAGCGCATCAAGTCCAAGGCAACCAAGGGAAAAGCTTTACAACAGCAACTTGTCACCCGTGAGCCACGTGGTGCCAAGAAGTTTCTGTAGGAATTTGGAATGCCGACCCTTTTGTGGCGAGTTCTGCACTCTGTGGGTTACACCACGGGTAAAGAGCCTCGCTACCAGTGGAGCAAGGAGTTGGAAAGTCAACGCCCAAGTTTACTCCCTGTTGAAGTTGTGATTCCAGCCAAGAGCGAAGATGCGTCACTTTGGTGTGGACGTCGCTTTATCGCTCGAGGCAGGAACCCTCAGGAAGGTGCGAATATAGTTGCTTACAAAGCCCTGAGGGATTTACTCAAGAGATGTCCAGATGAGGTTGCTCGTGCCACTGCAGGTGTGTTTCCCAAGGGTGACCCACACTATGCCGTGTGGCGCCAGATTGGTGAGACTGCGCTTGTTGGTGGTACGGATGAGGCTGAGAATAGCAATGGTCTTGCTAGCAGTGCAATGTTAGCCATGATGAAGAGTTACTCTTGCTTGGAGGATGCAATGGAGTCTCTTAATCGTGGGTTCCTTTGTGTCACCTCCGACAAGAGAGAAATGAAGAAGGTATACGAAGAGGACATAGAGAGAATGACCAAGATGCTTGAGCAAATGACACTTTCTAAGGATCAAGCCCTGCAACGGGAGAATGCTGCCATGCACGAGACCTTTATAGCGCAAAGTCAATTTCTAGATCTGCTTGCCCTGCTTGGTCAGTGGCAGCAAGCCTTTGGTACGGTCATGCAGCAACGGAATGAAGCCTGGAATGAGGAACATCGCCTGAGAGAATAGGTGAATGTGCTAGTGACCGAGAACGCTGCTCTGAATGCAGAAATACAATGGGATTACAACCAGCATCCCCACAATCCTCCCGGAGCTGCTGATTCTGAGGGTGCTCAAGTTGTGCCCAACGTCGATGATGCTGACACTGGGAATGCAGCGGGTGCAGAGAACATGGACCATGATTAGCGGAGTAGGCCTAAGGCTAAGCCTCTCGTAGGGTTAACACCTTCTTTTGTTTAACCTTATGTAACGACGTGTAATCCTAGGTAGATGGTCCACTGATGTTGTATCAATCAGAACTTGTATTTTATGATGAGCCTAGTCGATGTAATGTACCTATCCCGAGTAATAGGTCAGAACTAGTACGTTGGTCCGCTAGTAATTTGGTTTTGGATTTTTACGTCATTTTAATGACCGTTTAATGACCGTTCGACCTCATTTATGCAAGAATTCGATTTATACCTCCCTGGCCGATGATGACATGTCGACGATGATTTCTTGCTGTCACATGTTTAGGCCAACTCTTTTTAAGTGAATATGGGCATTGATCGTCATTTTTGCAAACGACACGCTGTGATCGTTTCAACGATACCTCTTGCTATCCCTGATTTTAAAAATCCTCAACTGTCCCTGATTTTGTCTTGTGCGCGTTGTTCAGCTACGCAAGATGTCTATTTATATACCCTGAATTATTTGGTGGATTATTTTATCATTCGTCATTTTGTAATGCCGTCTCGATTAAAGTTTTATAGTGCCGTGATGGAACCTAGAACCACCCTGATGACCGGCCGGCACCTGGTTGGATCTCTAGGAGAAAGCGCTGGTATTATAATTCTTGATCGTGACCATTATCCCGATTTTGCCAATGCAATACTCTTGTTGTGAAACCCCCTAGAAAATTGCTTATTCCTAACCCCCTCAATTTGACTCTCTGGCATTAATCGTGTTATCAAAAGCTTGCTAGTGTTGTGTTTCTTTACTGGTGAATTTTGCCCTCTTCTCAATGTGGGACTGATGCTTCGCAGTCTGTTTCTGATGATGGGACTTTAATAGATAGGAACATTTCCTTGAACGTCGATAGCAAGTTGCCTTGAGTTAGTCCTCCAGATCGCAACTGCAATGGGATGTGTCTCGCTAGTCGTCCTGCGATTATAAGTATATAGTATGCCTACCTCTTGGGGCGTGCTATCAGAGTGGCGCAGCGGAAATATGGTAAAGATTATCGACTGTTGCTATGGTTAGTTCGTATATCCTCTCGTGAGGGTTATTAGATAAACGGTATGGAAGCTTTTCTTGGCTTGACCCGTGTATAGAACCTGACATTGTTGGTAGCCTAACCCTGTGTGGGAATGTTTCCTGCATTATTTCCACCAGGATAGGTGTTGTAGACTGACTATGGTTTTGGGGAGAATTACCCCTGACAAAACTCGTTCTTCCTGGTACACCTTATATCAGGAGGGTTGATACGTTAGGTATGAAACGTATCTGAGTATGCGACGTGTTGAGCCTACCCAGTTTTCCTTCCCTGATATCTTATGACCTTGCAGTTATCCTGGGTTACCCCGCTTTTGTCTTGCACATAATATTTATTCGTGCAAGAACCTGTCCTGCTGTGGGAAATTGCATTCCGAATGGGAAATCTGTAGTGGCGTCATGATTAATGACTGTAGGTGCCACGACGAAACTGAGAGCACCCTGTGGGCGTACGACACATGGTTGTGTTGCTCAGCACGCGCAGGTATCACGGTTGTTGATTTTGACCCATTATAGAGATTACCTCGACGTGCTATTTTACGTGAACCTAGCTTGAGTTTCATTTGATCCTCCGTCACCTAGTCTAGGGTGGCTTGACCTCGCCAAGGTTTCCACTCTTGTAGTGTGACGAAAGATAGCATGTTTAGAAGAGACCGCTAACAACCACTTGATAGACCACGAGAGTTAGTAACCCAGGGACTCAATCGAGAGTTTCTCCGGAGAATTGTACTATCTCGTGTAGAAAAAGTATATCTCCCTACGGTTTTTATGTAGATACCCCACATTCGTGTTGGACGAGCTTGGATAAAACTCGAGCTAAGAGAGGTCTTGACTTCTTTAGTGTTCGTTTATCCCTTCTTATATACTTCACGGATAATATCTATATCGGTGTTAAATGCAACTATTTTGAATGCTTTTTATGCTGAAAGGCAACCTATCGGTGAAATTATGAGAGGTCGCTCTCCGGCCCGAACGTAGACAGATATCTAACCAAATTGGTTGCTTGATTGACTCGTGTAGGTTGAAATGGCCGTAGCAGGTCTGTCTATCGAGTAGATGAATGCGAATTCAGCTTTTCTACCCTTCGAGCCGAAGTTATCTATCAGGTAGCTGCTAAGTTTCGTAGCAGGTCTGTCGTTCATCGAAACAAAATGATAGCTTTTGGTGATCTTTTATAAGATGAATAACCACGCGTCCAAGCTGAGAGCTTTGAGAGCAAAGCACGAGTAATATTGGGTTGAGCTTTTGATTGTGTCTAGTTGTTCCTTCGCTCATAGTGGAATCCCTCTTGCTGACACAAGTGTCAGAGTAGTTGGAGCAGTCAGCATGGATTAAATGGATATAAGATTTTGCCGATCAGCGGAATGAATCTATACTCCATGGAACCCTTATCGAGGTTGGAATTCTTTTTAAAGGGGTTAGACTTTCTAATGTCTTATAAGGTACTCCTTCTTTATGGGAATCAAAGGAGAAAAAAAATATTTCATCGGGTGAAAGCCTTCATTGAGTTAGTCTCGAGAGATAATCTGACGAATGCCATATCCTTGGACATCCATCTTATGGTACCCAACTGTCAACCGTCCATCTGCAAGAAGCCAATGTATCCTGCTGATAAGGCGAAGTCTCTACATAGAATTGGATGTTTGTAGTACTAGTGGAGTTGCACCAGAATGAGGATCAGGTAGCCAGTACACCCGAAATCCGTCATGCATTGGATATGCATGACATGAGTGATCCGGTATGACCTTGGATTCATAAAATATGGGCCTTACGTGTTGTTCAAGCATTATCGGGACATGGAATGTGGCTCAATATTGGTACCTTTTAAGTAAGGTTTGGCACTGGTATGGTTGGAAAAGTACTTTTGGTATATCCAGGGTAGTGAATCCCTAACTCGAGAACATGGATAGTATGCAAGAAAATGCTACCTGAAGATGCTTGCTATAGGATTCGCTTAGCTTGCCGGATCTGCTTAGTGGAAAGAGGAATTTGGTGGTTTCCGACGAGTTAAGGAGTCCTTGACCTAAGAACTTTGACTTCTACATGAGAATATTTGTATATATTTGACCTAAGAACTTTGACTTCTACATGTAAAGGTTAAATCTTCTTGGTCCAAATGATTCATATTGGCATTTTAACAGCCAGTGTTCCTATGAAGGGTTGTGCCAATATTGAACTTGTGTGGACAAAGTCCTATGTTGCCACCTCGAAAGTAAGTCATGTGGTTTCCGTTTTGCGGAATCTACGCTCTGCTTCTTAGTGGTAAACACTATGGATTTTTGAAGCACCTTTTGATGTATTTGATGATGCGAATAGCAGATTCCCTCTCAAGTAACCCTCGGCAATTTCCAACTGGGTAGTTGATTGGTCATACTACATGATGATCTATCCTAATGGGATGTAGTCTCAGGTTTTGTGTGAATGCCTATCATGCTATTCCTTGTCATCTTCATATTTCAGATTGACATAGTAATGGTAGCATCACCTTAGGAGAAGGCATGTCGGTTGCAAGTAGGATTGAAGATACTCGCTAGAGAGTGAGTATGGATTATCCGGTGAGTCAGAACTGAAAATAGATTGCTTCATTCATACGGCATTGCCTGCCCATGAAGTTTCGACACCACCGTCTGGACCGAATGTTCGATAAGTTGCAAAAGAGTTGATCAGATGGTGTGGTAATTTGGATTCCATCGAGGTTACCTATGTTTGGTATGCCTCTTGAGCGGAATGTGACCTTGTCGGGTCTCCAATGCCATAACCGGAGCAATGACTTATTTTGGATGAAACAGTATCTGTCTCAGGAACACGACATCGGAGTCGACAGATTATACTCGGAGATGTATTGAATCTAGGCATTGAGATTGCGTAACCCGGAACTGAGTCACTTGGCCGTGACAAGTAGTGAGGAGTTTCTGGATAAACATGATGACAATGGTAAAGCATGAAACGTCGCCATGAGAGGTATCATTTTTCGAAAACTAATCTACTTCAACCAAATCTCGGGACGAGATTTCTTTTAAGGGGGTTAGATCTGTAACATCCTTGGTGTTAATCATGCATTAACTCTGCAAATCATGAGCATAATCATATCACTAGTGTCTAATCAACATCTTGGCGTGATTGCTTGATGCTTGTCTGCACTTTGTTTGACTTAGCCTATAAGTGTGATTGTTGGTTTAAACTAGAAGTAGTAGCTACGTCGCTTATCTCGAGTCGGACCTTTAATAAAGTTCATAGAGGAGAACATTTGGAGAAAACTTTATGTTTTGACCTTTTCATGAAAATGCCCCGAAGATGCTCAAAACACGTAAGGAAGTCGTTAGGATTTTGATGTCGGTCGATTGGCATGCCGCGTTCTCCGAAATCCATGAAACAACTTGAGTTGGCCCAAATAGGAAAAATGTAATTAACCCATTGGGGCACAGCATGCCAAAAATTGGGAGCAATTCGGTCGAGTTTGGTCACCCAATTGCAAGAAAACCCGAGCCAACGTCAACCGTCAATGGCATGTTGACATTGCCATATTGTCGCCTAATTATCTGCTAAACCGTTGCTCAAATGATGGAAGTTGCTAAATAGAAAATGAAGAGCGATGCATGGGCTGTAAACTTTAATTCTGGCCCATGTCGAGATTCGGCCCGGAAGAGGCCCAAAATTGCCTCCCACCGTGCCCACTCTATCGCACGCCAGGTGTTCGGGGGAATGCCGACGTGGGCGTTCTGCATGCTCGCCACCGCGCCGCCACGCGCCGTGCTCACCCGCCTGCCTCCACCATGCAGCGCAGGGGCTCTGCCCGGCCGCGCCCTCACCCAGAAGGGGGCAGCCAGGGCTGCTCTCTTCTCTCCCACTCTCTCCCCTCTCCTTTCTCCTCCTGCCTCCTCCTCTCGCCGCGAGGAGCGCCGCCGTCGCGCTTCATTGCCGCCGGCGCTGCTCACCTTCCACCACGCCATTGCCTCCTCAGCCGCGCGCATAGCGTCGCCACGGCACAAGCCCTCGGCCGCGCTACCTAGCCGCCCTGACCAACGCTAGAAGAAGGCCAATCGGCCGTTTCTCCTTGCGCCGCCACGGAAGCCACCATCGCCGCTGTTGTTCCATCGCCGTGAAGCACCACCACAGTCTCGCCACCGCACAATTTCGCGCATCGGCGTCCGCACCACCATCCTCCACCTCCGCGAGCTCCTCTGCCATCCTAATCGCGCGGAGGAAGGGAGCCCAAGGCGGGCCGCCATGTCCACCGAGCCGCGAGCTTGAGCTCGCCGTCGGGGCTGCTCCGCCGCCATTCCCTCCGCCAACCATGCGAGCAGCATCACCCCGCCCTGCGCTCACGCCTGCGCTCCACCTCGACGGCGACCATCGAAGGTAGAAGCCCAATCGGGCCGCATTTTCCCGCCGCCATCTCGCCGGAGTCCAGCGAGCTCGCGGTTCACCTGGGCAACGCCCTTCCGACCGCCATTTTCTTCCTCCCTCTCGTCCGCGAGCGTCGCTTAGGGCCACAGGAGCCGTCTTCGCCGTCAATTTTGCCCGCCATGGCCGGAGCAGTGCTCGCGGCCGCCATGCATGGCCGCCGGCCGCCGCCGCTCGCCGCGGATGGGGCCTCGCTTCCTTGCTCGCCTCCATCTTCCAGCCTGATGTGTCCGCACTACCGTAGGGAGCGCAACGGTGGTGACCATGGCGTGGGAAGGCTCGTCGCCGGCGAGATCCCGGCCGGCGATGCCCCTCCCCTGCGCCCGAGCCACCAACAGGTGGGCCCGGCTGATGTCAGCTGCGGGCGTTAGCAGGGGGATCCGCCTGGGTACACACACGGGGTGGCTTTAGCGCAAATCCACCTCTGGGTGCACAGCGGGGTACCCATAGCAATTAGGGGTCCGGTTTTAGGAAAAAGATTATTTTCAGATTCCTATTGAATTCTCGTAAAATGCGTACAGGGAGCTAGGAGTGCCCAAATCAAATGATCTTGGTCTTGTTGTGATCATGGTGAAGAGTAGTATCTAGGTAAAATATGGTATGCCTTGTTTGAGTAACTTTCCTGTGTAGTTTTATTTAAAGCTTATCAATTGGCATAAATGTTGTTTATCTTTGAAAATGCATAACTAATTCTAGGATGCTCAGAAAAATATGATTTTGGTCTTGTTGGATTTGTTATGAGATGCTCTGTCCATGGTAAATATATCACATGCATGTTTAGTGTAAGTTTAAAGAGTTGTAGTTCAAGTGCTTTATTTGGCCTAAGGCTTAGGAAATTCATAAATGGGGTCTATGTGTCTAGTTAAGGTTTGATTTTTTTTGTGGACTGTTCATATGTCTGTAGGAAGCCATTGATGTGATTAAACCTGAGGTTTGCCATACATTGTAGTACAAAGTATTTATAGTTCCAATTCATTGTGCTACCTTGTGATTTTTGGGTAGGCCAGTAGGCACATCCAAATGGGGTGAATTTTGGATGGTAGGCTAGAATTGCTATGTCGTGTCTACTGTAATTTTCCAGGAATTTTATGAGATGTGGAAGTGATAGCTCCTGTTATAGTCATTGCTTTGGTAGCACGGGATTTGGGTAATTGCTAGGTCAATCAGTGCCACGATTATTTTGTGTGTTGCTTGAGATGTCTATGAGCTAGTAATGTGAAAGGTTTGGGTCAGTTGGTGATCTAAATAAGGATCCCCTCATAGATCCTTTATGCTTCCATTTTTGGTGTGCAAGTGCCTAGTATGTGTACGGCTATGTGTTGGTTGCCATGTTAGTTCGTTATGATTAACCTGATAGGATAGGTGAAGATATTGTATATGGTTAGCCTTAGTAAGGTGGTTTCGGGGTGATTATGCATAGGTATAGATCTTTGGCTTCTGAGGCTTGTTTGCTAGTGATAAGTGCAAAGGGTTAATAGAGTCATTCATTATAATCATCCATGATCATGCATACACCTCGACAATCACGTACTCATACATATGCACATGCATCATTCCAGGATCACGGGTAGAACCTTCGTCGTGAGGACAAGGATCCAGAAGGACAAGTCGCGATCGGAGTTCCGCACGAGAAGTGATCAAGAACTAGGAATCCGACGTGGAGTAGCCGAGTACCCGGAGCTACAACCCTGATCATCAAAGGAAGGCAAGCCCCGGAGCATTCTCCTACGGTTTGCAAATGTTTTACCTTGAGTCCTTTATTTATTATGATGCATTACGTTATAGGAGTTGATTGGAACCGTAGTTGCATCGGGACTACCTTGCCACCGAAATATCCTACTTTACGTACGGGGTCGATTACATGCTTAGGCCTGCTCTATTAATCGGTAGAAGCTGGATGATCGACCATCATGCGAGTATAGGTGGTTACTACCCCTTTTGGATTGAGATTAGTGAGATGTTGGATATGAACATAACCATGTGGCCTTCTAAATCATCTTTAAAGAAATATGGCTTTGTACGTCCTCGATCATGTTGAACAATGCCTCACAGATAGCTGGGTAGGGCCTGAGTGCCTGACCGCGAAGCATAGAATCTACTTGGGCCGGGTTTCAACTTCCAGGTATCCATGCCGGCGATGGGGGAGGGGAAAACAAGGGCCCGGAGAGTAAGTCCTGAAGATGGGGCGGTGTCATTTGAGGGGCACGCTTACCTGTTGGTAGCCGGGAGTTTCCTTGGTCATGGTGGTGAGTTGTTGATCCCGCGTCTCCTCCCGAGTAGATCAAGGATTTGTCACTCACTTTGGCCGGTGAGTGTGGTTTGTGTGAGGAATACACCGCCACTTGTGGTTTGCAATCGATTATAATCGCCATCGTTCTGGACAAAGTGAACACTTGATCGAGACAGCGGCATGGTCGCCAATAATATCTTTTGTGCGGGTTGGTTATGTTCACTCATGTTGGTTTAATGATTACTCAATCAATGCGGATACTTAATGTTGATTGCTTCTACCAAAAATGTGAGTAGTTGCAGGTGCTAATGTAGTAATGGCAGGATCCACTTAATTGGATAAGCTAGAGAGTCCTTTGTCACTAAATGATTATTAATAAGCTCATCTTTTTGGCAAACAAAGGAGTCGGCTAACCCACTATAAAGCCTGGCATCCACCAAAGTGTCTTTATTTTTCGTTTAGTCGGGTAAGTCTTGCTGAGTACAATGTACTCAGGGTGCAATTCCCAATGTTGTTTGTTGTAGGTTGGAGATTACCGCTGTGGCGACATGGTGGACTTATATCCCACTACGGGAGTAGACTTTGGGAAAAGTCAACTCTTATATCTCATCTACATTCTTTTGATGGGGTCGACCCTGAGCTGGCACAGAATTTAACAATGTAGGTGTGAGTGTAATTTCAAGAATATCTACTTCCGCTGATTATTTGAAAAGTTTAAGTTGTAATAATTCTTATTCGAAACTTGTGGTGTAATTATTTTATTTGTGAACTGTAATGTCAAGTGAATGGGAACTGCTGAACTTATGATTCGGGTGTGACGTTGTAAAAGTTCGAGATCCTTCGAGATTTCGTGGACTACCGGGCTAATATGATTGCGGTTTACTACTTAAGCTGCCACGATGGCTCGATTAGTGAACAGTAATTATGTTAGTTGGTCGGTTCCCTTACAGGTCCCGTCGGGGGTGGAGGCGTGTCGGGGTTGCCGCGCGCGTCGGGGTCGGAGGCGGAAGCGCGTCCGTCCGGGGAGGAGGATGGGTGGCGGGCGTCGGGGTCGAAGGCGGAGACGGAGTGTAGCGGCGGTCGGCGTCGGGGCGGGGGCGGAGGCGGAGTGCAGCGGCGGTCGCGGCCGGGGCCGAGTGTCGGCGGCGGAGTGCAGCGGCGGTCGGCGTCGGGGCCGAGTGTCGGCGGCGGCGGGGAGGGCCGGATGGGGTGGCGGCGTGGTACAAAGTGAGTCGAGTGGCGGGGAGGAGGGGCGGCGGCGGCGGCTAGGTTTTATAAAAGGATAGGTTTAGTCCGGGTTGGGCCTCCAACCAGGATAAAAGGCTTTTTTTCCTGGTTTGGGCTGTCAACCGGGATAAAAGGTCTACCTTTAATCCCGGGTCGGCGCCCGACCCGGGATTAAAAACTAAAATTTTGGCGCGGTCCAATTTTTCCTGCGAGCCATCGAGTTTGGTTTGGCGTGCTTCTTTTTAAAAACTAAAATTTTGGCGCGCTCCAATTTTTCCAAGTTTGTTCACTCAATATTCATCACATCAATTTTTAGACTAATGCATGGAGCATTAAATAACTAATTACATAGTTTATCAAGTTGAAATTTTTTGCAATCTAAACAAGGCCCAACTCTATATTACACATGAAAAATTAAGTTACAACACACTAAAAAGATAGTCATTAAAAAAAGGACAGTCGAATAGTCGAATTACACAAGAAGGTTGCCATTACACTTAACCGTACCACTCATTGTATCGTCGAATTTCCAAATCCCACGAGTGTATGTCTTCGATGCAGATTTCTCTCTCAAAACTAAGGTAGATCAACAAATTAAGTAATGCACTTTCAGTTGCTTCACAACTTCGAGTACAGGGTGTACTAACAACCATTAATGCTGGTGAAGTCGGGGGGGCTTGTCCCCTCATTGTCACATGCAGCTTGTTTAAGCATGACCTTATACAATCTCTTTCTGCAAAAGCCTTATCATGCCCCCTGCGCCCCGTCTCTAAGATTTGTACAACATCTGTACCCACAGGTGGTAGGATGGAGAATCCAATCCGACATTGCCATCTTAATGGCTGATCAACGGGATGAAAGGTCACAACATCCGATGCTTCAACATCGAAATGATTGATTAGTATCTCCCTAAGCCAAACAATAGGGTCAATTACCTACGATACATTTAAGAAACACACATATGAATATATATCAGAAAAAAATTTTGAAATGATATCGACACATATTATTTTCCTAAAACAAATAGGGAAAACGATTGTTCAACACATTTGGGTTGAAAAGTTCCGGACTACACATTACGTGGCCAAAGTCCCCTATGACTTCCGACGGAGGGAGAGAAGAACGTCCAGCCATCCCTTATAAAGGTAAGACAATATCATTGTCTATTGCAAAAATTACATAGCCCATCATCAAAGTGTACAAACACATTAAAAGAAAATTACATATAAGGTAACAAAGACCTTAATCAAAGTGTACAAACACATTTATAAGTAACCACCTCAAAAACACTCTTCTAGCACCAAGAAACGTCAAACAGGTGCCAAAGAATGTTAGAGGTGGAGGATACAAACTATGTCTATTCCAAGACGATGCGCAGTTGTGAAGTCCCTGTAACAATCTCATTGCATTAACCGCTTGCTCAACTACTGCAAGATCTGGAGTAGCATAGAACTTCAAAAACACTCTTCTAGTACTAGTTGTGAGCATCATCACTAACTAAGCATACCACAATCTGTATGTGAAGGGCTTTATCCCACAAATAGCCTATTTTATGGATACAAATGCAAGGAAACGACAGATCCATGTTGGAGCGGAAGGTAGTTCATGGCAAACCATCATACCTATGCAAAAACCTGAAAAATACTTCTAAACATTTTAGAGAAACACTCGTATAAAATAGCAAGAACTTGATGTATGACAAATACAAATAAGTTGAGATAAATGATGTAAAAATCTACTAAATCCACCATTGTTATAAATATACCATGCAATGTATATTAGAAACAAATATATATCATCAATATATTTGAAAAATAGCCTATTCTTAATCCAAAACTAAACCACATATCCCTGCGTTTCTAAAGTTATTATTGAAAGATTTGAAGATGAAGATGATAACCTTTTTGAAGAAGAACAAGAGATGGTCGACGGCGGTGATGAAGAACTCCCCCGGCCCGAGCAAGAAAACAGCGGTGTGGGTGTCGGTGGAAGAGAACTTGGCTATTTAGAGCCGCCATTGTCATCCCGGTTTGGTATAAAAACCGGGATTATAGGCCTAAGTTTTAGTCCCGGTTGGAATTACCAACCGGGATAAATCTCACCAACCGGGACTAAAAGTCCCCAGCTGACCGCCCGCCTGCGCCTGGCGGTGCAGCAGGCCGGCCAGGAGCCGTTGCAGGGCATTTAATCCCGATTGGTGTCACCAACCGGGACTAACGGCCCCTTTTGTCCCGGGCCAAAAAATGGCTGGGACTAAAGCCTCGTTTCGAAAGTCCGTTCTCTACTAGTGCTAGATGTCAAGTGCCAGATCATAAAGGGCAACGAAGAGGTATGGTCAAAGTCTTCTTAGGAGAGAGCCGGCGGGACATGTGGCAAGGAGACGATATATAGTGAGCGAGCATATGCCACATGTGAGGCGGTGATGTGCATTGTGTTGTGCCCACAACGAGTTCACTGCAACAAGCCAAAGATGCACTTCCAACGTCATCCATTACTAGTCATGATGCCAATTAATTTTTTTGAAGAAACATGATGCCAATTAATTGGAGGGATTTAATTTTTTATTTGCTATGGTTCAATAAAATATTAGAGTTGACTCTTCTCTCCCATCTATGATTCAACTCCCTCTAGCAATTAGGTTGACTCAAATCAACACAGAACCATGAGTCAATTTGTATGCCTCACTAAAGATAGCCTAAATATAAGATTTTGTATTGAAAAGTGCTACAACATCATTATCATTGGTGCATGATGGGCTTCTGCTCCCGGTTGGAAAACCCCCTCTATTTCCGGTTTCCCAACCGGGACTGCCAATCCGGGACTAAAGGCCACCCCTTTAGTCCCGGCTACGTAACCGGGATTAATTCCCCACCTCTAGTCCCGGTTGGTAATACCAACCGGGACTAGATGTTGCGCCAGCCATGCATCCATGCGCTGCTAGGCAGGACACTTCTAGTCCCGGTTGGTATAACAAACCAGGACTAAATGTGTTTTTTCATTTTTCTAAAATTTCTTTTGTTTTCTTTTTTCTTTTCTTTTTATTACATTTCTTTTCTTTTACCGTTTCTTTACATTGAATATTATACGCACATATTAAAAATAGAAACTAAGAATGAAACTAATTTGGAGCTCATATATTATGAAGATCATTACAAACCAAACTAATAGTTTAAGACAAGTCATTACAATAAACTTGATGTTCAACCACAAAGTTAGTTACACACATGTCTAACTAATCTCCAAAGTGAGGCATGGGGATTTGACTCTCTCGCACTACTAAATCAGTGAAGTGTAGGGCACCGATCTTGCATCAAGAACGTGATCGAGGTAGTCCAGAGTATTAAATAGTGCACTCTCCGTTTTCTCACAACTATGACAGTAGGGGCGACTAACAACGGTTAACTGTACTCGTGCTAGGTATGGTTCTCCCCTCTTAGTCACAATCACCTTTGCCTAATATCCTTCTGTAGCTAGTATTGGGTCTTCACGAGCATATTTCGACTCATAACCCAATACATGTATTTCTTGGTTTAGAATGGCTTCAAAACTGTACGCTGTGTAGGTCATGTCATACTCCTCTACCTGTAAGTGTTGCCAGAAAATAGGGTTATGAGAATCAATCTTTACGACTTATAACAACAAATATAGATATAAGCTATGAGTTGGACTTAGAATTTACCACATCGTTTTGACGGTTCCGTGCCATGTGTGCACACAAGGCTAGAACATTGTCACGCATGTCGAGGTCTATAACTTGCATCTTCACGGAGGATAGAGTAGGCATGGTGATCCCAACACTTGCGAGCCTAGTTGTACATACTTGAACTGCATATTTGACTGCACTAGCTCGATCGGGGTTTTTTACTCCCACCTCTGAGATTTGTACAAGTCTTTGACCACGACCATGACCAAGAGCAATTGAAAAGCGAATTTGACATTGGAGTCGTTGACCATTATCTACAGTATAGGTCTGAGCATCCACTTCCGTAACCCCGAAATAATATAGTGTCTCTTTGAGTCAAATGATTGGGTCAATTACCTGTGGTGCATTCAAGAATCATATATGAACAACACATAAGATATTTATAAATTTACTAGAAACATAAAGATAGATTTGTTTACTATGCATGAATGATTCCATGGTACAGTAGGCAGCACTTGATAGAAATCCCTTGATATAATAGCCACAGAAATCTATGACTTCTGGCAGAGGGAGAGGACGTCTAGTCATCTCTTTTTTTCACTAAAGCTAATATATTTTAAAATTCAAATCAATCAAACATATATATCAAAACTTCCTATCAGCACATGATTGTGTAAAAAAGGCAATGTTAAGAAAACTAAGTGCAATACAAGGTCTACATTATGTTGTTGCAGCCACTATGCCAATGCACATCCAAGCAAGTCTCCATCTAGTTGCCTTTCTTGTGTACATGAGGAGTATGATTTAGGAAGTATATATACTACTATTTCATTCGGTCCAAAATACAACATCATATATTGGGATTAAAATAATCATGCAAACACTTGGGATTTTAATTTCAAAAGCATAAAAACAAATAGCTAGATATCTCGATGGTGATTTTTCTCCTACCAAGATCGATCTACATGCTACGAGCCCCTACATATGCTAGGCACTAATAAACATCTAAGATTTCCTACAAAGCTCCTAACCAAGTAACCATCTAAGATTACCTAAAATTACCTACACACTAATAAACATCTAAGATTACCTACACACTAATAATGAGCCCCTACAAAGCTCTTAACCAAGTAACCTAGCTTGGAATTATTCAGCTCTGAAAAAAAGATTACCTTGAGGCCGACGAGGGTGCTTCGACGGCATGGGCGTGGGCGTCGAGGTGGCCAGGGATGGGATGGTGGTGGCGTCGGGGTGTGGTGTCGAGGGCATCAAGGCAGACAGGGATGGGATGACGATGACGCCGGGTGCAGCGTTGAGAGCGTCAGGGTGCAGCGTCGAGGGCGGAGTCGGCATCGGGAGGGCATCGAGGTGCGGCGTCGGAGGGCGGAGTTGAGGGTGTCGCGGCCACGGATAGGGAGGCGGCGGAGCGGGCCAAGGATAGGATGGTGGCTTCGAGGGCGGAGTCGGCATCAGAGGTTGTCGGGGTGCCGGACGGAATCGAGGGTGTCGAGGGCCGGGGCGGAGTCGGCGTTGGGTCCTTGACGGAGTGGAGGGTGTCGCGGCCCCGGATAGAGAGGCGGCGGAGCGAGCCGAGGATGGGTGGCGGCGTCGAGGGTGTAGTCGGCGGCAGAGAGTGTCGGGGTGTCGGACGGGGTCGAAAGCATCGAAGGCCGGGGTGGAGTCGGCTTCGGGGCCCGGCGGAGTGGAGGGCGTCGAGGATGGGGTCTTTGGGTGGCGGCGGCGGCGCGGGATGTGGTGGCGGTGAGGAGGGAGGAGACGAGGGCGGCGGGGAGGAAGGCGGGGCGGGGTCAAGGGTACAAATGAATGGGCCTTTAATCCTGAGTTGGCCAACAACAGGGATAAATAGGCCACCGTTAATCCCGGGTGGAAGCCCCCAACAACAGGGATAAATAGGCCACCGTTAATCCCGGGTGGAAGCCCAACCCGGGACTAAAGGCAGTTTTGGCACGCAGCAAAACATTTCTACGTCCCGGCCTCCTTTAGTCCCGGGTGGGAGCCCAACTCGGGACTAAGGGCCACTTTGGCACGCAACAAAATTCTCCTGTACCCACAATTTGGTTTGCTGCCCTTTTTTCAATGTTTTTTTGCATGTTTTTCAATGTTTTTTTGGCATGTTTTTTAATATAATAGTTTAATATACTATTTTTTGGCATATTGTTTTCAATGTTTTTTGGCATGTTTTTTTAATTTTTTTGGCTTGTTTTTTTAATATAATAGTTTAATATACTAATTTTTTGGCATGTTTTTTTAATGTTTTTTGGCATGTTTGTACCCTTTTTTCTACATAACCCTTTATATAAAAATCATAAAAATAAATATATTTATTTAGAAGACCTTATACTAAAATTACATATATGATAACAAAGACCTTATAATTATATTATATATACGATAACAAAAAAATTTTCTATATAGGTCACTGTTATAATCAAAGTGTACAGACACATTATAATTTAACCACCTCTGTAGTATTCTTCTAGCATCATATGGTCAAACATGCGTTGAGATGGTGTTGAGCTATGCCGATTTGAGATAATCAAGGAGGCTGCAAGAACTCATGCATGAGCGCACCTCTATAATGAAGAGGCTGCAAGAACTCATGCCTCGGCGCACCTCCTTCTCGGTGTTGGGGGGTGGCGAAAACTGCATGGCGTCTTCTAGCATGAAGAACCTATGCCTCTGGGACTTGCAAGCACAATCCAGAGCCCATAGGATTCAGCTCGGCGTCGTCACCATGCAGTACCAACATTGCCCTAGGAGAGCAACAGAGCACACCCGCGGATGGCTCCGTCAATCTCCTGGCGACCCCAACATTCGGTGTTGCTCTATTTTCAGTAGTATTTTCTAGCACATCTGGTGTGCACCATTTTGGTGAACTATGATAGGCAAGAATATCAGCATGTGTAGGGCTTTCTCCCATAGAGACCCCATTTTGTGGATAAAAATTTAGACCAACTTCAGTGGATTTTGTAGAAATGGAAGATTATGTATATAGTTGAGTAGTGTCGGTCGCCGTGTATGAAATGAGAGCTGAAGGAGATGGGCTCTATTTATAGAGTGAGCAAGGTGGTGGTAGGTGGCAGCAGTGCTGGGACCTTTAATCCCGGTTTGTAACACCAACCGGGATTAAAGTCCCTCTGCTCCCACCTACCACACACAGAGGCTTTTAGTCCCGGTTAGTACTACCAACTGGGACTAAAAATCCCCCTCTGCTCCCACCTACCCAACACTGACAAACACTGCTTCCACCTACACTAATTTTGTTTTTTATGCAAATCAGTTTCTATAAATTTAGTTTCAAAAAAAATTCTATAGATTCACATATAAAATATTAGTGATACCATGATAAACATCTAAAATAAATATTTATGCCTACCTCAAAGAGTTGTTACGTCACAAACGTTACACGAATGACATGCATGACAATAATTAAACGCACAAGCCATACAAATTATAATTAAAACTAAATTAAACTACAACCTTGCAAACCTAGCTAAATAAAAACTAATCACCATCAGAATCAGTGCCGCCAGGGATCGGCCATTGATTTTGAGCCACTTCTGTAGCCATATATTATAGTTGATGTCTCCGATCGTGTATCCTCTCTCAGTATCATTGTACAACAGTGCCCCTCTCTCGGTATCATTGTACAACAGTGCCTGTACGATTGCATTCTCCCGTGCCACGTGAGACCCAAAGTGTGCTCGACCATAGACGCCACCTACTAAAACATCACTGTCCTTGTGAGTGAACCTTATGCAGAACTGTTTGCCTGCTACAGTATCCTAGCCATTGTTAGCAACCCAATCCCAATCGTACCAAAAAATGATCAGTAGTTTTATCTAGAATGGCCATCAAGCCACATGAAGCATGGGTAAGATCCTGGAGCAAAATCTGTAAGTGGAGAAAATAAAGATAATATTATTACATTAATAAAGGGCAAGTCAAGGCTTTGGAGCGATGGACCATGAGACGGTGAAGCTTGAGCAAGACTTGGTGCCGATGGATGAACGCAACGGTGAAGAGCAAGTGAGGTCAAGATCGATGAACCAATACAGTCATGTGATGATATGAAGTGGATCATATCATTTGGTGATCGTGTCGGTGCATGTGTTGCATTGGCACGTTGGAGGAGATGGATGGAATAGAATGCACAAGGCAAAGGTATAACCTTGGGCATTTCATTTAACTGGTCATAGGTGTGTAGAGAAGTTGATGACTGGGTTTAGGATAGATGGCCGTATTATCAAGAGGGGTAAACTTATTTACATATCAGTCATCTAGTGCCACTTGAGTGATCTAAAATTGAGACATGCTAGGATCGAGTGGCGTGGTAAGAGAAAGTAAAAATCCTTTGAAAAACGATTTTGAAAATGCTAACACACATGCATATGGTAGTGTACACTTGGTGATGTTGGCACATTTGCAAAGGTGAAGAAATTGGAGAAGGTTTGGAGAACTCTTGTGCTGAAAAAGAGAAGGTGATGGTGCTTGGTTTGGAAAATTGCTTGATCCTTAATGCTTGGGATCAAGAGCATATGTTGGTTGTGTAGTCCTCTAAATAAGCTTTCCATATAGTCCAAGATCATCGAAAACGGAGTTCGGAGTAAAGAGTTATAGCCATTTCGGTGTTACTACGCAGGCAAAGGACAGGCAAAGGACGCTGGTCCGTGCGTCCTTTGCCCTGGCCGAGAGCAGCACAGAGAGCAGCAGTAGCAAAGGACACTCAGGCGCATACTATGCAGTAGCATAGGACGCATACTATGCTACTTTGGTGGCTCGGGATGCTTACTGGACAGCCATAGCACTCACCGTGCGCACGTACTATGCGTGCGTACTATGTGTCTGTTGCATATGAGTTGAAGCCGGGCGGGTATTGTGCGTGCGTCATGTGTTGCATAGGATGCATACTATGCAACATAAACGTTGAGATCCGATGGTTATTTTTGAACGCGATTCCACATGTACGGTGGAGGAGCATAGGACACAGGGCTGCGTCCAATGCCCGCGTACTGTGCACGCGTACTATGCGTACGCAGAGAAGAGAAAAAGGGGAGCAAGAACTCTATTTTGTTTGGGGCTATAAAACCAAGCCATGGCAGCCTTGGGCAGGTGGCTGAGCACATTAGGGCTTTTCGTGGCTTGTGTTGTGGTGCTTGAGAGCCATCTATTCACTTGTATTTGATAGAGATCATCCGATTGAGTGAGAGAATTAATTCCTAGTGCGTTGCTTTGAGAGATTGCATCGAGTGGCACTAGGTGTTCATGTTGCAAGCCGGTGAGCTTGTTACTCTTGGAGGTTGCCACCTCCTAGATGGCTTGGTGATAAGAGGCTCCGTTGAAGTACGCAAGGAAGATTGTGCGGTGCTCTGGAGAAGAGATTGTGGGGGGTTTGTGCTCACAAATAGTAGCTCTAGTGGATTGTTCGTGTCATTGAGTTATCGCACTTGTGTGTGAGTTCGCTCGTAGTGCCTTTGTGGGGGCTTGCCTTGAGGGGCTTTGGCGTGGAGAGTCAAATACCGGAGGAACCACCAAGGTGTTGGTCGACACAAGAGGACGTAGCTTGGTGGCAACCAAGTGAAGCTCGATAAAAGCGCCGTGTCAACTTGTGTGCACACTTTACGGTGGCTTACAATCTTCTTCACAAGCTTGTATTTACATTCATATACGCAGTTTGTGTAGTTGCTCTAGTGATTAGTTCGCTTGTGTAGTTTGCTAATTATCTTCTTGCTTGTGTAGCTAGAAGTAGAGTGCCTTGCTTTGCTTAGCTTGTGTAGTTAAGTAAAGTTGAACTCTTGGGTCCGGCTTGTGTAGCCTTGTCCTTGAGCATCTAGTGAGCTTAGGTTGGTTTTGTGCTTTTGCTCATTAGAATTGTTTAGGTGCACACTAGCTTGCCAAAGTACTAGTTTCTTAGATTTGTGTGACGTTGCAAGCTAGACTTGTTTAGTTATGCACTAGCTAGATTGGCACATTGTTTTCTTGTTTAGGATCTTTTATAAGGTGCATCTAGAGTCATAGTTAGAGGGATGAAGTCTTGGCTAGGCCGATAGATTTAATTCTGCACATATATCGGTTAGCCGGAGCAATTAGTTTTAAAAAGAACTATTCACCCCTCCTTTAGTCCGCCATCTCGACCTTACAACTTAGACATACAAATGCAATGCAGCAATGATATTAAACTAATTATATTTATTTGTTAGCATAAAAAACAAAAGATGTTAAAAAATATTTTATACAATAGCTGGTGCAGGGAATTGCAGAACGGACACATTAGGAGTGAATGGCTCATCGCCTTGGTGGAAACTGCTGGTTGCTGTGGAGGGGGAGGGGAGGTCCAATGTTCATGAAACCTGATCGATAAAATTTAACCATAAATATAGGCACAGAAATACCTCTCAAGAAATATATAGAAATATAGAATATATATATATATATATATATATATATATATATATATATATATATATATATATATATATATATAGGGTGCATTTTCTATACTCCCGGGAGTAGTTACTCCCATCTCTAAAAACCCACCTTAGGTATGTGTTCATACTTGTTTATCACATAGAGTATATTTATATACTAATATTAAGATACTCTAAATCTTCTTACGCGAAAAAATTTCAAGGGAACCCATACTTTTTAATATATTATAAAAATGCCACTTACTGTACTATATAAAATAAGTATGACCACATACTCTACGTATGCTTGCATACTTGACATATATACTGCCATAGATGGTCTAGTATGATCATATACTTCGCGTCCATATACTTTTTTTTGTCATACATACCCTAGATCTTGAGATATAAACATGGGAGTAGCTACTCCCTAGAGTCATAGTTAGAGGGATGAAGTCTATATATATATATATATATATATATATATATATATATATATATAGATCGAATGCATATAAGTATATATAGAATATTGGAGAAGTATGAATACCAATGAAATATATCAGAGCCATTGCCATAAATCAAGTAGAGAGAGTTGATTTGGCAAGAAGTGAGTTTCCACGCGACTTCACCGACTTCACCGTGACTTCACATTCATGTAGAAATGATGTATAACAAATAAAAATAAATTCACCATCTTGTTCTCAATCTAAAAACAACATATTCCTAAGCTTATTACTTAACCATGGAATGATCTACATTATTCACCATTGAAAGATTAGAAGATATATGAAGTTGCTAAACTTTTAAAGAAGATGAAGCCGACGGTGAAGAACTTGCTCCCCCAAGCAAGAACACATATGATTTTTGGAAGTCTCCGGTGGGGGAACAATAGAAGAATCATGTATATATAGGGGGACATTTAGTCTCGGGTTGTGACTCCAACCGGGACTATAGGCCTAAGATCTAGTCCCGGTTGGAATTACCAACCGGGATAATGCCCAACAACCGGGACTAAATGTCCCCTGCTTGTCCCCCGCGTGTGCCGCGTCTATAAAGGCTGCGGCAGGAGCCGTTGGACAAGGGATTTAGTCCCGGTTGGAGACACCAACCGGGACTAAATCATCCTTTAGTGCTGGGCCAAAAAATAGACGGGACTAAATTCTTGAACAAAAAGCCCTCTCTCTACTAGTGTATATTATTTATTTAGATAAAGGAAACAAACATCCCGGCCTCTACACTTATGCATACAGTGGATATAGAACCAAAGTAGCATTTAAACACAAGAACAAAACAGTACCACACAAGAGGATGCTTCGAAATAAGAAAATAAAACAAAACTCAAACTAATTTAAACTTCAATCCGCTTGGTCGACCTCCACCCAAATTTCTACTGAAAAGCTCCATGACGGTAGTCTCAATATTTCTGCAGACCATCCTCAAAACATTTCTCTCTCCTCTTTAAAGAATAACAGTCAGCTCCTGATCCAATATCCCCCCTTGGAACTTACATGCATGCGGGAGTTAGAAGTGGCCCTATTGAAAACAACATCATTTCTATTCAACCAAATAGTGCCAAAGGCCTCTAGCCCAAGCGGCAGAGAACAATCGGAGGCACTCCTTAGGTCCTGAGTTCGATCCCCCTTGGCGGCGAATTTCACTCCAAAGTACAGGTCTGTGGCCATCCCGTCTTATGGGATGCGGTGCCGTTGTATATGGGTGAGGCCGTGATTCAGGGATTTTCTAGATCGGCATGAGAAGATCTCTTCTCCTTAATGAAATCCTGTGGGGCCGTCTTAACCCTCTCCGATCCAGTTTTTTTATTCAACCAAATAGTCCAACACAAAGCTTAGGCTTTGTGCGCTTTGCATACTAGCATGTATAGGAGCTCTCCGGTTGTTTGATTGCTAGTTGCATAGAGTGTGGCCTTACTTCTATAATTGCTGAGGTGAGCTCTTCCTAGCCTAGCACCTTAGTTGCTTATATTAGGATCTTTGTAAGGTGATTGAAAATTTAGATTGATAGGTGTAATCTTGGCTAGACCAATAGTTTCATTTACGTATTTGTTAGCTAGCTCGATTAAGCTGTAGAAACGAGTATTCACCCCCTCTAGCCCGCCATCTTGGTGCTAAAGTAGTTTGTGCCGCCACACGGGTGAGGGGGGAGAAAATTGCTCTTTTTCAGTCCGCAAACAATGCGCTTCACAAAATTACCATCCCAAGTGTTGCTTTCATAAAAATACCAACAATTACTTCTATTCTTTAACATCTTTCACTGTTTCTATTTTTATTTTATTTCACCAAAATAACCATGCCAAGGTACGAATTTGTGGAAAAAATAATGGAATGCTCATGTATCAAAATTAATCCATATGCGTTGGTGTGTATTAGTGTTGAATGTAAACTAAATTCCACACCAACTAAGCCCAATACACATGGATGGAGGCTAAAGCATAGGCATCCAAACAAGCCCTAACATGGAGCTAGCCGTGGCCAGCCGCCGCTTCCTCATCTCTTCTGTGGTGAGCCCTTGCATGGATGACAACCACAGGGTAAACCTGATGTGCCCTCACCGGCGCCCTATGTGCCACCGCCGTTTGAGAACCCCTGCCGCTCGACGTGCCTCTGCCACGCGTGGCGTGCCTCTGTAGCCCGACGCCAAGGCAGCCGTACAATTGCGGCCAGCGCCCAGCCGATCTCCCGTGAATTAGCCCAGGGGCAAATTCATACTTTGAGGTGGCAGATTTTAGGGGAAATAGGTGGAAAAGAGTTAAAATGGTGTTAGAGCAACTTCAATGGTTTTGTATTTTTTTGTTTGGCAAAACATGGAGTTTGCCAACTCCCAAATAAATATGGTAAAGGTAAAAAGAGTCAATCTCCAACGGTTCTCCATTATTCACTTGGCAAAAACGAAAATTTGTGGACCCACACTATTTCCCCGCGATTTCACACGCGTGGGAGAAGCAGTACGTGCGCGGGAGGAGTCCCACCGTCGCGCGAAAACACGAATGCCAAGTCTGGATCACGCTGGCATAAATGCCAAGGGTGACCCTCTATTTGCCAACTAGCAAAATATGCCAAACCTAATTGCCAAACCGTTGGAGAGACTTTTTTGAGTTTTTTTTTCAAAAAACAAGAATGCCAAACTGAAATGCAAAACCATTGGAGTTGCTCTTAGAATCAAGAAGCGAATGTTTTAGCTGCTACTTTTATGAAAGTAATATTTGGGATGGTAATTTTGTGGAGCCCGATGTTTACTAGTAAAAATAAAATTTTCTCCTTAAAGGAAGAGGCGGTCACTGGAGTTTCTAGTGGACTGAGACATAATAAAAGAAGCGAGAGAGGATTTTGCCCGCTTATATATAGGGATTGTTTGAGCTGCCACAGCTCAGCTGTTTTTTTGCAAAACAGCTTCATGAGCAGCTCTATAGATGAAGTTGAGCTGTTTTCAAAAATTTGTTTGGCAAAACAACTTCACACTTGGACCAAAACAGCTTCACTTGGGATAATTACCATTATACCCTTATTTTTCTTTTTCCCCTGATTCTTCCTATGGACCCCACAATCGCAACTGCTCCACGACCCGAGACCTCATGCGCGCGAGCAACTACAGCGGCCGCCCCTCCTGGCAGCTCGCGCCCCCCACACGGTGGCCCCTCCCGGCGGCCCGCATGCCAGCGGCGGCGCCTCTCCAGTGGTCCGAGCAACCACGGTGCCCGAGCCTGCACCAGCTGCCGACGTGCGTGCACCTCCCGGCCGCGTCTACGCGAGCCCCTCCCGGATGAGCCTAGAGCGCCCGGAGCCCGCCATGCCCCGACGGGCGTGCTCCGATGACAGATGGTGCCCGGGCGGTGCGGGCAAGGCGTGAGGCGGCGAGGGCGGTCCGTTGGGGTGAGTCATCTCGGCGTCGACGGCTGCGTGTGCTCGGAGCGCCTGGGGTCTGCCGGTCTTGATGCATGGGCCGCGGCTCCGGCAGCAAGCACAGCACGCTACCATGGCGTCGGGTGCTAGCTGCTGGCGGTCTGCCACCGGCCGCGCCTGTAGCGCCCGAGCGGTCGTGCTCCAGTGATGGACAGCGCCTCAGCGGGCCTTGCTCCGCCGTCCAGTCCCCGTCGCCTCTCCCTGCTGCATGCCGTCTCTCTCTGCGGACACTGGGGCAAAAGCTGTCTTTTGGGTACGATGGGGCCCACATCTGGAGATGAAGTTGGTGGAAGCTACTATTTTCATCTCTCTCTCATTCCATTATTTTGTGAGGGTTGAAAAAAGTTGTTTGGCAAAGAAATAACTCCCAACAGCTTAATGAAGCTGTTGGAAGCCCTCCCAAATAGGCCCATAGTCGAATGAAACTCAAAGTACGCGATTTTATTTTAGGCTTAGCCTGCTGACAGAGGCAGTCTTCTTTAAATTGATTTTTTGAGATGAATAATTTTTTCCTATCCCTGTAAATAAAACGTGATCTCCCAAAATCATTGGTTATTATCTAGATGAAATGTATATTTTGTGACAGTCCCTATTTCTCAATAAATTAATTATGTCGTAAAATCATTTTTTTAAGTAGTGCTGCATCGTGCGAGGGCCATCGCCATCTATATAATGATGATTCTATCTAGATTTGGCATGTTCATGGAACACACGGGTGTCGCCTGTGATGTCATATATATCCTACCAATAAGACAACTCTTACTAGAGAACTATAAATGCTGGAAAAAATAGAGAAAATTCCTTGTCTGGGCATCGAAAAATATCTTTTCTTCGTTACCTTGCCATTGAAAAACTGCTATAGTTGTCAAATAATGGCATTGTTTTGTACTTTCATTTGATTTGATTCTGTTTGTAGTACCTATAGTTTGCATGGTAGCATATATGTTTTTTATGTTATATATAGGAAAGTTTGCATGTTATACGTAATACGTGTTAGGCAAAGAAAAAAGAAACCAGGACGGATCCAAGTCCACCGACCTGCATGGCAATATAAGCAGGCCGTCGTGTCCTACTCTGGAAGTCTGGATCCTTGAAACAAACCATGGCCGGTACGCGCCGCCGCCACCAAATTGAGCGGCACAGGGAGAGGCAGAGGGAGAGGAAGCAGTTGGATGCTCAGCAGTTTGCCGCCGCCGCACCCTGGATCCTGCGCCTCCCGCCGGACCTGCTGGCCGAGATCCACCACCGCCTCGACTTCCTCCAGCGCCTCGCCTTCGCCTCCGTCTGCGGCGCGTCAGGGCAAAACCTGCGGGAGACGCCGTGGCTCCTCCTCCTCCCCGGGCCCCAGGAGTACCATGCGAAGGCCACGGTGCTGTCCCTCGCCGACGGGAAGGGGAAATCCGCCTCCGTGCACACTTCGGAGGTCGCCTTGCGTGGCCACGTCGCCATCGGTTCCTCCGGCGGGTGGCTCATGACGGCCGACGACCGGGGCGCCCTGCGCATGGCTAACCCGGTCACCGGGGCGCATGCCGACCTGCCGGCCATCTCCACCGTCCCGTTCATCCAGCCACGTTACGGTGGCGGCTGGTTCTGCATCGACTTTGACCCTTCCTGCAGATCCGTTTCGGAGGCTCGCCACCCCTGCCGGAACACAAGCCGATGATGTCGTAGACGCTCACGGCCTGCCAGATGCGCCAGGTCTTCTACCGCAAAGTCGTCCTCTCCATGTCGCCGTGCCCGGGCAGCTACGCCGCCATGTTCATCATGGACTGGTCCACCATCGGCGCCCCGGCCTTCACGACGTCGGAGGACCCCGTGTGGAGGATGGCACCCTCCCGCGACGCCGTCGAGGACGCCATACACCACGGCGGACGCTTCTTGTCCGTCACCTACACCGGCCGTGTCGAGAGAGGCGAGTTCATCAGCCACGGAGTTGCGCCGAGGCTGGCTTACAAGGACCAACACCTAAGTCGCAAGTATATCGCCATGTCAACAAACGGGCGGCTCATGGTCGTGCTTAAACACTCTAGGGAAGAGAAAAACCCTAGGCGTTGGTACTACTCCGTCTCTATTAGATAGAACTCAATCCCTTCTATCAAGTTTGTGGTCGATCCTTTAGTGTAGATTGTAGACCAAAGAATGTACCACTTGTAGAGATCACATGCAAAGTCTTGTATGCTATTCTTGTGTAATACATGCCACCACAGGAGGGCTGTTCTCCTGCCTATATTAACACGTAACCGAGAGCCGAGCAAAGGCATCTCGTTAACCCAAATTCTTTCATGGTATACAGAGCCAACTCCTCACGGATTGATCCATGGCCACCCCTACAGCTTTTTCCTTTGGCTTCCTCCCTCCTGTTTCTGAGAAACTTACCCGTGCTAACTACAATATGGGCATGCGCAAGTTTCATCTACCTTGAAGGGAGCCCAATTTGCCAAATACATCGATCCCACCACTGAACCCCCCTCGCGCTTCCTCCCTTCCTCCACCGAAAAGCCCGATGATCGGCTTCCCAACCCCAAATTCGAGAAGTGGCAGACCACCGACCAACAAGTTCTTAGTTACCTCTTCTCCTCACTTTCCAAAGAACTTTCCAAAGAAATCTTTGCCCAAGTCTCCTCTGCCCAAACCGCGGCAGAATTATGGGCAGCTATCCACGAACACCATGCATCTCAATCCCGTGCGTGCATGATATCCACGCGCATGGCCCTTGCCACCGCCTCTAAAGGCTCTTCCGCGGTGGCAGAGTACTTCGTCAAGATGCGCAGCCTTGCCGACGAGATGGCCGCGGCAGGGCGAAAATTGGAGGATGAGGAACCTATCTCCTACATCCTCACCGGCCTTGGGGACGATTTTGAATCTGTCGTCTCTATAGTGGCTGTTCGTGTTGAGCCTATCTCCATCGCGGAGCTGTACGCTCAACTCATCTCCTTCGAGCAGAGGAATGAGTTAAACAACGGGGGCTCTCGCTCCTCCGTGAACATGGTCGCTAAAGGTGGTCGCAGCGGCGGCAACCCCAACTACTCCAACTCGCGAGGTCGCGGGAGTGGAGGTCGTGGCGGCTCCGGACGCGGCGGCTACTACAAAACAACCGCAACAACAACTACGGCAACAATCGCGGCAACAACCACGGCAACAACTACAACAACACCGGCCGCAGTGGTGGCCGTCATTATGAGCCTGGTGTTATTTGTCAACCGTGTGGCATTGAAGGACACTCCGTGATCCGATGCTTCAAGCGTTTTGATCCTAACTTCACCGGCCCCTCACAGAAGTCTGCGTCCTCGGCGACAACATCGTACTACGGCGCTGACTCCAATTGGTACATGGACTCGGGTGCTACAGATCACATCACAGGTGAACTGGAAAAACTCACCGTTCATGATCGCTACACTGGTGGTGATCGTGTTCATGCAGCAAATGGGACATGTATGGAGATAGATTTTGTTAGTCATAGCATTTTGCATTCTCCAAATAGTACTATTCATCTCAACAATGTTCTTCACGTACCTCAAGCCAACAAAAATCTTGTGTCTGTCCATCGTCTTGGCAAAGATAATAACGCTTTTCTTGAATTTCACCCAACTCATTTTTTTTTTTATCAAGGAACAGGGGACGAAGAGAACCCTCCACAGAGGCTCCACAGAGGCACATGTGAAGGTGGACTCTACCCATTCAAGTCTTCCTCAAATAAGCACACCCTTGGAGTAGTCAAGCCATCGAGTTCCCTATGGCATGATAGGCTAGGTCATCCCTCTAGTCGCATTGTGCACCAAATTCTTAGTCGTCATGATTTGGCTTTTACTCATTCATCCAATAACACCATCTGTGATGCTTGTCAGCTTGGCAAGAGTCATCAGTTACCATATCCTAAGTCCACCAGTGTTTCATCAAATCCTATGGAACTTGTATTTTCAGATGTGGGGACCTGCACTAACATCAGTTGGGCGTCATGAATATTATGTTTCATTTATTGATGACTGTAGTAAATTCACCTAGATTTACCTATTGCGAAAAAAATCCGATGTGTTTCAATGCTTTCATGATTTCCAGCAACTTGTTGAAAGACAATTTAATTGTAAAATTAAAGCTGTCCAAATTGATTGGGGAGGGGAATATCGATCCTTGAACCCCTTCTTTAAACGCATAGGCATCGATCATCATGTCTCATGCCCACATGCCCATCAACAAAATGGCTCTGCGGAGCACAAACACTGTCACATAGTTGAAATGGGTCTATCTCTTCTCGCTTATGCTTCGGTTCCTCTAAAATTCTGGGACGAATCATTTCTTACGGCAGTTTTTTTGATAAATCGCCTTCCATCAAAAGTAATTCATGATCAAAGTCGTTTTGAACGTTTATTTGGACATTCACCAGATTATACTTTTCTTCGTATTTTTGGTTGTGCCGTCTGGCCAAATTTGCGACCCTATAAGTCTAGAAAATTCCAATTCCGATCTAAACGGTGTGTTTTCCTTGGTTATAGCAACATGCATAAAGGTTTTAAGTGCTTGGATCCTTCTTTAGGACGTATCTATATATCCCGAGATGTCACGCTTGATGAAACCGTTTTTCCTTTTGCCTCTCTGCATCCCAATGCAGGGGCACGCCTTCGAGCTGAAATTTTGTTGCTATCTGATTCTCTTAGCGATTCTAATTCTCATACTTTTGGAGATGCATCGTTGCATGACCTCCAGTCTTCTCCACTACTAACCAATGCTGTACCGAGTTCTTTGCATCATGGTGAATCTACAGGACCAAATCCCGGTGCAAACGACGAGGAAAATGGTGCCAGATCAAGCCTACACCGTACATATCGCATCAACGCAGAAACAGATAACGCTGGCACAAATCCAAATTGGGATCCTCCTGGCAACGCGGACTCTCCTCGGACTGACTCCGTTCCTGAGTTCAGGCCCGACTTACCGTCCGGGTCAGCTGCAGCAACACGACGCGATCCGCACGCGGGAACCAGTGACGCTACAGCCGCGACGCGATCCACCTGTGGAGATCAGCCACTCAGCGCGACCCCCTGTGGAGATCAGCGACTCAGCGCGAATTTTTTTTTTTATTTTTGACCCTTTTTTTATAATATTTACCAAAATAACCGTGAAACTTTTTTTTTTAAAAACTAACCCTTTTGGCGACGCTCGACGCGAGCGCCACAATTCAATACCGTGGCGCGCTTGCATGGAGGCGCCCTGCGGTGGGCCCGGGTCCGAGCCGGCCCGGCGCGGGCTGACGTGGCACGCGCTGTGGCACTCCGATGAAGGCGCCACGGTGTGGCGCGCAGATCTGTGCGCCACACCGTGGCGCCGCGGCGCCACGGCCGCCGAAGTCCCCGGCCCGGCCCGAGCCCGAGAGGAGAAGTCTCTCATTCTCCACGCCTCGCGACACCGCCGTCGTGCCTCCTCCGCCGCCGCCACCGCCTCCCCGCCGTTCCCCGCCACCCTCCACGGCCCCGCGCCGCCGCCACCGCCCGCCTCGCTGCCTCGCGCGCCGCCGCCTCGCGCCCGCAGCCTCCTGCGCCGCCGCCGCCCTCCACGGCCGCCGCCGCCGGTCAGGCTCCACCGTGGGAGGGCGGGTGACCGCGCGCGGCCCCCTCGGGGAGGGGCAGCTTCCCCGCCGGTAGGCATTGCCGACGGTTGGGTTGAAGGTGAGCTTTTTTTTTTACTATATATATAGTATAATTAGTTACCTAGTTTAGATAATTAGTGAAATTAGTATAGGTTAGTTTAGGTAATATAGTTAGTTTAGTTTATTATTGACAGTAGCCTAGGTTAGTGTAGGTATTATACTCAGTTTAGGTAATTAGTGAAAGTAGTATTGGTTAGTTTTAGGCATTCTAGTTAGTCAGTGATTTTAGTTGTAATAGTCGTTAATGGATTGTCGTTATATATCTTTGTAGATGGATTGTTGTGTCCATGTATTCTACGGAGGAAATGTTAGGAAGGAAGATGGTATGTTTGAGGGGATGGATGATGAAGTGGAGTGGTTCGATGAACGTCCTAGCTTCGAGGACCTTTGTTGCCGTTTGCGTGAAAAGTTTGGCGGTGATTTCACTCTCAAGGGGAGGTTTGATAGTGGCAAGACTAGGGCGCAGTATGTCGTGGTGCCCTTGCGCAACCCACTTGATTGGTCGCGGTACAATCGGGTTCTTCAAAGCTCGAATAATGCCATGGCTGAGGTGGTTGTGGAGAATGGTTACAGGTTGGAGCATGATGAGGACGGTCCGGTTAATGATGATGTTGCTTACAATGAAGAAGTAGGGTACGATGGAGGGGAAGAAACTCAGGGTGCTATGGATTTGGAGGGCACTTTGACGCAGGAGCAGTTTGTAAGTGCTGAAGTTGGCCGTATTAGCAATGACTTTGATGTGAGGGACTTTGAACGGGAAGAGGAGGAGCGGGAGGCGGAGGACAGGATTGGTGATGATGTTTTAAGTGATTCCGATGACTCTGGTGATGACAATGGAGGCACAGGTGCTAGGGAAACACCGGTACGTCCGATGCCACCACCAGTTCCAACAGAGGTACTTCATGCCATGCCTACTCAGGGTCGGCTAGTCCATGATTTGCCCGAGGATGGTACCGTTTACGACGCATGGGGTAGGATTAGCGAGGCACAGCATTATGTCCCACCGCCACCTTACACAGAGGCAGAGCTTAGGCAGATGAGGGAGGGTGACATACCTTTCAGTGATGTTCCTAACTACAGAGATGTCAGTGAGGTACATATGGCAGTATGTGACACCGGACTCCAGCTGGCAGCACACTCGTTGTATGACCATACAGACGGTGATATCCTTAGGAAGGGTATGGTATTCCGTACATTGGCGGAGATGAAGCTATTTCTTCAGGACTATGCTGTGTGGCACCATAGACCGTACCGCGTCACTCATTCCGACAAGTCGGTGAGGTACGAGTGCGCATGCATTGATCATACTTGCCCGTGGGTGTTCCATGCACGGAAGAAAAAGAGTGATGGCAGGTGGTGTGTAACCAAAGTGGAGCAACCCCACAGATGCAGGGATAATTCAGCGAAGAAGGATCACCCGCAACTCACTGCGCGCTACCTTGCCCGCCGTATATTGGGTTGTGTTGATGCCGACAACAATGTTTCTGTGTCAATGTTACAGCAAAACATATACTTATTTACCAAGTATGAGGTCAGTTACGGAAAGGCCTGGCATGCAAAGCAAATTGCCCTTGCCATTCGGTGGGGTAGCTGGGAGGAAGCATCCAACAGGGTTCCTCATATATTGTGTGCAATGAAGCACTACAATCCTGGCATGAGATGGCAAATTTACACAGGAGGTTTGTATCTGCAGTCGGTTCAGCGGCATGTCCTGTTTCGTGTGTTCTGGTTTTTTGCTCAGACGCAGCATGTTCTTGTCGATGGGACATTCCTTACCGGAAAGTACAAGGGCACCTTGATGATGGCTGCTGCTGTTGACTCAGAGAACCAGATAGTATCCATCGCGTATGCTTTGGCGGAGTCGGAGAACAATGAATCCTGGTCATGGTTCATGCGGAACTTGCGTACTATGGTTCTTGGTGATTCTCGAACCATTTGTTTGATCTCGGACCGGCACGCAGGGATCATTAATGCTGCAGCTGAACAAATTCATGGGTTCCCGCCTCTGGTACACAGATGGTGTGTGCGCCATTTTGCCGCTAACTTCTGGCATAAGCAGAGGAAGGCTGAGGTTGCTGACATGTTAAAGAATCTATGTTATCAAAAAACTAAACATGACTTCGAAGAGAGACGATGTAATTGAAAAGGTGTTGAACCCCCGCTGAAAAATGGTTGGAGAAGCGGTTGGAACGAAGGATAAGTGGGCATTGTCATATGATGAGGGTGGTTTCAGGTACGGGATCATGACCACGAACTCATCGGAGTCTTTCAACCGTGTGTTCAGAGGTGTGCGGTCGTTGCCCGTATCTGGAATCGTTGAGTACTCCTTCCGTAAGTGCAACGAATACTTTGTCCTCCGGTATGGACTTGCGAAGAGGAATATTGAGGAGACTGGGATATTCGGAGCGGCCGCGCAAGATTTTTTGCACGAGGCAGAGGCATTGGCAAAAGACCAAACTGGCGAGGCATATGGTCTTTTGATGGATGTGTACAGTATACGAGGTAAGGGTGGCACGAGGTTGGGAGGAGAACAATATGGTGGGCGGAACTACAGAGTTGATCTTGCCAAAGTTGAGTGCAGTTGCAATGTCCCGCAGATCATGCATGCCCCTTGCTCGCACATGATCACGGCCTGCACTAAGCGTGGATTTGATCATACGGTCGCTCCTTTCATGTCACCCTATTATCTTCGTTATAACACCCTAAAAGTGTGGGAGCAAGCCTTCGAGCCGTACCTCGACCCGTCGCAGTGGCCCACTTACTATGGTGAGGACTTCGCACCGCATCCCGAGCTGAAGAAGGTAGGGAAGGGTAGGAGGCAGAAGAAGCGCTTCAAGTGTGACATGGACGGTATGAGAAAAACAGGCATTGACAAGTACGGAGTTGGATTATTCGACGAGACCCGTAGCAAGAATTTGTGCTCTGTTTGCAAAAAACCGGGTCATAATGCTAGTAGGCATAGAAGACCATCCCAACAGGTAGTTAGTAAAGTTATTTTGTGTTAGAACAGTTATTTTGTGTTATCATTTTCATTCCTGTTACTGCAGTTATTTTTGTAACACCCTCGGTGTTACCGCGTAAATCATTTCACAAAAACATCTCATAAGCATCATGTTTATATGTTAATGCATGTGATGAAGTGTAATGATAATTCTTGTGATTTAAAAATATGTCAAGCACGTCCTAGAGGTTGGAACTCAGTTCTAAATAATTATATACTTAAAGAGCGCCTTCATAATGTTTTGATCCAATAACACGTTTGTAGTTGTAGTTACGTAAGTGCCTATATATATATATATATATATATATATATATATATATATATATATACGGCAGTGCTATTCTACACCCAGGTGTAGAATAGTTATTCTACACCCAGACGCATCTAGGCCACACGATGCGACTGCCCAGTCAGCCCGTCGCGGTCCGAGATCCGACTCCACCGAAAAGAAAGCCACCCGCTCGCCCACCTTATCCGGACCACGACACACCACCCGCACGACTACTCGTCCCCGGGTCCGCCTCCACCCCACCGGAGTACATCGGCGCCGCTCCTCCCACCACCAGCGCTCCCTACGCAGCGGCCCCTACGGCTGCCCCATCCCCTCGGACTACCTGGACGCGAGAAGCACGGCCACGGCGCGGCCCCGCGCCCGTGGGCAGCCGTGATCGGCGCTTGCGGGCAGCAGCGGCCGGCGCACGGCCACGCCGGGGATGGATACCGGCGCTCCTGCAACTGGTGCAGTCTGCACACGCCGCTGCTCTCCCAGGTGCGCCCTCCACAGACTTGCAGCGGCGGTGCTTCTCGTGGCCATCAGCGCCGGCGGCGCGACACGGGCCGCACCGCACAGACCATGTCCCGCCGGCGGCCTCTCCACCTGAGAAGGTACCGACATCCAAGCGAACTGAATTCGGTTGCTTCTGTTAGTCCTGGACTCAGTGCCTCGTGGTGGCGATGATGGATGCTACTGATGGCTCCCTTTGCCGCATTCATGCGCTGATGCGCCTGTGTGCCGGGATGATGAACTTGGCAGGCCACTGCAGCGTGTAGACTAGGAGAGTGAGATAGTACTGGGGAGTGAATACTGTCAACTGCAAGAGATACTGAATACTGAGACATACTGAATGTTTTTTTGGGTAGCACAATACTGAACGTTGTCGATCATATATGATTGCATAGTACCGGGTGATACTTATGAATGAATAATCTACTGAACATACTGCATAATGGTGGATGATTGAACCGGCTGATACAGTATTATAATGCACTGGTTGCTATGGTAATCTACTAGTAGGTGATACTGCATGATACTAATTTTCTAAAAAAATACTGCATAATACTGGATGGTACTGCACTATACTAGGTGATACTGAATATTCTGGATGACACCAGTACCGGTACAAATCGACTGACAAACAATGATGGTTACTGAAAGCTACTTTTTTTTTTGCGAGCACACTGAAAGCTACTTAAAGATACTGACAAATAGTGCTGATGGTTACTGAAACCTATCTAAAGATACTGATAGATACTAAAGAAAATACTGATGATTACTGAATGCTACATAAAGATACTAGGAATTACTGATAAAAAGATACTAAAAAATGTTAGAATTTATATGGATATTCCCTAAATCCATATGTAGAAATTCTAATAAATCTCAAAGGCCCAATACATTGTGTTCACCAATCTAGGCTTTAATGACAGTTCTACGTGAGTAAAGGTGGGAAAGATAATATCGATTAAGACCATATCGCAGTTGATGTAGATGTGAAGTGCCTTTCCTCCACATATATATACCGATCTTTGTGGAAATAATGACAACAAAAGACTACAAATTGGGAGTTTCAATTAGAAAATCCTAACGTAGTAAAATAGTGTTTTCTTCTTCTCCATTCTTGCGTTGCCATCGTAGTCTCCGTCCCGATCGTTAGCGTGCGCGGCCGGGAGCGCAGTCTCGGAACCCTCGTCTTTGCGATCCTTAGGGAGAAGGCGAATAAGGTTTTTGGGGAAGCTCTTGGCGCGGCCTATCCAAAATCATCGTCGTCTCGTCGTCATCAAGCTTTTGGATCGTCTACGGGAGACGCCTAGCTACAAGCTCGTACCATCGTCGTCTCGTCGTCATCAAGCTTTTGGATCGTCTACGGGAGACGCCAGCTACAAGCTCGTGCCATCGTCGTCGGCAAAGACGTCATCTCATCGTCGTCGGCAGCACGTCATCTCATCGTCGTCGGCGGCACGTCATCTCGTCGTCGTCGGGCTTGTGGATCGTCTACGGGAGACGGCGCCGACAAGCTCTACAAGCTCGTGCCATCATCGTCGGCAAGACGTCGTCTCGTCGTCGTCCGGCTTGTGGGATCGTCTACGAGAGACGCTCACGACAAGCTCACGTTGCAATCATCGTATGCATCTTCACCACCAAGTACTTCTACAATCGGCGGTATAAATCTAACTAGTGTACGAGTTGGATTTACGCTAGTTATCATGTTCATGCTATATCATGATCTGTCACCCGCTAGTATATGTGATATCTTGATTCGCCATGCTAGTAATCTATACATGCTCAATCTAGCTTGTTGTTTTGTCATGATCTATATTCGATTTTAACTGAAATTAATCTGGAAATTGCCTAATTATCCAACAATCCAAAAACCTTATAATAGGCTTTTTCCTGATTTAAGTATGGCTGTTTTCGCTGACGTGCTGAGACTAGAAAAGTATTCTAGTGCACATTTAAAGAGGTGGCGAGTTAAGGCCATGCTCTGGCTAAAGGCTAAAGTGTTCTGGATTAGTGTTGGCTCATGTGAGGAAATATCTCTAGAGAAAATCGAGAAGATTCCGGGAAGACCACACTTGTTCTTAGAGGGAAGAACAATCCCGAATAATAAACCTTCCAATGCCAAGATAGTAACTACCTTTGAGAAGAAGCAAACTAAAGTAGAGTTGCCTTGCTTCACTTGTGGAGAGCTTGGTCACTTTTCCAGTGGGAAAAAGAAGAATGTCAACCTCGTGACTATTAGCAAAGACTGATGAGGAGTGTGGTAATGTTCATACCGTACTTTCGGTGTTTCGGTCCCAAGTTGGTGGGTTGATACGGGTGCTAATATTCACGTGTGTCTTGACATATCTTTGTTTTCTTCTTATCATGGGCTTCAAGGTTCCTTTGTTTTGATGGGGAATGGGTCACATGCTTGTTCATGGTGTTGGCACGGTAGATCCGAAGTTTACTTCGGAAAAATTGTGCAACTAAAGAACGTGCAAAGCATGTTCCTACTATTCGTAAGAACCTTGTTAGTGCCTCCCTTCTTTTGAGAGATGGGTTTAAGGTGGTACTAGAATCCAATAAAGTTGTAATATCTAAGCATGGACAATTTATTGGTAAAGGCTATGATTGTGGAGGTTTGTTTCGTTTATCTTTAGCGATTTTTGTAACAAAGTGAATCACATTTGTGGCACAATTAATGATAGTTCTAGTGTTTGGCATTCTCGTTTATGTCATGTGAACTTTGGTTTGATGTCACGATTGTCTAGCTTGAACTTAATTCCAGATTTCACTATTGTCAAAGGTTCTAAGTGCCATAATTGTGTGCAATCTAAGCAACCTCGAAAGCCTCACAAGGCGAGGAGAGACACTTGGCACCTCTAGAACTCATACATTCGATCTTTGTGAGATGAATGGTGTGTTGACAAAAGGTGGAAAGAGATATTTCATGACTTTGATTGATGATGCAACTAGATTTTGCTATGTTTACTTGTTGAAAACTAAAGATGAAGCGTTTGACTACTTTAAAATCTATAAGGCGGAAGTTGAGAATCAACTAGAGAGAAAAATTAAACGTCTAAGGTCGATCGTGGTGGTGAATATTTTCCTACATCTTTTGATGATTTTTGTGCGGAACATGGTATTATTCATGAGAGGACACCTCCCTATTCGCCCGAATCAAACGGGGTTGCCGAGAGGAAAAATCGCACATTGATCGACTTGGTGAATGCCATGTTAGACACTGCTGGTTTATCTAAGGCATGGTGGGGGGAAGCTTTATTGACTGCGAGTCATGTCCTGAATAGAATTCCAAACAGAAATAAAGAGACAACTCCATATGAGCAATGGGTTGGAAGGAAACCATCACTCTCATACTTGCGCACGTGGGGATGTTTGGCGAAAGTCAATGTTCCAATTTCTAAGAAGCGTAAGCTTGGACCAAAGACTGTGGATTGTGTCTTTCTAGGATATGCTCATCGGAGCATTGCCTATAGATTTTTAGTAGTAAAATCGAAGTTTCGATATGTATATTGATACAATCTTTGAATCTCGTGATGCTACATTTTTTGAGAATATATTTCCTATGAAAGATATATGTAGCAATGCTAAATTTTCTACCGAGTTAGCTCCCGATTTTACTACACCTATCGAGCATCCAGTTGAGCCATTTGAACAACCACTTGAAGAAGTCCTTGAGGAGGATGACAATGAAGTTCTGTGAGGAACAAGAGACGAAGGATTGCAAAATCTTTTGGTGATGATTTCATTGTGTACCTTGTGGACGATACTCCCACCTCTATTATAGAGGCATATGCATCTCGATGCGAGATGATTGGAAAGAAGCTTCGGAGTGAGATCGACTCGATTCTTTCTAATGGAACATGGGAGTTATCGATTTACCATTTGGGTGTAAGCCTATTGGTTGCAAATGGGTGTTCAAGAAGAAGCTTAGGCCCGATGGTACTATTGATAAGTACAAGGCTCGGCTTGTGGCTAAGGGTTATACACAAAAGGAAGGTGAAGATTTCTTTGACACTTATTCACTGTTGCTAGAATGACCACTATTCGGGTACTACTTTCCTTGGTGCCTCATATGGTCTTATCATTCATCAAATGGATGTGAAGACGGCTTTCCTTAATGGAGAGTTGGATGAGGAGATTTACATGGATCGGCTGACGGATTTGTAGTAAAAGGTGAAGAGCGAAGGTGTGTAAATTATTGAAATCTTTGTATGGCTTGAAACAAGCACCCAAACAATGGCATGAGAAGTTCGACACCACTTTAACTAGTGCGGGCTTTGCCTTGTTAATGAGGCCGATAGGTGTGTGTATTATCGACATGGTGGGGGCCAACTGTTATTTTGTGCTTATATGTTGATGATATTCGATTTTCGGAACAAACATTGATGTGATCAATGAAGTCAAGTCCTTCTTGTCTAAAAGTTTTGACATGAAAGATCTAGGAGAGGCCGATGTAATTCCGAACATCAAGCGATTAAGGAAGAGAGTGGGATTACTTTGTTGCAATCTCACTATGTTGAGAAGCTCTTGAGCCGTTTTGGCTTTATGGATAGAAAGCCTTCTCCAACACCTTATGATCCTAGTGTGACATTGAGAAAGAACAAAAGAATTACTAGAGATCAATTGAGATATTCTCGAGATAATTGGTTCACTCATGTATCTAGCTAGCGCAACCGGACGAGACATCTCTTTTCTTTGTGAGCAAGTTGAGTAGGTACATGTCCAACCCGGGTGATGATCATTGGCATGCACTTGAAAGGGTCTTGCGTTATCTTAAGGGTACAATGAGTTTTGGGATTCACTATTCGGGCACCCAGTTGTGCTAGAGGGATATAGTGATACGAACTGGATTTACGATATTGATCAAATCTATGCCACTAGTGGGTATGTATTTACTCTTGGAGGTGGTGCAAAGTGTCATGGAGGTCTTGTAAACGAGACTATATTGACTAAATCAACCATGGAAGCGAGAACTTACGCTTTGGATACAAGATCTCAGAGGCAGAGTGGGCCGCGTGAGCTCTTGTCGACTTGCTTAGGTGGTTGAAAAACCAATACCGGCTATCCTTATGAACCGTGATAATCAAACGGTGATCACTAAAGTGAATAGTGCTAAGGATAATGCGAAGTCAACAAGACACGTTAAAAGACGTTTGAAAACCGTCGGGGAAGCCGAGAAACTCTCGGAGTAATTAGTGTGGCTTATGTCCAAACAGAGACAAAAACCTGCGAGATCCCTTTACAAAAGGGCTATCACGAAATGTGATAGAAATCGCATCAAGGGAGATGGGAATGAGACCCATGTGAGTTTACGCGGTAGTAACCCAACCTTTTTGATCGGAGATCCCGTGACTAAGGATCTGGGAAGAACAAGCGTTGGTAAACCGAGGAGAGTATAATAATAACCCTCTCTAAGTGAAGATGCAATACTCTCAATGCAATGAGGCCTTTGTATGGCGAGTTGGCTAATGCCTTAATATGCTCAATTGGCTTTAACAAGCGAAGATCTTTGTCCCTACGAGCATTCTTGAATGAACATACCTATATGAGTTTTGGATCAGTTAAACGTCGGCAGTCTATGAGACTTGGGTGGTCTCTAGTAAGCTCATGAAGAGACCAAGGAGTATGACGTATATGCTCCACCCACAGGGGAAGGCTGCGCGGCCAGGTACTAGTTTGACTTTGAGTAAAACTCATTCGCACAAAACTTGCAATTCAAGGCGTAGTCCATTGTTCAAGTTGTGAATTGGTCTAACTTAAAGCTCTAGGCGAGATGTTCAACTTAACGGTCTGCTGAAATACTAGTATATAAACGGTAGTGAGAGAGAAGAAAAATGTCTATATTGGGAATTTGAGATCGGTGGGGGATTGTTAGAATTTATATGGATATTCCCCTAAATCCATATGTAGAAATTCTAATAAATCTCAAAGGCCCAATACATGTGTTCCCTAATGGGCTTTAATGATTAAGCCCATGAGTAAAGGTGAGGTACAATATCAATTAGTACCATATTCTTAGTTGATGTAGATGTAGGGTCTTCCTCCACATATATACGTACCGATGCTTGTGGGAATAATGACAACAAAAAAGACTACAATTGGGAGTTTCAATTAGAAAATCCTAACGTAGTAAAATAGTGTTTTCTTCTTCTCGCTCTTGCGTTGCCATCGTAGTCTCTCCATCCCGATCGTCGCGTGCAGCGGCCCGGGGAGAGCGGAGTCTCGGAACCCTCGTCTTTGCGATCCCGCACCGGGAGAAGGCGAATAAGGTTTTTGGGAAGCGCTCTTAGCGCGCTTGCTCCAAAATCATCGTCGTCTCGTCGTCATCAAGCTTGCCGGATCGCTCTCACGGGAGACGCCTAGCTACAAGCTCGTACCATCGTCGTCTCGTCGTCATCAAGCTTGCCGGATCGTCTACGGGAGACGCCTAGCTACAAGCTCGTGCCATCGTCGTCGGCGGCACGTCATCTCATCGTCGTCGGCAAAGACGTCATCTCATCGTCGTCGGTAAAGACGTCATCTCGTCGTCGTCAGGCTTGTGGATCGTCTACGGAGACGCTCGGCGACAAGCTCTACAAGCTCGTGCCATCATCGTCGGCAAAGACGCTGTCTCGTCGTCGTCGGGCTTGTGGGATCGTCTACGAGACGCTCGGCGAAGCTCACGTTGCAATCATCGTATGCATCTTCACCACCAAGTACTTCTACAATCGGTATAAATCTAACTAGTGTACGAGTTGGATTTACGCTAGTTATCATGTTCATGCTATATCATGATCTGTCCGGCTTTAGTATATGTGATATACTTGATCTGCCATGCTAGTAATCTATACATGCTCAATCTAGCTTGTTGTTTTGTCATGATCTATATTCTGATTTTAATCTGGAAATTAACGGAAATTGCCTAATTATCCAAAAAAATGGTTACTGAAAGCTACTTAAAGATACTGACAAATACTGCTGATGTTACTGAAGCCTATCTAAAGATACTGATAGATACCAAAGAAAATACTGATGATTACTGAATGCTATGTAAAGATACTAGGAATTACTGATAAAAGATACTAAAAAAATCAAAAATACTGACAAACACTGATAAAATACTTAGAACTACTGAAGTTGTATTATGGGCTATACGAAATACTGACAAAATATGTGAGATACTGAGTAAGTATTGACAAAATACTGACTCAAAAATACTTGAGATATTGACGTAATACTGAGAAATTCTTGAAGATACTGACAAATACTTGAATATATTGACGGAGTACTAACAAAATATGTGAGATACTGAGGAAATATTGACAAAATACTTGAGATACTGACGAAATGCTAACAAATTCTTGAAGATACTGTCAAATACTTGAATATACTGACAAAATACCATAGAGTACTGATTTCGTATTCGTCGTGACAAATACTATCGTTGCGGCGTGATTCATGTGCTGGCACATCTGGCTCACCTGCATGCATCCAGCATATACGGTCAAAAAAGCAGTAGGAGGTGGCTAAAAAAAGTCGGCTTTGAAAATAAAAAAGAGTCGAAAAAAACGCCTACAGTAAACAGATAGGAGAGGGCACCTGACCGGGCGCCTGCACCGCTGCATGTGGGCGGGACCACGGGGAGGAATCGGGCCTGGCCGCGTTGGCCGCCTATGCGGGGCACGTGCGGACGCGGAGAAAAAAAAGGCAAAGCACAGCCGCGTGCGGGGGTGTTCGCCTGTGCGCGCGGAGTGCGGGATGCGGGTTCGGTCGGGCTGGATCGTTGTGTGTGACCCGGGTGTCAGACTGTGTCAGGGTGTAGCATAACTTATTCTATACCCAGGTGTAGCATAGCATATATATATATATATATATATATATATATATATATATATATATATATATATATATATATATATATATATATATATTATATGTTTTGGTAAAAAGAAAATGTTTGTTACACACACTTCTTTGCGAAGCAAGCGCAATCATGCACCGTCACCACTACACGCTCTCACGTACATAAGCTTCCTAGCTTAGCTTGCATGCACACACACCGCCTGACCGCTATGCCATTCAAAAATGACGGCAATAGTGCTCCTTCCTGCACCTCGCCGCATGCTAGCTACTGCTGCCTTGCTGCACCTTGTCTCCGCTGCCGTGCCGTCATCTCGCTTTTATGGCGTTGCGGCCGCACATGCCGTGCCCGCCGTGAACGCTCACGTGTGCCAAATCACAAGCAGCCAGCCACATCTGCTAGGCAAGGACGAGCTGGTGCCAACCTTGTCTTGCCATTTTCCTCAGCTGCTGCCTATGCCTCCTCCCGTTCGCGCTGCGACTCGCCAAAGTCACGGTCGTCGCCCGCGCGTCGTGCTGCCGGCCAGCTGCCTTTACTCGCGTCGTGACGCTGCGGCCGCCATCGCGCCGCCGCCGCGTCCGGACCGCATCCTGCCGGCTGCTGTACGTACACGGCCGTGCTCGCCATCGTCTTGCCATTTACGGCGCTGCGCACGCACGTCCTTCTCGGGTCCGTCGTACGCGCGTGTGTGCCATCTCACTTCCAGCCACCCACGTTGCTTTGAATTGAGCACAGCCAAGCTTTGGTTTGAAGTTTCCGTCGCCGCCAGCGTCCGCGTAAAAACTAGTTCGCCATAAGATATGGACTCTACAAAGCCTCATCATTCAACCCAGTGCACCATTAGCTTCGCCAAAGCACTCTCCGACCCTGCGTCTGTTTGCTAAGTCTCGGCATCCCCGGCGCCGTGGACTCGTCCGCGCAGCCATGGAGCGCCGTCGTATGCTCTGAGTCGTGCGTGACAGCCTTCCACTACCACCCTCATCTTCGACCAACACCTCGGCCAGGTCCATGGTAAGTCGTTGAAGCTCTTGCAATATCCAAGTTGAGTTCTAAGCTATCATTATTCGTCGGAACGCGGCCGTCGTTTGCCTCGTACCGCCGTTTCGTGTGTTAGATCGGTTAGCATCAGCTAACTTAGCTAGCTTCCTCTATTTCCAAAAGTCATCAAACATACCAGAGTATATAAATTCAATTATATATTCTGTAGTCCTCCAAAAATTGTGGAACTAATTTTGTTAGGTTTATAAAATCGTGATCTAGCTGTTGGTATAGTTAGTTCGCATAGTTTCAGGATATTTCTAGAATCCTTTTTATTTATTTTCAAGTACTTAATAAAGTTGTGTACTTTATGATATGGAGTCTTGTACGTAAATACTAGGAGTGCTTGGCATGATTTATTACCGTGGTTTCCTGCATAGCCTAAAGTAGATTATTTGTTAGGATAACTATATATATATATATACGCTAAAGCTAATAATACGAGTAAAAATATAATGTTGATTTGTAAGAGGAAGCACGCGTATGACGAACTTGCTATCTTGCTTGCTCAAGGTAATACTTAGATTACTAGTAGTCATTAGAGCTAGCTTAGTAGAGTAACGTGTATGCTCTTATTTTAAGAGTTGTTGTTGCCTTAAACTTAAGTTGTGCATCATTATCATCGCATGCATATAGGGAACGAGTGGGTGGAGATCGTGACCGTCGGTGACCAGGAGTACGAGGAAGTCGTCGAGGAGTACGAGGAGGTTCTCGTACCAGAGGAGTTCCAGGAGCCTTCCGCGACTGACCTTGCTGATAACCCGCCTGCCCAAGGCAAGCCCCGGTGCATAACACTTATTTTCGAATGTTAATATATTTATATATGTTGTGCATTTACGTTGCAGGAATTTTATGAAAACCACTTGCATATATATATCTATCCTATGAGTCCTACTAGTGCAGGTTCGATAGTTGCTATGCTTAGGTTAACCGGTAGCGTGGGTAACCTTGTTACTCACAAAGTAGGTGAAGACATACTTGCTCTCATGATAAAATGATGGAAAGATAGCGGGCGATCGGACGGGGATATGGTTTGGGTTACGTGGGTGTAACAAGTTCTGTCTCGCGACGGCGAAACTTAGCTTGGTTACATTATTTTCCCTGTCTGTGTCGGTTAAGGACCGTCCATTGCATTGGATGGTAGTCAGGTCACAGACTTACTATCCTGAGCACATACTTGCTTATGGGAGTGGGAAGACCCGTTTCTTTCGTGCCTTGGTTTCCAGCTCTTTTCACGTCGATGGGCCGGAGGCGGGGATAGGTTGGAGGTCCTTGCACCATATTGAGGCCGGGCCTCAAGTATGGGGGCTTGGAGTCCACGTTGGGGTGGGGACCTGGAACCCTTGGCAGGGACGGAAGGGTGTTAGTCTTACTTGTGCCGCGGCTAGGTACAGGTGAGGCGTGTGTTTCGGGGTACCCAGCTGGGATACATTGATTCATGAATCGCCGCTTGTTGCGGTACGACTTGGCTATGGTCTAGCATCGTAGTAAGAGGTGAAATATGAAAGATATGGAAGTGGTTCTGATTGCTCAACCCTTGCTTAACAATAGAACAGGTGCTTACATAGAAGTATAGGATAATAAACTTAAACGGCTTATATTACAAATATTAGCATATATATTTTAGTAATGCTTTTACGCAAAGAAATAAACCGCAAGCCATATAGCCATCATATCCTTGAGAGTCGGGAAAATATATATATTCCCTAGTCGGGTAAGTCTTGCGAGTACATTGTGTACTCGGGGTTTATTTTACCCTTGTTGCGGAGTGCAGCTTGAGGAGTATCTCTTGTGTGGAGGATTCATCGGTGGGCACAGATCGGATCCTTGTATCGCCTTTGCTACGCTAGATGTTTATTTAATTCCGCGAGTTTATTTATCGCAAGCTGAACTTGGGTATTGTAATAAATAATTTCTGAGACTCTATGTATTGTATGAAATGGACTAAGTATTGTAAGCTTGTACTCATTATTGGATCCGGGATGTAAAACGTGGATTGTTTCGAGTTCTCCTTCGGGTGTGCTCGACGGAACCGTTGGATTAATCCATTTTGAGGTACTTAGTGTCTAGAGGAAGACAAGTACTTCGAAAGTGTATTATTTCGGATGATTCTCGCACAATTTTGTTTCATCATTTAATTTTCAATGCTTAATTGTTTTTTACATGTTCACTAAAACTTTGTTTTCTCCAAACGGGATGGCGCCTCGTCGGCAGCTCCGTCACGGGCGGCACGAGACGTGCGGCCTTCTTGAGGCGGAGTACGATGAGAAGCACCGAGCACACTTGTTGAGTGACCTTGGAGAGCAGCTGACCCCTTTGAAGCCTAGGGTGCACTGTAGGCAGGCACCATGGTTTGAGCAGTACGCGCCGTACATACAGCGTGCCGGTTTCCTAGAGATTGTGCGCGTGGTGAACCAAGGTGTTCCGCCCTTAAACCCCTCACTACTCACTGCAGCTATGGACCGGTGAGAATTCATTTCTTTCTTTTAGATATTGATTTGTGTACTAACATTTTAATATCTAATGCTCGATCTGATTGTGTTGCTTTACAATACAGGTGGAGGCCGGAGACGCACACGTTCCACCTCCCTTGTGGCGAGATGACCGTCACCCTGCAGGACGTGAAGGCTATACTTACCCTTCGGCTAGGGGGACTTCCAGTGACCGGTCGGTTGGACAGTGACAACTGGAAGGACGCTGTGTATGCCTTCTGTGGCGTGATGCCCACCGATGATGCAACAAGGTAAGCAACTTGCATGACGTTCAGTACTGGTAATATTTAATACTTCGTTCACTATTGCATGTCTTTTTTATCTCACCGTGTATTATTGAATGCAGGAGGACATCTGGTGTACAGTCGTCATGGATCTGTGGCACCTTCGACTTCTTGCTAGATGCGGAGGAGGATAGAGAGAGGCACGCTAGAGTTTGGTTGTGGCACTTCCTTGGCCCTTTTCTTTTCCCTGATGGGTCGGGCAACACCATCAGCTGGATGTTCATTGACATACTAAGCCAACAATGGGAGATGATAGCTGCGTACAGTTGGTGCAGTGCAGTGCTGGCATGGCTCTACAGACACCTTTGTGAAGCTTCTTGCCGCAGCGCTGAGGGTGCGACTCTTGCTGGTTGTGCCCACCTATTGCAGGTCTGGATCTGGGAAAGATGGCCAATTGGGCGGCCCGTTCGAATTGGGAACGACTCTGACGACCCCGACAATGGCCGTTTGCCTGTAAGCACACTTGTTTCATATGTTCAATGACTTTTGCAAGATATATTGTTCGCTTCATAGTTTTACCATGATCTTCCATCATAAATTGTTGCATCTTCAAATGCAGAAATGGAAGGGTGCTGATACACGGCCAAATGCTTTGTGGCTCTGGACCATTGCAGTACTGGTTACAGGTAGGCCTGAACGCAAGTACAGGGAGTACACTGACCAGTTGGAGACCATGTCACAGTTCCACATAATAATGTGACCTACAGCTATTTTAGTGATACAGACATTTTAGTTACAATCTAACTCAATGTTTAAAATATCAGGTGAACTGGACTCCTTGGGAGGATGAAGATCTTGATGGGTACCTTAGCCCTAGTTGTTGGGAGGAGTCGGATGAGTACCGCAGCGACGTTCCCATGATTTGCTTTCATGTGGTTGAATTGCACAACGCAATCAGGGTTCCCAGGCAGTTCGGGAGAGGTTGGACCAGCATTATGCCACCTCTATACTCCACCGACCCCACATTGCATAGGTACATTTCAATTTCAGTACTACTCGTATGTATTTTTGGTACCAAAGACTAATTAAGCATTTGGTGCAGCTATGATCGAAAGAAGAGGTACAAGGAGACCAACTGGGCCCTAACGCACCAGGAGTACATCCGCTTGTGGCAGCACAGGAATAGGGTTCCGATGGACAGTGGTCCTCCATTTAGCCAGGACGGTTTCAACGAGTACCTACGATGGCTGCAGAGGTCCTCGAGGCTTCATCTTCTGGGCTCGTACAATCGACCGGCCAATTGAGGAGGGACTGAGGACGTGTTGAAGATGACCTACGACGCCGAAACTAGAGAGGAGACGCAGCCACATCATGCCTATCTTTTGAATTACATGGTAAGAGTTTGTAGCAACACTGTCTTTACTTTCACACACATTTATCTTCAACTTGAACCATGACAATTTTTGGTTTTCGTAGGCCTCACAGATGACGAGAATGTCCAATGAAGCGGCCGAAGTGCTTCATCAATCAAGAGGGGGAAACACAAGCCCGCTTCGGCGTTTAGCTGAGGTAAGCAACAACCTTCAAGCATAAGAAAGTGCTTCCTTTGTACTATCACCAATGTTAACTAGCTCGTATATGATTCTTGTGCATGCAGATGGTGAGAAAGGGTTGCAAGAAGCTAGCTCAGAAGTTGACGTGCATGGACACACCATATGTTGACGAGCCATACGAGATGGGGCCACCAGTTGGAGAGACCTCCACCGTGCGTACACCACCTGCCTCGACCGTGCGTACACCACCTGCCTCCACCGTGCGCACTAACACCGAGGACAACACGGAGGAAGAGGTTGGCCTACAGCAATTTGGCATCCACCACTGGGGTACACCACCTGCCCCCACCGTGCACAGTACCCATGAGGACACCACGGAGGAAGACGACGACCCTCTGCAATTTGGCATCCACCGCTGGGGTAGGGTCGAAGACAGCACTTTCGAATGGCCGTATGATGAGATTGGCGGCTCTCAGATATTTAGTGCCCCTATGCCTACACAGGGTGACGAGGACGGTCAGGTATGAAGAATCTGGAATTTCTTGGTAAATAACAAGGAAATTAATACATTGACTGGCTTTCGACTAAAACATAACTTGTGTTCAATGCAAGGGTCGAGAGGAACACAGCACGAAGACCTTCCTCTGCGCCGGAAGAGTCGCCACCGCGACCGCAGTGACGTTGGGTACACACCCAACGTGATGCCTACAGAGCCGAAGAGGCCAAGGAAGCCGAGGGATTGTTACACTCCGGGGACAGTGTCTAGGTCACCGGAGTTAGGATGTAGGCAGCATTATTTTGGACGACTTGTAGTAATATCAGTACTGTGGTAGTCCTACTTGCATCATGGATGGCGAACTTGTGTTGATCTTCTGTCGAACTAATGTCCAACTTATGTGCTACAACAGTC
>JAENPR010001548.1:0-139559 GCA_018135685.1 Themeda triandra
GCTGACGAGACCCCCGTCGTCGACAAGCTGGTTCTCGTCCACCATGTGTGGGTTGCCGCCGACGAATTCCTCACGGAATTACTAGCTCCAGCTGAGGCGGCCAAGGGTAAAGAGGCGCCGAAGAAGGATGCATAAGCAATATCCGTCGTCCGAGGATCAGCCCCTTTTGGCCGCTTATATATTTGACAAATTTCATATACAATTTTTTATGTTTTTTTTAAATGAACAGCCCTAGAATTGTGAACGGAGAACCCTACGTTTTTCCTACGATCGAAATGGGAAAACTTGATGACATAAGAATAACCCTAGAATTGTCTAGTCTCAAACATGATGTTGTGGCTAACAGATCGGGCCCTTTCTATAGGGGGGTGGCGACACGCAGAGGCACTGGGGCAGGCATTGGTGCATGCAGCACTTGTTGCATGCAGAAGACGAGAAGCGAGCGAGTGAATGGAGGGACAGAATCGATCGAGCATCCACGGCACAAGGTCTGCCACTCGATGGATCGATATATTTATGCGCGCCAACCAAATAATTCATCGAAGCAAGAAAATCATCGATCATGACTTCTCTCGTAGCACCTCGCTCTCAGCCGCTCAGTCGTCCCGTCGCCGGCCTCCTCCTCGTCGTCACCATCCTCATCAGCTTCAAGGCCGTCGCCGACTCTGCCCGTTCATCATCAGCGCCGGCCCCGACGGCCGCCGCGAAGCTGATCGAGGTGTACCCGGGATGCAGCAAGACGGCGATGCCCAAGAGGTGCAGCTTAAGGCTCTCAAACCTGATCAAGAGCCTGGCCGAGAACAAAGCTCTAATCGCCGGGCCCATCCTCGCCGCCGCGAAGCTCAAGACCGACTCCTGCATCACGGAGTGCGCCAAGGTCGTGGACGAGACCGCGTCCAAGGCCGCCGCCGCGGAGAAGGACGAGGAGGCGCTCAGGGCGCTCAAGGGGTACCTCTACGACACGGCCATCAACAACTACGGGCCCATCGGCCCCTGCGAGTGCAACTGCCCGGAGCCCTGCACGAAAGACGAGGCCGCCGCCGTGACGAAGCTCGGGGCGGCCACGGGCTCCATGAGGGACCTCGGGAACGAGCTTGAGGATCTTGAGAAGGAGGGCGAAAGCTGCGGCGGCGGAGATGGAGAAGTCCATGGACAGCGGCGTCCTCCACGCGTCCTGCGGGCTCACCAAGTATCCTCAGTGGTGCGCCGAGCAGCTGTCGTGGCTGACCAAAACGACCAGTGAGGCCGCCGGCGCTCTCAATCTACTGCAAAGAGGGCTACACGAGTCCAAGGCAAACACGGCGCAACTCGATTCGGCCATCGACGGCTGCAGAGCGGCGACCGAAAGGTCAACCTCGAAGTCTATTCCGCGGAGAGGCAGGTGAAGAACCTGGCAGACATACGTGCCACCCTCCGTTCCTTGCTCGGCGAAAAGCCACAGCTCTGTTCGTATTCGTGCCCGCGGGCGAAGCCGTGCACGTCCACGGCTAACGAGGCGCCCGCTGTCAGCAAGATGGTTCTCATCCGCCATGTGTGGATTTCCGCCGACGAATTCCTCACGGAATTACTGCCTCCAGCTGAGGCGGCCAAGGGTAAAGAGGCGCCAAAGAAGGATGCATAAGCAATATCCGTCGTCCGAGGATAAGCCCTTTTTGGCCGCTAGTTATGAGTTAGAAAAAAGGTGGGTACAGTTTAAGGGTCTACCTAAAGAATTGAGAGATTTCCCTATTATTTGGGCGGTATCTAGTATTCTAGGTGTCCATAAAACTGTTGACACCAAGTTTACTAAGGCTCATGGTAGAGCAAGATGCAAGGTAGCAGTACTAGACTCCAGTCTTATACCAACCATGGTGGATGTGGTGATTGGAGATCGTGTTTATCAGCTACACTTTGGGGTAGAAGAGGATATCTCTGGTGGTGAGCCAGCTCTATTGGACCTGGACTCTACTACTGATGAAGATCCTAAAAGTGCAAATTCTGAACCTAATGGTAAAGATCCAAATGCAAACCCCAAAGCAGATTTAACAGGAGAAAAGTCTACGGACATTGACAGTAACAAGGATGAGCTCCCACGCAGCACTGGGAAAAGGCCACCAAGTGCTATGGCAAAGCCAGTGGTAGTAATGACCCCACAGGGCAGTGGTCAGTGGCAAGCCAAACTCTTAAACCCTATCATGGACTCTGGAATATCAAATAATATTGAGGCACAGAGGGGTGGGACTGAATCTCCAGAAAGGACAAGCAAGAGGGCAGCTGCAACAGTGAACCAAGACTCTCCGGAGAAAGCGCCAAGGCGAAGGCTCGCAAGAATTTGGAATTCACCTCAGGAAAAGGTAAACAGCCCCATATCGATTCCTTTATTTTTCGCGATGTTACTTTCTTGTTTAATTCTTCAAGAACTTTAGGCATTTCTTTAGGGGAAAGTAATTTTGATGTTCATAAGTCGCTGCAAACTTTAAGACAAGTAGAAAATTTCATCTGCAAGGAGGTGGCAGAGGGGCTTGGTGAGGGGGTTGTGACCCGAAGTGTCTACAAACTCCTTATTACGTAAAAATTCCCATAGAAGAGGTTCCAGCTCCAAGGGTAAAAAAAGGGTAAAAAAGTTATTCACGATGAAAGGAATTTTCTGGAATTGCAATGGTTTTGCAGATCCTAAAAAAATTAGATTCTTATCTGATTTAACAAAGGAAAAATACTTAGAATTCATTGCCTTATCGGAAACCGGTCGAGCGGATTTATCGCAATCCAAGTTGAATAATATCGTAAGGCAGCAGAGATTTTATTTGGCATTGCATGGCTCCAAAAGGAAGATCCGATGGCATGATTCTAGGTGTCCATTTGTTAAATCTTGATATAGGGGAGATTGAGGAAGGGGATTTTTTTATTCGCTTTAAAGTAAGACTTAGGGAATAAGATTACAAGTTTTACTTGATTTCAGTTTACGGCCCAGCCCAACAGGAACACAAAGCGAATTTCCTTTCCGAGATGGTGCGTGTATGTTCAAAGAAAACCTTACCTATTATTATAGGTGGTGATTTTAACATTATACGTCCCCAGAATGAGAAAAATAATGATAATTTTAATTGTAGATGGCCCTTTATGTTTAATGCTGTCATTGACTCCTTAAATCTTAGAGAGTTGGAAATGTCAGGAAGGAACTATACTTGGGCTAATCGGTTGCCACAACAGACTTTTGAAAAATTAGACAGAGTTCTCGTTTGCACAGATTTTGAGTTGAATTTTCCACATACCACCGTACATGCATTAAATAGGGAAATATCTGACCACACTCCTCTACTAGTTTCTACAAACAATCCATCTACAGTTTACTGACCATAATTTAAGTTTGAGTTGGGTTGGTTACTACGAGATGGATTTTTTGAAATGGTTGCTGATGTGTGGCAGAATCACCCGGCCAATGGTTCCCCGATAGAGAGGTGGCAAGCCGAATTAGAAGGCTACGACAACACCTTAGAGGTTGGGCAAAAAATGTGAGCGGTGCGTATAAATTGGAAAAAAAAAACTATCTTGAATAATTTAGATGAGCTTGACAAAAAGTAGAGATCACCTTGCTTACTCAAGATGAACTAGACTTTAAACATGTGTTAAACGAGAGACTGGCAGAGTTACTAAGGGAAGAGGAATTAAAATGGTACCAAAGGGCCAAAGTTAAGCATCTGCTAGAGGGAGATGCAAACACAAAATATTATCACTTACTTGCCAATGGTAGACATCGCAAAACTCGTATTTTTCAGTTGGAGGATGGCAGCAATATAATACAAGGTGATGCTCAACTCAAAGAGCATATCACTAGTTATTATAAAAACTTGTTCGGTCCACCAGAGAGTTCTCACCTAGTCTTAGATGAAACGCGAACCGAGGACATCCCTCAAGTTTCTCAACTGGAAAATGAGCTTTTGGTTGATTCTTTTTCACAATAAGAGGTGAGAGAGGCTATTTTCCAGATGGAACATAATAAGGCACCAGGGCCGGATGGTTTCCCCCCAGAGTTTTATTAGGTCTTCTGGAATGTAATTAAAGAAGATCTGATGGCTCTTTTTGATGATTTTCATCAGGGAAATTTACCGCTATAGCGCCTTAACTTTGGAAATATAATCCTTCTACCCAAGTTAAAAGATGCAAAAGCCATTCAACAATACAGACCAATTTGTTTGTTGAATGTATCTTTTAAAATCTTTACGAAAGTAGCAACCAACAGACTGACTACCATAGCACAAAAGGTAATTAGGCCAACCCAGACGGCTTTTTTGCCAGGAAGAAATATTATGGAAGGTGCTGTTATCCTCCATGAGACTTTACATGAACTACATTCCAAAAAGAAAGATGGTATTATATTTAAAATTGACTTCGAAAAAGCATACGACAAAGTCAATTGGAGTTTCCTGCAACAGACTTTAAGAATGAAAGGGTTCTCGGAGAAATGGTGTCAGTGGATACAAAACTTCACTGAAGGGGGTAATGTTAACATCAAGGTGAATGACCAAGTAGGTGCCTATTTCCAAACCAAAAAAGGCTTAAGGCAAGGTGACCCAATGTCTCCCATACTATTTAACATAGTGGTTGACATGCTGCCCATACTTATTGCCAGAGCGAAAGTGGAAGGGTAGGTAGAGGGGCGAATTCCAAATCTAATTGAGGATGGGTTGTCTATTTTGCAATATGCAGATGACACTGTACTTTTCATGAGTCATGATGTTCAAAAGGCAGTAAACATGAAGTTTTTACTGAGTACTTTCGAACAATTGTCGGGCCTAGAGATAAATTTTCACAAAAGTGAAATATTTTGCTTTGGTACGGCAAAAGACCATGAGGATTTTTATTCTCAATTATTTGGTTGTGCCGTTGGCAAGTTCCCCTTTCGTTATCTAGGTTTACCAATGAACATTAGGAAACTAAATAATAAAGACTGGAAAACAATTGAGGATCGAATCAAAAAAAGGCTTAGCGGTTGGAAAGGAAAAATGCTTTCGGTAGGCGGACGCCTAGTGTTAATAAACTCGGTACTCTCTAGTCTTCCGATGTTTATGATGTCTTTCTTTGAATTACCCCGAGGGGTTTTAGAGAAAATAGACTGCCTACGTTCGCGTTTTTATTGGCAGAGTGACCAACACAAAAGAAAATATCGTTTGACAAAGTGGGAAATCATGTGTCAACCCAAGGATCAGGGAGGTCTGGGGATACAAAACTTAGATATCCAAAACAAGTGCCTCTTAAGCAAATGGTTGTTTAAGTTGCTCAACGAGGATGGTATGTGGCAAGAACTTCTAAGAAATAAGTATATTAAGGACAAGACTTTAGGCAGTTGCACTAAAAACCTACGGACTCACATTTCTAGAAGAGTTTAATGAATGTGAAAGATATTTTTCTGGACTTCGGTTCTTTTAGGATAAAGGATGGATCCCAATCCAGGTTCGTTTTGACACTTGGTTGGGAGACAAGCCACTTAAAGACAAATTCCCCTCGTTGTTTAATTTAGTAAGAAACAAACAAGATTCTCAGTAGCAAAAGTGCTCGGGTCCACCCCCTTTTAATATCTCCTTCGGAGAAATCTAGTGGGGGCGAACTTGTTGGCGTGGCATAGAATTGTTGCTTCTGTACAAGATTTAAACTTCTTGGAGGAAAGAGACGTCTTTGTTTGGACTCTGAATGCATCCGGAACCTTCACTGTAAAGTCCATGTATACTGCGCTAATTAACAACGGAGTAAGAGTGTCACAAGATATTTGGCAAATCAAAATACCAACGAAAATTAAAATCTTTCTTTGGTATCCGAAAAAGGAGTGGTCTTAACTAAGGATAATTTACTTAGGAGAAATTGGAATGGTGACAAATATTGTAGTTTTTTGTCATCTTTCGGAAACAAGTAACCACCTCTTTTTTGATTGTGTTTATGCCAAATTTTTATGGCACGCTGTACATATACTACTTGGTTTAGCCCCGCCGACGGATTTGAATAATATGTTTCAAATATGGTCAAAAAGGGGAAACAAAAAGTATAATTCGTTGTTATTAACAGAATGGCTGCACTATGTTGGGCTATCTCGGGTTAACCGTGAAATGAAGTGGTTTTTGATAAATGTAGACCAAAAACTTTCTTGCAGGTACTCTTCGGGAACGTTCGCTTCGACATTGGGCAAGCTGCAGCGGAATGAGGATCAAGGAGCAACTGGTCATGGTTGGACGTTTCCTAGAAACGTTCGGCGCTGCAATTTTTTAGTTCCGAGGATGGCTTTCATCAAGTTTAATTGGTCATGTTTAGCTTAAACTTTATTTCGTTTTGGTTCCTAGCACTTTGTTGGTTGTTTTGTTAACCGGGCCGGTGTCTTTATGCCCTTTGGGTAAACTTTGTAATAATTGGTCTCGATTCTATCTTTTGATAGAAGAAGCCGGTATAAAATATCCTTTATCTAAAAAAATATATTTGACAAATTCCATATACAATTTTTGTATGTTTTTAAGTGAACAACCCTAGAATTGTGAACGGAGAACCCTACGTTGCCTTTTCCTACGATCGAAATGGGAAAACTTGATCACATATGAATAACCCTAGAATTGTCTAGTCTCAAACATGATTTTTTGGTTAACAGATCGTTAGCATGTAACATATATCCTCTTACTAGGTGAGTGCCCGTGCGTTGCTACGGGTTTACAATTTTTTTTCAATGTGTGTTTAGGAGCGCTGAAAGCATAATAGTTTATAAAAATACCAGAATCGCTATTTTTTTGACAGGTATAGAAGTACAAGATTGAGAAGCAAACTGTCAATCTTGTTTGGCTAACCTACGAGCTTCTTGTTTAATATTTATCAATAAACCATGGAAAGACAAGACCAATTGATCAAAATGTACAAGCGAAAATCATGTCAGGTTTCAAAAGAAGTGTCATCAAAATCAGCAAAAGGAACAAACATAGATGAAAATGCACAAACACATCAAGTTATATACCTCAATATGATTGTTAATCACAAATTAAAGTTTCCATCTTCAAGTTGATAAACGCTTGCAACGGGCAAATAGGGCTCTTCAGGGATCGAATACGTTAACATTAATAACTGCTACCGACAGACAAGTACTTGCCTGAGATCAAAATGAGGCCACTTGCCCGAGATCAAAATGAGGCACCAGGAAGACGAACAAACTCCTACAGTTTCGTTTCATTACAATAACCTTTACTTCTAATGGAATGTGCTCTGAGCGATCCAGCGGGAATCAACACCCACTTCTTGCTTGTAAATCAAATATAGTCATAAGCAAAAAAAATATATAAATTGTCTCTGACTTCAGCTCCATATGAGCAAAGGTTTTTCTTCACACAAGGGTGGTGGCATGGTCTCAAGCTGTGACAAAATACCAAGTGGCAATGAAAATCACAATATATTAACAAATAATATATCAGTGTCACTTCGGAGGTTTTTTTGTAGTCTCCTTTTATCTGAACTATACCTAAGTGGCATGTTCTAAAATCATAACAGCACAAAAAGTGGCCATATATAAGTTTAACAATATCAGGGACACATTTTGATTGGAGCAGGTTCATTAAGTAAACTAAACTGCACAAAGCATCTAACTGGAACAACTATTCTTGATGCTTTAAGTAATAATACAGGCATAACTCGATAACTATTTTTTACAAAAAAAAACTTCCTCTAAAACAAGAATTAAGAAGGATAAAAATGGAAGCAGTTAGCTTAAATGGCTAATTCAAAATCCTTCCCTCCCTCTGACCTGACTCTCCCTCTCTCTATTCAAGAATTAAGAAGGATAAAAATGGAAGCAGTTAGCTAAAATGGCTAATTCAAAATCAGTAATGAGTTGATAGTACCTTTTGTAAAAATCTTAACTCACGGTTAATTTGATCAGCGACTTCTTCTCAATTCAAAAGACAACCATTGATGACAGTTCCAAACTATATATAGTTTCTGCTAAAATGGCATTGCAGAACTGCATATTGTTTTTCCCAGCTAACAAGCTAAGGCCATCGATTGAGAACTACTAATACAACAAAGGAACAATGAGCGAGCTGGAGGATATGAGATCGGCACAGATAGATGGCCTTACCACATCAATTATAACAATATCAATTTCATTGGCAAAATTTTCCCTTCTCTTCTCGAACTGGCTGTGGTCTGAACAAAAAGAGTAGAAGTCAAATTAGCACTATACACACAATTAATCAATGCTGAATAATACATAGAATTTGCCAAGGAACCTTCGTGAACTCCCATTCCCTGCAGGCAGTGCATTATTGGATAAGAGACAATAATACGAGTAAGGTATAGAGCAAGCTGACCCCGGAGGTGAGCAGGTGCTACGTGCTAGGATGGGTCCATTTCTGGAGCAGGCAAGGCAGCGAGGTGGTGTCTGGGTTTTTTTTTTTTTTTTTTTTGAAGAGACAGGTGGTGTCTGGGTATGGTGGCTTTGCAACAGAGGCGCAGCCACGTAGGAACCCGGTGCGACACCATGGCATTGGGTCCGTATCTAGAGCAGGCAAGGCAGCGAGGAGATGATGATGGCGGTGGCACTTGTATCTGAATGTTCTTGAAGTAGCTTGCCTTGCCAAACCCAACAAGTTGAAAGTTCAGAACTCGAAACAAAAAGCAACAGAAATTACCATTTCTCCAAGTATGGCTAGCGCTGGTCATGCTTTCTCAGATATGGTTTTATGTATGTTTATCTAGGACAACTGAAGACAAGTACTAATTCATAAACTATAATTTAAATATGCAACCATGATCTATATGTCAAAAAATTAGATATAGGAAAATTGATAGGAGCTATGGTACTAATAATCAGATAGTTTATTTCCTTAGCAAAAGTTCAATTAGTCAAACCAAATGTACTGATAGATTATATATTTACCTTTTTGATATTTCACAAAAACAAGATGTTTTATATTCCATCTTAAAGAGAGGGGATGCATCATACAATTAGTTTAGGACCTAAGTAGCATGCATATGTACGAACAACAATCTTTAAAGTATTCCACCTGGACCAGCTGCAAGTTGCAACTATCTGTAATACATATGTTACTTTGATGACTGAATCTTTGACTACACACAATTCAGTCATTCAATTATTCAACTCACTTGATGCCACTGCTGTCGTGAATCGAATAAGGTAGCCATGGATTAACAGACATATTTCATCAAACAACATAAAAGCGAGGGTTCTTCAAACCTTGATGCCTTGTTGCTTCACGTGGGAGTGAGAGTGGACGGAGACCCTCCTGACGTGCATGCCTTTGCTGGCCTTCTCTAGCTTCCTCCTAGGAGGGCGCCTCCACCTAGCCGGCGGCCTGGCGGATCATGATGCCGATCTGCTGATGGTTAACACGAGCGTGGAAGCACGCGAGGGGCGACGACGGCGTGGGTGCAACTGCGAGGGAGAGGATTGCGGCGTGGGCGAGCGAAGGGAGAGGCGTGATCGGCTAGGGGCACGGGCACGGGGAAGAAGGTCGCGATTAGAGGAGGGATTAGCGATCTGAAGGGATCATGATTGGAGGAGGGGATTGCTTGGTTGGAGGAGGGGATTATGTGCACACGACGGGAACTGTCGGCCGGCCTGCAAGCGAGCACGTTGGAACCGCCGGGCGGCGTGCGAGCGGCGTAGGAACCGCCGGGAGGGGCTGTGTGAGGGATTAGTTTTTTTTTTTTTTTTTTTTTTTACGGGCGAGGCGAGACTCGGGCGGGGGTACTTTACTGCGCGGGAGGGGGGATTAGCGAGGGGCTTTACGATACAATTTGGGTTATTTTAGTAGTTAGATATAAGCGTTTGGTAACGGGCCTCAGCCGTTTGTGGTCTGACCTTTTTGTAGCTTGGGGCTGCAACCAAGCCTGCAGACGGCCCATAAGACATTCTTCATTGTTCATGTCATCACGATGATGATTACGATCTTGCAAAATATCACATCAATGATGACTTTCAAAATATTATTTGTACATCTTTAAAGTCCTGGAGGACGGCTAGATTGTTTGGCCCTCCTCCGTTCACATTTTCGTATTCAAAGTCCTATGCCACATAGTTTAATTCATTGCACGGCAGAATTTCTCAAAAAAAAAAAACAAATTGTAAAAAAAAGGGAGTTGATGAGAAAACCCACACAGGGAGAAGCCTAACCCGTGCCGGATGAGAAAAGCCCAACTCAGGCTACAATTCTAGTCCAGAAAATTCGGCCCATGGACAATTTCCATGGCCAGCCCATCGCTTCGAGCGAGCTCCTTGGCACTTTGCCCTGGTGGCTCCAAAACTCGCAACCCCCGTATCACCAATTCCTTTGCCGGAGTGACAGGCGCGGCGCGCGCTACCACCTCCTCTGGCAGCGCACCTTTTCTACTCGGATTACTTTGCATGTGATTACCAGTATAGGACTAAACAAGGGACGCGTCTTTCAGTCATCAACATGTTTATAATCCTGCAAATTTCATATGAAAGCTTCACAAAACTTGTCTGATTTTAGAGGCCGGCTAGAGTTTCCCGCCGGCGCGCGCCTCGTCGTCGGCATCGGGGTCGTCGTCGGGGCCGACGACCCGGCTCCAGAACCAGTGCGCGCGCCACACCGCGGCGACCTGCTCGATGGGCACGCCCTTGGTCTCCGGCAGCAGGAGGTACACGAACGCGGTCATGACGGCGAGCCACGCGGCGAAGAAGAAGAAGATGCCGGCCTTCATGTGGCACAGCATGGACAGGAACGCCTGCGCCACGAACACGGTGAACGCGAAGCTGACGGCCACGGTCACGCTCTGCCCGGCGGCGCGCACCTCCAGCGGGAAGATCTCGCTGGGCACCAGCCACCCCAGCGGGCCCCATGACCAGCCGAACCCGGCCACGTACACGGCGATGAGCAGGATGAGCACCCCGGCCCAGCCTTTGCCCACGCTGCCGCTGTCACGCAGCTCCGCGGCCATGATGGCGCCGATGAGAACCTGCGAGGCTAGCATCTGGAAGCCACCGGCGAGGAATAGAGTGCGTCGCCCGAAGCGGTCCACGGCCAGCATGGACAGGAAGGTGGAAGCTACGCCGACGACGCCCGTCACCACCGCTGATAGAAGCGACGCGCTCTCGCCCATCCCGATGGTGCGCAGCAGCACCGGCGCGTAGAACGCGATCGCGTTGATCCCCGTCACCTGCTGGAAGAACGGGATCGCCACCGCCATCACCAGCTAAGGACGGTACCGCCGCTCCACGAGGAGCCGACGCAGCCCGTCCCCTCCTGCTCCGACTTCCCCAGACGCCGCCGAGGCCGCGGCGACGATGTCGTCCAGCTCGGCGCCAACGTCGACGCCGGCGCCGCGGACCTTCTGCAGCAGCCGCGCCACGTCGCGGCGGTCCTTGCCCTGCTGCACCATGCTGTTCGGCGTCTCGGGGAGGAACAGCGCGCCGAGGGTCAGGAGCCCCGCGGGGACGGCGGCGAGCGCCAGCGACACGCGCCACCCCCACCCTCCCTTGATCTTCTCCGTGCCGAAGTTGATCACGTTCGCCGCCAGCGCCCCGATCCCGACGCTGAGCTGGAACCCGTTGCTGAACGCGCCGCGGAGCCGCGCGGGCGCCATCTCCGACAGGTACAGCGGCACGGCCTGGTTGGCGAAGCCGAGCCCGACGCCCAGGAGCACCCGCCCCAGGAACACCATGTGGATGTTCACCGACGCGCCGCCCACGGCCGCGCCCGCCAGGAACGCGGCGCCGCCGAGCACCATGGACGCCCTGCGGCCGCGCCCCGCCGTGACCCGCGACGCCAGGAACGTGGTCGCCAGGCCCGCCACGTACAGCGACGACGTGAACGCCGTCAGCAGCTGGCTGTCGAACTTGCAGTAGTTGCTCACCCGCGTGTCGCCGCGCATCCGCCGGTACACCTCCGGGAAGAACTTGCGCAGGAACGGCTCCATCGACGACACACCGCCTGCAAGTGCCGTTGTTCACAACACGTCAGTCACCGTGGGACATGGCACGACGACCTTGCTGTGCTACTTGTCTCTCATGGTGTACCTGCGATCCCGATGTCGTAGCCGAAGATGACACCGCCCATGCCGGCGGTCATGCAGGACAGCACGACGAAGGCGGTGATCCTTCCTCCGTAGCGGCGTTCCTGGCCACCCTCGACGGCGACGACGCCGACTGCCATGGCTGATCTTATCAGTGATCAGTCGACCGGACTACCAGAGCTGCTTGCTCGCACTAACAGTGAAGTACAAGTGATTTTATCTTGTTGCAGCTGTGGAAGTGTAGTATAGATAGTAGGTGACTTGTAGCAGTCATGGTTGACTAGCCGATCCGATCTCGACCAATGCGAGTAATACGACCATCTCGTCCTTATTTAGAGTTTGGACCACATGAACCATAGCTTAACAGGGTACGCAGCAGCACAGAGACAGAGGTGCCAATCAGCTGTTGCTATCTGAATACGACATGTATTCTGACTAGTTTGTTCACATGATACTACTATTCTACAGGTTTTGCTGACTAGTATGCAAACTGCCTCATGTGCCTCTGCACTAGACTAGATAAATCAAGGAATTATTAGTAGTTTAGTGCTTGCTTGCGAGTTGCGACCAGACACGAGACCAATGTTTAGTCCAAGAGAATCTGGGAAGATTACTAATTGCCTGCAACAAATCAATCAATCTCTGAAGATTCAACTTCAAAGGCGATGTCGATGCGGTGATCGTGTTTGCTACCATCGCCGGTTATTCACTTACGAGTATTCAACATCCAGATAGTGACACTTCTACAGTGAATCTGTGATGTTAATAAGTGGTGAATTGGCCTGGGAACGGAAACAAGAGCAAAATTGCCGATGAACAACTTTAACAAAACAGATGTGGAAAAAAGGGGGAAGATTCTGCTACTGAATCCATTTATCTGAATACATGTATAAATGCATTAGTACAATTTGTGTTGTATATCATTGTATCTTTGCAATGTTACATGCGATACAGAAAGGACCAAAATGAAACACACACACACACTGGATATACATGTCTACTCAAATCTTCTGTACCTAGTACTCTATTGACATTTTATTTTATTACAACAGGCAATGAATAGTATCAGAATTACACTCACAACAACACAGAGATGATCCATGAGCCCCCAAGACAGGGATCCAGTTCCTCTCATCATGTATCTGAACACTAGTGTCCAGGCTTATAGATTTGAGAAGGAACTAGGCAGCTTTGGTACTCCCTCAAAAGCCCATGCCGAGATAAGGTGATGAGCAATGGCAAAGGGTCCTGGGACGAACATTGGAGCAGGCTCACCACTTTCGACTTTAAAGTCAGCAGAGCGGCTCTGCCCTTTCTCAGAACCCTTGCAAATCTGATTGACCTTGGCAGCATTTGTTCTCTGAGCTTTTTCATATTCAGCAAACGTCAACGCTTTCTTGATGTCTTCACGGCTGTGCCATTGGGCATCTACATGCATGATAAAAGAATGGCATTTGAGATATATTTGAAAGCTGTCTAGTCTTCCATTCTCTAAAAGGGATCAGCAAATTAAGCCTCATTTCTAGAGTGTATAACCTGCACATAATCTTGAATAAAATAGCAAGTTTCATGCATCAAAAAGCTCATGTAAAAGCTTTAGAGTGCTATCAAAGGGTTGCAGTATACTCATACATCAGCATACTATGTCCTAGTAGAGGAAGAAAATTATAATAGCAAGACTAACCACAACATAGAATAAAGGACAGACCAAACAATTATGTAGGAACAGGAAGAGAAGTTAATGAAATGCAAGTCGAAATAAAGAAACAGCCCTGGATTCCTAATGAAGTATCAAAAATTACCGTCAAGCTCCTTCTTGTCCACTTTTATCTCCAACGATTTAGCATAAGCAAAGAAGCCCATCATCAATTGACATGGCATAGTATTTGGCCCAACTGATACAGTACAAGAAGACGGTTTTAAGAGCAGAATGCATAGTTTGCAACTGATACCAAAAGCACTGAAACCACTGTGTAAATACTACTATATGTTGGACATAATAATAAGTACAGGCATGAAAGTACAATTCTAATCTTCCAGTAGTATTTCCTCTACTGTCTTTTCCTCCAAAAACAATGACAAGACCATTACCAGGCCATGGTTGAGAACTGTGATAAACGACTTGTCCAACTTCAATACCAGTTTCCTCCCATGTTTCTCGTCTCACTGCCTCTTCCAGGCTTTCTCCTGGCTACAAACATAACAGATGTAGTGTATATAAGCTTTTAATGTTCTTTATACTTAATATAAAGAATACAATGATCTTGTTAACTACAATACAGACAACACACTAGCTTTCATTGAGCATAAGCTTCCGGTGATATTTAATTGGAAAACAAGCTCGCTTTTAGTTTCAGAAAAGGAATCATTGTACATAGGAAAATCACTAATTTCATGGTTACAGCAGGGATGCTGTTTATTTTGAAAATCAGACAAACCTTTCGAACCCAATACTAAGCTACTAGGTTGATCAAGTGAAGCATTTTATGTAGGAGAAATGTTGGATATAAAAATCACCCATTATGTGTGGCAGGTCAGACACTCAGTTCTCATGTAATATATAGAGTTCAGTTGTTTTATGCATGATGGGTTATTCCCCATTGCAGTTAATATTAAAATTAGGTATTGTACCCAGCAGTATTAATGTGGCAGTGCAAGCTTGTTAGTATCTTATCTAACTAGGACATTGTAGAATGCCGCCTTCATTATTCGAACTACTTATCAGTAAATATTTGCATTTTTAATATGAAAATCTTTTTAGTTTTTAGAAACATGGATAACTGAAATTTACTCTTGATGTTTGCGTCTCCTTCCATCTATAACCCCGCCCAAAAACAGTTTAAGAAAATAAAGCGACAATAACAGAGAATTCAATGAAACACAGAATAATAGCAACATTAATAAAAGAATGTTAAGCAGTTATGTGCACCTCTATGAAACCAGCAAGACAACTCCACATACGAGGCACAAATCTTGACTGGCGACTTAAGAGTGCACGATCATTTTCTTTATCAATGACCAACATGATCACAACCTGCAATATCACGTGCAGAAGAAAAGGGTGAATACCTTAACATGATCACAACTCTATGCACTGAATACCTTAACATGATCACAACTCTATGCAGGATAAGAAATGGTGGCTGGAAGCACAACGTGTAGGCCCAAGCCCAAAATCCATATATAAATACTGGACAAAAGAGAAGAACTGAGGACGACAGGACAAATCATACCGGATCAATTCGAGGGTATATTCTCTTCTTGCAGGACTCGTTGCTGCACTGCTTACGCCTTCCGGCTTCAGTAGGGACAGCCTTTGCTCCACAAGCTCCACAAAACTTTGCAGTGCTGTGCCATTCGAGCAGTGCTCGAGCCTGCTCGGAATTCAGAAATCAGACGAAGCATGTTCTTCAAAGTCATGGGTGAAAAACAACACCGCTAAATTACAAGTGATTAATGGTTAAACAAGAACCGAAAGAGGCAAGAATCCCGCATACATGTCCTGCGATGGCGAGCTCCCCCATGGCGTCCTTATCGCTCCAGTCCGTAGCCACCATAAGCGTCCTCAAGTCCACGAACGCCGACGGCCCATCCCCGTCGGCCGTCCCACCAACCGCCGCTCCCTCGCCCTCGGCCTCGCTGACGTCAACCGCCCAGTACGCGGCGGCCTCCTTGCCGTCGTCGCCCGCGACGTGCGCGCCGAGGAAGACGAAGGCGTCGGGGTCCACCCCGGGGACGCGGGACGGCGGGAGCCACGCGAGGCTCCAGGCCGGGGCCGCGGCGGGCGCGGGAGGCGGAGGCGGGTCCGCGGAGCGCGCGAGCGGGCGGCCCCGGCGGAACGGGAGGACCTTGGAGAGGTACGGCTGGGGAGTGGCGACGGCGCCGGAGGCGGTGGCGGAGGTGGGGTCGAGGAGCGAGCGCAGGGCCTCGGCCGCCGCGGTGGGGGAGACGGCCGTGGTGGCGGCCGAGACGCCGCGCAGCGGGTTCGCCGCGAAGGCGTGCGCGCGGAGGTGGATTGCCATGGCGGTGGGTGCGCGGGGCCGAGGGGTAGCTGCAGCTGCCGCCGGCGGAGCTCCACTGCCGTTTCCTTCCCGGCAAGGCTGCGGGGTAGGTGCAGCCGTGCAGTGCAGGCAGCGGTTGGATTGGAATTTTGGATCACGGGACGGAGACGTTGCGTGCCGATGCCATGTGGGGCCAGAATGGCAGGTTGTGGCTATACGCGTCCATGGGCCATCATCAATTGTACATGGGCCAACAGAATTACCAGCCCATTTAGAACTTAGAACTGGGACAAAAAGGCCGCTGATCATGTATGTGGGCCCACGAACGACATCCTGACAGGTCCATTTTATTTTTATTTTTTTACTTTTCAGAGAAATTGAACTTCAAAATCTAAAATTTTAAAGTGGTTCTAGGCTTCTAGAAGACATGTGTGGAGATGGAACACCACCCTAGGTTCATTCCTTGAGACTAGAAACTCATGACCTTCTTCTAGATCTCCAGTCATTCCACGACATGTCATCCAAAGAGATGAACCCCACTTTTTGAGGGATGAAACCAATAAAAGAGATGAAACCCACTTGGCTTGGTGAAGTTCTCTTCATTTTGTATATTATTAATCACCTGGGTACTTGCTTGATCCCTCGGTTCCTTCTAATAAGCTAATTCTTATTGCTTGTCGGCTAAGCACAAAATTAGCCAAGCTTGTGCCAATCCAGCAACAATTCGATACTCTTCCACTTCCATAACCCCCACAAGTTTTTTTTTTCACGAATGTAACCTATTGCTTTTTTAATAAGAGGAAATAGAGTTTAAAAAGAAATATGGAAGTATAGAACTCGTAAGTACTCCTAAGATTACAACAGCAGTCCCAAAGACACAACGAGCAACAAAAGAAACACAGAGGAGAAAAGCCCCTCAGCCTCTTATTACACAGCCACATACTACCAAAATGGAACCAAAATCACACTCTATATCTGTACTCTGAGCAGTTCAAAAATGTACCAAAGTTGTTTTGCACCACAGTCAAAGAAGCTAGATTCATTCTCGCTGCAAAAAAAAGACATCTTAATTAACCCTAATTCAGTTTTCTACTTTTCTTCTTTTACCTAGATGATATCTTCTACTTTTCTTGGTTTACCTGGATTACATGTGTATTAGAACTTTTAGGTGGCTGATAGGCAGCTGCTCTCTATGCCTAGTCGATCGGAGGTTGTAGCTGTGAGAGATTGGAGGGCGAGGTTTGAAGGTTGAGCGGCGGCGAGGCGCCGTTGCTGCGCGAGGAGGAAGAGGAGAGGTGGCGGCTAGGGCAGGAGGCGGCTAGGGTTGGAGGGGACTTCCCGATCTCCCGGCTCCCTAAGGGAAGCCGGAATAATTATGATAATTATTCCGCTTGATTTCTATTGAGCCTCATACTGATTATAAAGGTTACATAAGACTAGCACCTTTTGTGACTAGGCAATACGGCGCTATTACATTGACTCTAATATAAATAAATAGACTAAAATAACTTGGGCCTCTAGCTTAGCCACTAATGGGCCTCTTCCCGGCATATTGGATGCCGGTCATAACATCTCTCCCGCCGCGCAAACGGCTCGTCCTCGAGCCGGAAGTCGGGTAGTGGTCGCGGAGTTCCTGCAGTAGCTCCCACGTCGCGTCGTCCTCGCCCAAGCCACGCCACTGGATCAACACGCACCAAACGCCACGGCGCTGCTCAGCGCGTAAAGCGCGCGCCGGCTCAGGAAGAATGCGACCGTCATTGGTCGGTGGGAGATCACCTGGAGCGACTGGAGGATCTCCAGGCTGATGGCGATGGGGCTTCAGGAGACCGACGTGGAAGACGTCGTGGATGCGGGCCGTCTGTAACATCCAGTCCCGGCAAACATGGTTTAGGCCCACTCTAACTAGGAGTGGTCCCACCTGCATAGTAACCCGCCTGAACTTTCGTCCTCGCTTCGTTCAAAACGGTTAACCGAAGGTTACTACGCGTCCCTGGCTCTCGTATTTAAGCTGGTCAGTTCACCTCAGAGTTCACGGTATGGTACTAAACCTGCGTTGCTACAGTATTTCGCGATGCTACAGTCCCGGTGAACAGTACCCGTGATACAGTAACCCGAATTCGGCCCGTCCAAATTCGACGCTACAGTACGTACTGCTACAGTACCGAGCTACAGCCCGGAGTCCGGATGTACCCGGTCCACTGCCCCTGCTACAGTGTTCGCGATGCTACGGAGTCCGGATGTACAGTACTCGGCCCACTGCCCTGCTACAGTCCCCGGCCCATACTGTGAATTTGGGCCCACTGGCCCATTGGGATGTTACACCGTCGTTGGAAGCTGGAGGCGATATGCGACGCTGCCGATGCGCTCCACCACCTGGAAGGGACCGGCGTAGCGCGGGCCCAGCTTACGCTTAGCCCGTGGGTCCAAGGACAGGGTGGACCGATTGAGCAATTGGAGCCACACCCAATCGCCGATGGCGAACTCCACGTCGCGGTGATGAGCATCGTAGTACCGCTTAGACAGTTGCTGTGCCTGGAGTAGTCGTTGGCGAACCTCCGCCAGGATCTCATCACGATCCCGCAGCAGTGCTGTTGCGGCCTCCGTGCGCGCCGAGCCGGGCTGGACGGGTAGGATGGGCGGCGGCGGGCGCCCGTAGACGACCTCAAACGGAGTAGTGTGCAGGGCCGTATGGTAGGAGGTATTGTAGCAATACTCCGCCCACGGGAGCCAATCAACCCATGCCCTTGGACGATCACCTGTAACACAACGCAAATACATGGCGATCACCTTGTTGACCACCTCCGATTGGCCGTCCGTCTAGGGATGGAACGCCGTGCTGAGCCGGAGTTTGATGCCGGCGCAGCGAAACAAGTCCCGCCACACATGTCCGATGAAGACCGGATCTTTGTCGCTGACAATGGAGGTCGGGAATCCGTGCAGGCGCACAATGCCGTCGAAGAAGGCACGAGTGACCGACACTGCTGTGTAGGGGTGGCCGAGCGCTATAAAATGCGCATACTTGGAGAATCTGTCGACCACGGTGAAGATGACGGACTTGCCCGCTACCTTGGGCAGCCCCTCGATGAAGTCCATTGAGATGTCCGCCCATACTTGGGACGGCACCTCGAGCGACTGCAACAGGCCAGCCGGCTGTAGGTTCCGGGTCTTGTTACGCTGGCACGTGCTGCAGTACCGCACCCAATCTTGCACTAGGGCACGGTCGCCGGGGATGTAGAAGTCGCCGCGGAGTCGGTGCAGCGTCTTTTGGACACCCTCATGGCCTGCAGAATGTGCCAAGAGTAGCGCCTGGTGACGCAGGTCGCCGTGGTCCGGGACGAACACGCGGTGGCCATGGAGGAGCAGGCCCACGTCGAGGCGCCAGGGTGCCTGCAGCGCGCCCTCGGCGAGGTGCTGGACGAGTAACTGGGCATCGGGTGCCGTCGCGGTGGCGCGGCGTACTTCGTCCAGGAAGGCGAAGGACGGCCCGGAGAGAGCGGTGAGCGCCGCCACCACGCCCTCGGCCTCGGGCTGCTCGGCAGCGCGACAGGGCGTCGGCCACGGTGTTGAGGCGCCCCGGCCTATACTCCACGTCGAAGTCGTAGCCGAAGAGCTTGCTGATCCACTGATGTTGTGGAACAGGTGGATAGGCGCCGGTCGAGGAGAAACTTCCAGCCGTAATGGTCGGACGAATAAGGAAGTGATGACCCCATAGGTACGGGCGCCAATGGCGCACCGCCCGGGACCAAACCGATGAGCTCGCGTTCATAGGCGGCGAGCTTGAGCTGACGAGCCGCGAACGGTCTGCTGAAGAAGGCGAGGGGACCCGAGCCTTGATGGAGCACGACGCCAAACCCCGCGCTCGAAGCGTCGCAGTCGACGACGAAGAGCCTGTCGAAGTCCGACATCTGGAGGACGGGGCCCGTCGTGAGGGCGCGCTTCAGCGCCTGGAAAGCCCCCTCGGCATCCTCATCCCACGCGAACGCGTCTCGGCGCAAGAGACGCGTCAGGGGGGCTGCGAGGAGGCCGAACTCTCGGATGAACTTGCGGTAGTAGCCCGCCAAGCCCAAGAAGCCCCGGAGGCCGCGCGCTGAATGCGGCTGTGGCCATGCTCGGCAGCCACCTTGTCGGCGTCCATGGCGACGCCGTCCGCGGAGATCACGTGGCCAAGGTAGGCCACCAACGTTGCCCCGAACGAGCACTTCGAGCGCTTAAGGTGGAGGTGGTGCGCGCGAAGCTCACTCAGGACGATGGCGATGTGCTGCAGGTGCTCCGCCCACGAGGAACTGTAGATCAATATGTCATCAAAAAATACCAACACGAACCTCCGGAGGTATGGACGAAGGACGTCGTTCATGAGGGCTTGGAACGTCGCTGGAGCATTGGAGAGTCCGAAAGGCATGACGAGGAACTCATAATGGCCGTGGTGCGTTCGGAACGTGGTCTTGGCGACGTTGTCAGGGTTCATCCGCACCTGGTGGTAGCCGGACCGCAAGTCCAGCTTGGTGAAGAAGCGCGCGCCATGGAGCTCATCAAGGAGCTCGTCCACCACCGGGGTGGGGAACTTGTCCTTGGACGTCCGGGTGTTGAGGGCGCGGTAGTCGATGCAGAAACGCCAGGACTTGTCCGCCTTGCGAACGAGAAGCACTGGAGCTGAGAACGGCGAGGTGCTAGGCTGGATGATGCCCTGGGCGAGCATGGCCTCGCACTGCCGTTCCAACTCGTCCTTCTGGGGCTGCGGGTAGCGGTACGGCCACACGGCGACGGGAGCTGTGTCGGGTAAGAGATGGATGCGATGGTCGTAGGGCCGCGCCGCGGAAGCCCGTCGGCTCCTCGAAGATCTTCGCTGCTTTGCGCCGCCAGCTCCTCCAAGCAGCCGAAGTGCGGCGCAGCCATTGCGGCCGCCGCGGTGGGAGCGGCCGTGGCGGAGTCGGGGGCGCCCACAGCTTGCCACTGGACGCGATGGCCGTCACGCCAGAAGGCCAGGCTCTTGGCCTCAAGGTCCCAGAGGATGGGCCCCAAGGTCTGCAAGTAGTCGTAGCCGAGGATGAAGTCGAAGCACCCCAAGTCGATGCCGACGCAGGTGATGGTGAACTCCTCGTCCCCTATGGTGATGGGAACGTTGTGCGCGATCACCGTTTGCCACGGTAACCCGCAGCCGATCACCGCCAGCAGGCATTAGCCCCAGGCGGCGTATGGTGGCCCCACTGATGAAGTTGTGCGTGGAGCCCGTGTCCAGTAAGGCGAGGAGGCGCTCCCCCTTGATGAGGACCGGCAACAGCATGGTGTTGGTCGTGCTGATTCTTGCGTAAGCATGAAGAGAAACAACGAGAGCGTTAGCGAGTTCCGGCGCTGGCGGCTGCTCGGCCCCCGGCTGGGCAGGGGCAACCTCCTCCTCGGCGAGGCCACCCCCGTCCTCGACGTAGTCGTCCCCCTCCAGGTAGAAGAGGCGCTGGCAGCGGTGGCCGGGCACGAAGGGCTCGTCGCAGTTGTAGCAGAACCCTTGGCGTCGCCGCTCTAGCTGCTCCGCCAGTGTGAGACGACGGAACGGACGGCCACCCGGGCCTGCTCCTTCGCCCGCAGCAGCAGCAGCCGGGACCGGCTGTCCCGCGGCTTGGGCGCGCGCCGGCTGTGGTCCTGGGCGTGACGCCGCTCGGGACGCGCGCGGCTGGAACCATGCGTGCTGGGCGGCTGCGCGGCGCTCGTACGCCCTGACGTAGTACATGTGTAAGGTCGAGATGGCGGACTAGAGGGGGGGTGAATAGTCCTTTTAAAACTAATCGCTCCGGCTAACCGATATAAGTGCGGAATTAAATCTATCGGCCTAACCAAGACTTTCACCCCTCTATCTATGTCTCTAGATGCACCTTGTAAGAGATCCTAAACAAGAAGACAAGGTACCAATCTAGCTAGTGCACACTAAACAAGTCTAGCTTGCAAGGTCACACAAACCTAAGCAACTAGTACTTTAGCAACCGGGTGTGCACCTACACAATTCTAATGAGCAAAAGCACAAAGCCAATCTAAGCTCACTAGATGCTCAAGGACCAAGCTACACGACCCAAACCCAAGAGCTCAAACTTACTTAACTACACAAGCTAAGCAAGGCAACTTACTCTACTTCTAGCTACACAAGCAAGAAGGTGATTAACAAGCTACACAAGCTAACTAATCACTAGAGCAACTACACAAGCTATACAAGAATGTAAGGAATGTAAATACAAAGCTTGTGAAAGAGATTGCAAACCACCGCGAAGTGTGGACACAAGATGACTCGGCGATTTTTCACCAGGTTCACTTGGTTGCCCCCAAGCTACGTCCCGCTTGTCGACCAACACCTTCGGTGGTTCCTCCGGTCTTTTCACCTAGATGGTTCTTCGGTGTGACCCTCAAGTCACTTGCCCCTCAAGGCACGCCCCGCAAGGCACCGCAAGATACCACTCTCAAGTGAGCCCCTCAAGGCACCGAGCAAACCCACACACTCAAGGGTGGTAACTCAATGACACGCGCAATCCAATAGGGCTACTCTTCGCGATCCCCGCGAGGTGAGTACCGACCTCTCACAATCTCTTCTCCGAGCACCGTATCTCCACGCGTGCTACCACGGAGCCTCTTGCCACCAAGCCGTCTAGGAGGTGGCAACCTCCAAGAGTAACAAGCTCTCCGCTTGCAACACAACCACCTAGTGCCACAAATGCAATCTCACAAAGCACTCGCGCTAGAATCGCTCTTCTCACACTATCGGATGGTCACTACCAAGCATATGTGAGTTAGAGGGCTTCCAAGCACCACCACACAAGGCAACATAGCCGGGCGTGCTCGGCAACCGGCCAGCCGGCCAAGACTCATATTTATAGCCCCAAGGGCTGAAAGAGCCGTTGCCACCTCGGCAACCGACTTGCACGAGCGCCGGACGCGCCCGGCCACCACCGCCGGACGCTTCCAACCCGCGTCCGGCGCACCACGATGCGCCACGTGTCCTAGCCGTTTGAACCCGACCGTTGTCGCCTTAACGGCTAGTCCCAAAGCGCCTCGAAACCCCGCGCGGACGCGTCCCAGCCCCGCCCGGACGCGTCCTGGGTCTCACGCAGACCGCCCGCGCCACGTAGAGCCGCGGACGCCAAACGGGACTCGCCCGAGTCCGCCGCTCGCGTCCGGCACGCGTCCGGCGGTCCAACACGCGCGACACTCGGCACCGGGAAGTTTCGGTCCGAGTCCGGCGCGCGCGGACGCGCTCCCTGGCGTCCGACGCTTCGACGCCAGAGCGCCGAAGACCTCTACGCGCCGGACGCGTCCGTGCTCCCCAAGGCGCGTCCGGCGCCTTCTCGCAGAGCACACTCCGTCGTTTCGTCGCCGCGCCGCAACGCCAACTTCTCCACCATGCTATCCAACAAGTATACCAACTTGATCACCATGGATAGTATGTTTCCAACAACAATTTGCATCCGGCGCAATGGAAAATATGCCTCCAATTTTACCAGCGCCGAATCCCGCCGCAAGCTCGGCGGGAGGGAGAGGGACCCAAGCCCAACTCAACCCTACAAACCACAGGCGAACAAACGCCACCTTTGTAAATGTGCCAACACCACCAAGTGTACAACTCCATGTGCTTGTGTGTTAGCATTTTCACAATCATTTTCAAAGGATTTTCTCTTCATCTCACAACGCCACTCGATCCTAGCACATCGCAATGTTAGATCGCTCAAGTGGCACTAGATGACCGATATGCAAACAAGATTACCCCTCTTGATAGTACGGCCACCTATCCTAAATCCGGTCAAGTACTTCTCTACTCAACCTTAGACCGGTGAAATGAAATGCCCTAGGTTATACCTTTGCCTTGCGCATTTCCATCTCCACCGTCTTCCTCCATTGTGCCAATGCAACAACATGCACCGACACGATCATCAAATGATATGATCCACTTCATATCATCATGTGACACTCTTGGTCCATCGATCTTGACCTCACTTGCTCTTCACCGTTGCGTCGGTCCATCGGCGCCAAGTCTTGCCCAAGCTTCACCATCGCATGGTCCTTCGTTCGCGCAGCCTCAACTTGCCCTTCACACTTGCAACCGGTCCATCAAGCCAAGCCTCATCTTGATCTTCACCTCTTGGTCACATGACTCCATGTCATGTCTCATTTGCAATGAGCTCCTTTATCAACTCATGTGTTGAGCCTCACAACATCTCCAAGCCATCTCCACCATGGCATATGTTGCTCACACACATGTACCTGTGAACTAACTCCTGTGTATCTCAACCATCACACATGTTAGTCCACCTAAAGTTGTCACTCAATTATCAAAACCAAACAAGGCCCTTTCAACATGGCCGTCTGTAGATCGGGCGGATCATGGATCTCCACGTCCACCTTGATGTGGTCGGGAAGCCCGCCGACGAAGAGCTCGGCGCGGCTCTGGGCGGAGACCGCAGGAGCGTGGCACGCGAGCACCTGGAACCGGTCGGCGAAGTCCTGCACAGTGGTGCCGAACGGCAGGCGGCCCAGCTCAGCCATCCGACCGCCGCGGAGCGGGGGACCGAAACGCAGCCGGCACAAGTCGCGGAAACGGTCCCATGTAGGCATGCCCTCGTCTTGTTCCAGAGCGTAGTACCATGTTTGGGCGATGCCGCGAAGATGGTAGGAGGCGAGCCATGTGCGGTTGGAGGCCGGTGTGCGCTGACCCCGGAAAAACTGGTCACACTGATTGAGCCAGTTGAGGGGGTCGACAGTGTCGTCGTAGGTTGGGAACTCCAGGCGGTAGTGTTTGGGCGGCTCAAAACCCCCGGGGTATAGGCCGTCAACACCCCCATGGGCGACCGCGCCGCTGGGAACTGCCGACGCCGCGGGCGCGGTTGACGGTGGGTAGCTGAACAGCGACCCGTCCGTTGTCCCGTAGAGCACGCCCGACGCCGGAACGCCGCCATGCTGGACACCGACGGCCGGGGTGGACGTCGTGGCGTAGGTATAGACCGGAGCTGCGGTCGAGGAACCCGTGAGCCACGCCGGAAGCGGGGACGGGGTCGAGGGGAACCTGATGTCCTGGATCGGCACGCCGCCAGGCGGGATCGAGGGGCCTGCGGAGTCGTCCCTCGGCATCCCGTAGGGATAGGACGTCGCCGGCGGTGGAAGCTGCGGCTGTGGCGGCGGTGGAAACTGGGGCTGGGGTGGTGGTGGCGGCGGTGGAAGCTGTGGTTGGGGCGGTGGTGGAGCATAGCTGGACGCGCCCAGGAAGAGACGAATCTCGCCCACGGATCGGCTGAGATCGGTTATGGCGCGGCCCACGTCGAAGAGTGCCCGCGTGACCTCCTTCGGGGACAGGACAGCAGTCGGTTCACTCGTTCCGGAGGCCAGCGACAGGGTTGGGTTTGGAATCATGGCGTTGGTGGTGGTGGCTGCGGGTTGCGTGGTGGAGGGGATGATTGGCGGCACGGCGGTGGTGGTGGAGGCGAGTGGCTCCGTCATCGAACCAGAGAACGCTGATACCAGGTTGATAGGCAGCTGCTCTCTATGCCTAGTCGATCGGAGGTTGTAGCTGTGAGAGATTGGAGGGCGAGGTTTGAAGGTTGAGCGGCGGCGAGGCGCCGTTGCTGCGCGAGGAGGAAGAGGAGAGGTGGCGGCTAGGGCAGGAGGCGGCTAGGGTTGGAGGGGACGAATAATTATGATAATTATTCTGCTTGGTTTCTATTGAGCCTCATGGGCTGATTATAAAGGTTACATAAGACTACACCTTTTGTGACTAGGCAATATGGCGCTATTACAATTGACTTTAATATAAATAAATAGACTAAAATGACTTGGGCCTCTAGTTTAGCCACTAATGGGCCTCTTCCTGGCATATTGGATGCCGGTCATAACAGTGGCACATTCAGATTCCACACTACTGGGCTAAAAAAAAACACCGCTGCATGGGACGATTGAATTTTTCAATCTGATTTCTCGATATCGATAACTGGGTTTAGTCATCTACCGTCGGCCTCCGGTATACAATTTTTTACCCACAAGCAATGCAAATCAGGTCAGCACAACATCCTCTCCAGTGTCATCCTGACTGTAAAATGTTTACGAACACGTGCCTGGCATAAACAAACTGACCATGTCATATGATACACACTAGTAAACCACAGGTTTCAAGACAAGCAAAACATTGAACAATAATTGGCGTAGGGTCATGCACCAACAGAGTATAGATAAGCAAACACTTATTAATTTTAGATAATTATATATGCTGTTTAAGACCAATACATAATGCAAGTACATCATCAAGACGTACTACAATTCAGCAGTCACTGAATCCACACAACCTCAAAAAAGAGCAAAATGTAAAACACACGCGTAACGGTTGTTGCACTTGGGTACTTCTCCACCCGCGCAACCACAGCAGCGGTACTATGCTTGGCAATCAACAATATACTCGTGTACGTAGTAGACTCATTAACTCATCCTTCCTGGATGCCTGATGGTGAGTGTGTGACAGCAGTTGGTTCCATTGCCCAGCCAGCCCGTCACATCTCACGGTCTTCGTATCACCTCGGTCACCTCTTACTTCCCGGTGCCTGCTACACAGCAGAACAATTCCATCTTTGAGGACGCAGAGCATCGGCAGAGCAGATTACAAGGTCTCTTCGAAGTGAAAAGATGCATCAACGTTTTGAAAGAATGAAATGAAAGATCAAAAAGGAACTTCACCAGGTATCAGGATTGATTGATTAGATAGCTAGCATCTAATAGACTAATCATTGTTATAAGTTTTTAACGTGCTTTTCTAGACTGATCATTGCATGAAAACTTAATTGAATACCTATATAAAAATGACACAAAATTTGAAATCTTAGTTGTATACTAACGAAGACATATACCTGCATCCCTTGGTCCATTGCACCTATAGCACTCCATCCTACTAGCAAAGTTGTGCACGTTGCAACCAGGCCTGGACAAAGTAGAGAAACACAGTATATTAACGTCTGCCTCAAGACAATTTCCAAGCAAACCCATAAAAACTTCTATGAACTGCTGTTTAATCAGCATTCAGCATAAAACACACATGCATGCCACTGTTTCTTGCCATGCATACCTTGTGCAGATCCAGTCGCCAGCTTTCCACCCAGCACGAACTGCAGCGCTGTCGCGTCCGCGAGCAAAGTCACCCTCAGCACCGGTTGCTCCTTGTCCTGCTGGGAAGTCCCTGACAATGGTGCCGCACTTGAAGCAACTGCTGCGGCTGGCAAAGTTGTGGTAGCCGCAGCTGCAGTACCAGTCACCTGGGCGGATGTCCAGGGAGGTCAGCACACCACCCGTGCTATAGCCGTCACTGAACTGCAAGTCAGGGCGTGGGTCACGGCAACGCTGGCAGTAATCACGGCGGCTGAAGTTAAGGTGCTGGCAGTTCTTGCAGTTCCAGTCTCCAGGCTTCCTCTGGGTGTTCATTCGCAGTCAACAGCTAGCCCTGCACACCATGCATGTGTCAACAAGTTGTGTAGTTCAGAATATACATAACAAAACAAATGTATACCAAACCTAAAGGCAACTACACGTTTCTTCATATATCTGTATGATATATGAGCAGACATTACAGAAACAACCTTGGTGTGTTGCAATATTATCATTACACACAGGAATATACTAGTCGCCTATGCAATGATGGTCTAGCTAGATGGGAGCTAGAAGACCGAAAAATTTGAGGCCCTTTGATCCCTTTGGCCTTTGTTAGATGCTTGTACGACATGCAATCACAAACTTAAAAAGAAGAATATTTTAAGGGGAGACAACAGTCATGGAGAAAGAGATTAAGCAAAAGCTGCCTTAGAATAGGCTTAAGCTTGGCTAAAAGGGCACCCTAATCAACATTTGGACATACACTTAAAATCGATTATGTTTCAACAGAAATGGAGAAAGAGATTAAGCAAAAGCTGCCTTAAAATAAGCTTAAGCCTGGCCAAAAGGCACCCTAATCAATCATTTGGACATACAATGATTATGTTTCCATGTTAGTGTACCAACTGAAAATGAAGCAAAAGCCCATAAGGGAAAACTAATTATTCCTATATCTGATCAAAATTAGTAAAGCAATCAATGCACCAGAAGGAGCATCACACTTGCACACAACTTAAGTAAATTGAAAGTAGACTTTTTAGACAAACTAGCTGTAGATTTAATAGCCATAAAGGACATACTTTATTTTGAAGGAGAATGGACAATCAAAAGAGATGTTACAGTGACAGTCTAATGCATGGGCATAAGAACGAGGAACAAGAAGTGATGCATACTCTGTGAACTTGCAAAGTCTCTTGAAGTTGTTTGTTCTTTGTACTAGGGTTTCAGTTGCTGTGTTGTCCTTGTTGTCTGCTTGCTTGCTTGCTGGCTGTGTTCATTCCTTGTGGCTGGCTGCCCTTTTATAGTGGAGGGACCTCAATAATTGCGAATCCAGGGTTTGCTGTGGAGGCACGGAGATGCTTTGATCTTACCCTTTCTAACTGAGCAATCTAAATCGAACAAGAGTATGAGAAGAAAGCAGAAACGAGAAAGGAAAATATGCAAGAGGAAAGTGATGCTAAAGAAAGCAGGATTTCATAGTGTTACATCTTGTATCTACACCATGGAATATTATTAATATTTACTTCTGAAAACATATTAACAGTTATATAAACCACACAAAATAAATCAAATGTACTCTGTTTCCATATATCTTGGCCACTTTGACCTTTTTGTTTAAAGTTAAATTTTGACATATGCATATGCAAATTAAAGCATATACTCCCCTCGAGTCGAGTCATTAAAAGAAGATGTTTAAGACAGCCTACATAGACTGCATGTAGTGCAATATAGCTGCCATAAGTCTTTCTTTTAATGGCCAGAGAAAGTAATATTTTTAAACACCTTTTATCACAAATCTTTTTTCCTGATAGAGGAAGATTTATTCAGAATTTCAATAGCAATACATCAAGTTGATACATGGTATGATCATAAATCTATTATCACCATTGTTCTCTCTTTAATTAACTGAACATAAACTCAGTCAAAAACTCAAAGTTGGTACAGGATAAGTTCCCAAGAATTCTGAAACGGAGGGCGTAATTGACCTAGCAATATCAGATGTAGTCAGGAACTATTTGTGGTTACAACATTTTGTAGGTGGTTAGACAAAACATAAAGCAGTTAAGTAGTTCATATAGCTAGATGATGTCAAACAAATTTTGTATTAGCATGTATAGACCATTATTATAACATAGATGTGAATGCCTACAAATGAGCGCAATTGTGAATTTGAGATTAAGCAGGCAGGGCAACACCACATGAACATGCAATGGCAGGGAAAATATTTCTGCATGCAATTGTGCCTAATACACGTTGCAGAATGGTGTGCAACCAAACCAGTTAAACCAAAAGAATATTGTCAAATCTATCATCTTTCATACAAATATGTAAGTTTTCGACACTTGAAATAAGCACAAACAGAAGTTGACTTCCTGGATGGCTGGATATTCCTACACATGAGAGTCACAATTTACATTGATGAGATGATCTGATCCAAGAGAAATGTTTTTTGTTCTCTCTCTATATATATTCTTGCCCTCCTTTCTTCAGATTTTGTCGAAGTAACTGTCATGTAAGCTATCCATGGACAATATCTTTAATAATTTCTATGCGACATAGGTGCGAGGATCGAGGAACATATTCTTTATACTCTGATTCTTTCGCCAAATATATACTGGTGGAGGTGCATATCTAGCAATGATGCACACTTCGTGTGGCTAAGAGAAATCCTGATGTTCCCAGTTGTGACCAAAGTGCTACATCATCTGAGGAATTATAGGAACGAAAAGACGAAGTAAATCAAGAAAATAGGCTAACAAAACACGAATAAGATCGTGATGAATCTATATTCATTCATCTAAACAATATGAGTTTTGAACAAGACAACATGCTCTCAGAGTTTTTTTTAGCAATTTTAGTTACATTAACCTTTAGTATTTCTCTTATTACAAATTGAAGATAGTCTGCTTTATACACAATGGGGCTCACTGAAAGACAACATAAAATCATCCAGTTAATTTTCTGGAAAGTAAAATTACATTGTTAAACTATCAATTTTCGAATTTTGTCAAGTCATGCAATCTGCTTTGATTATGGAATCTTTCCTAACCTTTGCCCTGTAGTGTGGAAGAACTGAATAAAATAATTTGTTCACTAATGGCGCCAAAGTAGCTAAGTATGAGTTACTTATTGAAAACTATCGACAAGATTTGGTAAATTGATGATCAAATTAACAGTTTGATAGTAAGTTTATTACTTAAAGACAAAAAAGGGAAGACCGGTGAATCTTCTTTTTTTCTTCAGTAAATCTTTTGCCCTTTGACTAATATAATCGACGATTTGTGTTGCTTGTCCATTCTAGATGCTAAGCTGCCCCTAAAAGATAGTACTACAGTTGGCTAGATGTTTAGTTATATGCTGGAGGCAGATGGACAAAACAACAGATTGATGGTATTATTGGGGTTAAATATATATAGCCTTTGAGAATCGATTCTCCACATACGTGCATGATCTTTAGTCATTCACAAAACCTATTCTGATATACATATATTCTCCCAAATCACACTTTGCACAATAATTCAAGAGGTTCCATGTTCAACCCCAGTCAGCCATCCGTACTGTCATTTGCTAAAGCATCTCCTTTCATTATCCTATTCAGAATTTCGATTGGTACTTCTGTTCATTTCCTGCTGTTGTTATTCAGGACAAAAACCAAACAAGTCTTATAACATGAACAACTCTGTTTCTTAGCAACAAAATAAGAGCAGTTGGGGAATATACTATAGAAGTTGAATTACTTTGATTAAATATTGCATTCTCGAAGAGGGAATATGTATGACGGCCATCAAATGATATGGCTCCCACAAAGCATTTACGGACTTCCTAAAAAGGGTCTTGTTATCAAACCTGCAAGTTCACATGGATTGTCTAATTCAGAATGAATATGCTTGAATCAGCTTTGGTATATATTTCTTTCCACTTCAATTATTCCTACGCGTTACAACTTACAACCGATGGATGTCGATGTATTCCATGTCAATGAATACCATGGCATCATGGAGGAAAATATCGACAAAACAAGGAAAATTAGGTCTAATGTCTGAGTATCCACCTTCCCCTCTCACCAATCAGACATAGACACATCAACAGGGTGTTCCCACGGTAATCCCCAAAAAGAACACACTCACATATCGTTATCACACCCAGTAACTTGGATTCTTCAGCCAGCATCTACAAACGCTAGAGCAAGGCTATGCCGACGCTTCTGGCGGTGCTGACTTGAGGAGGCATCAATTCGACGCGGGAGCGCAGAAAGCAAGAGATCACGCTTCTCTGTTATCAGCTGCAAATACTGTTTCCACTAGATCATGTTGGTTTACGATTCATAGAATGGAGATCAGCAGGGCAGATTAGAAGCCCAACTTGATCTGGTGGAGGCGAAGTTCAGCCCACGTCGCAACTGGCAACTAAATGGCACTCTACTTTCTGGAAAAAGGCAAAGAGATGCCAGGGTTCTAATTCCAGATAAATTTTATTTGCACGTATTGTTCCCGGTGTCACGAGAACAATGTCCCGTGACTACCTGTTCCCTGAGAGGGAGCTCAGCTCACATATGCAGCGCCCAGTTGCTGTATTCATATCATAACAATATATATGGAACATAAATTCTGCATGTCGGTGGTCTTCTCTAAAGGCACATTATGGTTGCTGATTTGAAAAGTTTGGAACCCTTGGAGGCGCGATTTCTATTGAATAGTCAAGTCAAAATGACAAATTGACACAAACCAAAAGCTTATGAAATTATCAAAAGAACGGTAGCAAATCTGCGGCGGTCTTTTTTATTCCCCTTATCCTAAAGCCCCACGGAAAGCAGCAGGACCCAGAAAGTGGCAAAAGGGAAAAGAAGAATGCCTGGGTCAGTTCATCCTTTTACAGCATCTCGCTCTTTTGCAGCACAACTTTTGACGGCGATCAAGAGTGGAGGTTGAATTGAATACCTGAGGCTTGTTCGGTTACCGTCGTGTCGTGGATATTCAAAGCGGAGGCTTGGGGGCAGGGGCGGGGCGGGGCCGCTGCCCAGCGCGGCCAACCGCCGGCCGCCGGCGGTCGGAGCGACGTAGCCCGCATTCGAGGCGAGCGGCATCGCACCTCCAATCCACTTTCCACTTCGCCGCCGGCGCCGCCGCCGGCGCCGCGGGACGGCCCGATCTGCCCCCACAAGGCATAAGCCGGCGCTGGCGGCCGCCGCCGTTCGCCTCGTGGACCCCAGCGCCGCACGCAAGCTCCTCGCTTTGCTCTCTCTCCTCTGCTGCGCCAGGGAATTTGTTTATTTTAAATGGTTCTAATCGTTTTTTGTAAAGTAATCATCCGAAACAAAGAAATTGCAGAAATAGTCTCGTCGACAATTGAAATGAAGAATTTAAAATTTTACCAATTCAATAGGCCGATTTTTCTGTTTCCATGGTTAGAATAGGCAGAATCAAACTTTTTCTATAATGCATCAAAACTTTTCCATAGAAGTTAGGATGGGGAAAATCGTTTTCTATATAAAATTGTAAAAATATGATAAGCTAAAAATATTTCTAGTTCACTTTTTTTTAATTTGAAACCATCTTGGCGTCAATTTTTTATCAATACAATAATCATACCTCCATATATTGGTTTAAATATTGCTCAATTACTTTGGACTAAAATGGATTTATGTAAACTAAAAAGTTATAGATATGTAATTTCTCATATAAAATTTTCTTCTACTGATGTCATATGAAACAAGGTATAACTTTTAAAATATCCTAGGGGTTGAAAAGGCATATGGAACTATAGTAACTAAGTACAGTCCCGTCTTTAACGCTACGATTTTATTTCAATGATGTATATAAAAACAAAAAACAACCAAATGCCGATATTTTTCTCCACAGTGTAAATTCTATACAATTATAAAATGACCATGTATATAATCATGCATAACAAAGTCTAATAAGTCACCCAAAGACAGCCACCACAACTATAGGATGGGAGACCAGCAACCTCCACTTTCACCCCGCTCAACCTCCTTAGAGCCACAAAGTTCTTCACGTTGCCATGCCAGCCGGCCATTGGCGTGCCACGGCCTCGCCCAGCCGGCTGTTAGCTGGCCACCACCGTGGCCTTCCTCACCCTCGTCTTCCAGCCACACAACCATCAGTTAGATGTATCACAATAGTCATTTGAAGTGTATAGGGCAAGAGTGTTATTTAGCACACTGCACACGCACATAGCAAGTGGATTCAATAGATATTTTTTGGGATGACATAAAATTATTAAAGGGCCTCACTAAATCATTAAGCATGATTTGTTAATTTTGGCTCTATGTGTCCATTTTCTGTTTCTCTTCCTCTGCTATCGACAAAGTACTTTTGTATTCAAGCAAATTATTGGTCACTGAAAGAAACAAACTCTATATCAATAAAATCATGAGACGATAGCTTAGAAATACTTACTTTTCCTTGCTTCCACAAATCAGTGGCCATATGCATGGCTGCACCAGAAGAAATGTTACAGGATATTAAAGGCGTCAGCTAAGTCAGCATATAGTAAATTAGAAGTTAAAAATAAAAAAGAAGTTTAACTTTTTGCATCATGACCAACAATAATAAATTTAAATATCTCTAGACATTAGAAAATAATATAGCATAACACTATTACTATTTTGAGCCACCAACATACGATTCAGATAGGACAATCTTTCACTGTGCTCCCACTGTCCAACTCCACGGCAAGGGAATGGAATTGATATGGCCTTGTTTAGTTGGTCCAAAAAAGCTAGAAATATGACTCTCTCTCCATCACATCAAATATTGTGTCATATGCATGAAGTATTAAATATTGGTAAAATAAATAACTAATTACACAGATTAGTTGTAAATCACGAGACGAATCTTTTGAGACTAGTTATGTCATGATTGGATAATATTTGTCAAATACAAATGAAATGCTACAGTACTTCTTGGGCTAGAAATTTCACCATCTAAACAAGGCCAATAAAAATCTAAAGGATGGGACGGGGGGTAAGCACAACTATTCAGATCTGAAGTGTGGCGAGATGGTAGTAAGAGTTTTGTTTTCTAGATTCATGCCAAATTTTTACAACATAAGTAGAAAGCAACAAGAGGATATTGTACACAAAAAAGTTCAGTAGGCAATACCTTGTATTTTTTCTTCTTAAAATCAAAGCAAAGTTGCTTTTCAGCCTCTTCAAAATCTTTCTGAATGTTATGACTGGAAATGTCTACAGAATATTTTAAACAACAATGAAGTAATAAATCATTGGACAAAAAAATCCATTCTAGACACTGAGGCAACTAAAAAGAAAGAAGTAGCAGTTTGGGATTATTTTTGTTATCAAACTTAAAGCCGGGAAAAACAACAGACTTCTGAGTATAAGTAACCCCTAAGTAACCCCTCACCTGCTGACCACTTGATTCTTAGTGGCTGTTGTGGTTGCCTTCCTTTTTAGAAGCTTTTAATTTTTATCCATCTCATAACCTTGAGTTAAAAATTCAGAACCAGAGCATAAGATTTGTCGCTGATCCAATTGCACTGGGTTTTTATACATGTCCATGGTCACATAAATGCAAGAAGGACGAAAAGATGCTAGGGGAGCTCCAATACAGTGTGTAATGCTGAGATTGAAATAATCTGTCAAAATGATGGGTACTCAGTACGACAGTACCTACCATTGTTTCAAAGACTAACATATATAGAACACGGTAGATGATCTCAAGACTTAAGCTAATAGGCTAAGGAATAATAGGCCAAGAATTATTTCACTTCATGATCTACAGCTTCCTAGAACTCCAGTATCGCACATGTGCTTTCTCAAGTGAGAAGAAAATGAAGAATACCATGTCCAGCCCAGATTTTTATTGACAACCCATACCGATACAGCTTCGTCTGCAACAAATATGGCATAAGAGCATTGTTTACTCATATTTCGTCATAAAAAATGGCAAGAGAACATGTCACCTTTTGTCCGAGCAAAGGACTCCCAATGCAAATTCAGGATTTCAGGGAACCGCTTGTGTTAGCAGTTTAGCACCTCCAGGCCTCGGACACCAACCTGCGATGCTGGGTTTTCACTGCGACCTGTTATCAGACAATGCACCAATAGTATTTCAGAGATAAAATTCGTAGCAAATGATGAATGAATTTGGAATCCCGCGGTCGCACCTGGAGCTCGGAGTTGGAATCGCGGTGCAGCAGTGGCCGTGGCCGTGCGCGTCGTGGTTGAAACTCATGAATCCGCCTTGGGCCTCCGCGTTGCCAAGCACCGCCGCATGCACCCCGCCATGAGCCTGATTCCTGATGGGGGCAAATCTCAGAGGTGGGCTCCAAGTAATAAGAGGCATAAGTAAATTGTCACCGCGGTCGGGGATATACTGCCTCGCAGCCACCTCGTTGACCACCTCAAAGACAACGATCGTGTACCATGAACCTCTCCGCCAACACGTCTCGGCCTCGGTCTCGATCACCTGATCGGCGGCTGCCAACTCGCCGCACGGAACACGACGGAAACTCGTCGCGCATCCTCCGGAGAGGATCTCGGCCTCAGCGTTAGGTATAGCGGGGCTTCCTCCGACTCCGGCCGTGGAGAGGATATCGTCGCGTGATGGCAGCGTTGGTTTGAATCGCCGTAGACGACAATGACAATCTGTGTGTTTGTTTGAATCCTCCGTGATTATTGGTCCACGGTGATGGACGAAGGCACGATGGCCACGTATAATCTCTTCCGTGATTTTTGGCGCCTGCCCGTTTATTTGCTCGGTAAGGTTAATTGAGGTGGGTGGGAGGAAGAATGGGGGAGATTTGATACACTGAATCCACACCCTTGATTGTGTCATGAGTAAAGAGAGACAAAGCTTAGGATAGATCTGGACGGTTCGTTTGAAAGGTGTTGATTTCCTAGGTATATTTTTTGGGGTGGATTTAGAGGGACCCTCTCAGCGGGGGGACGATTTATTGGGTGGACGTAGCTATGAAATAATGGTGTATTAGTAGAGTAGATGACTGGCGTTCGTAATTTCCATTGGTGGCTGCATGGCCTAGGTGTGAGAGAGAATGGCGTGAGTTTGTTGGTGGGGGCGGATGAGTTTGAGGTTGACCTGTGGGGTAGGGGTGAGATTCGAGCTTCCCACTCTTTTAGAAGAATTCAATTATAGTATAGATATTTAGTGTATTGTTGACGGGAATAAAGACCAGTTTTGGTATACTCAGAAACCCGTCAACAGTTCTCGATAGAAGGAAGATAAGCATCACATGAATATATTTACCACTAATAAAGTTCCACTTGTATTCTTAGCTTGTGAAATGCGGGAAAGCTGGAAACAGCCCGTGAGACCAAAACCCGTGTCTACCGACCCGATTCTGGGTCTCGCCAGGATCTGAGCACCAAGCAGGATCCCTGAACTCCACAGAGAACCCGATCCCGGGATCCAAATGTACCACACATCAACATTCCACCTGATTGGTACAATGCACCAATGATCTAAATAGAAGCAAGCAAGATATCAAGTGAACCCAACTTCGGACAAGACTACACGTGACAAGCCAGGACAGCACCAGGAAGCCGCCACGTGGGCCGGGGCCAGTGCCGGGTCGGCCGACCCACCTTTGGTGGCCTCGATACCTTGGCACCGCTCCCTCGCCACCTGGACCTTCTAGAAGGCCAGTGGGACCCACAGGTCAGCCAGACCCAGGTCGGCCGACCTGCGCATGGGCCCCACTCAAGGTCGGTTTGCTTCCACCGCCTTCCTGCATGACTCCCACGTGTCCTGCACCGAGAGACGTCCATTCAAGTCGGTTGAAGGTCGGTTTGATCCAACGGCGCACGGCGGAGAGCACACGGATCGCTGACGTGGCGCTGGAGTAACCCCTACTCCACCTCCACTATAAATACCCCCCAGTCCCTCATTGTAAAGAGTCCCCAAGTAGTTCACATTAGTGTTCTCAAGCTCAAGCCCTCTTGGGAGATCAAGAGTAGTGTAGTCTAGTCTAGAGTGGGAGTTAGAGTTGAGTCGAGCGAAGCTCGGGTCTCCGGAGTCGTCTTCTGGAGAATCTGGTATAGCTCTTGTACCTCTACTTTCGAAGTACTTTTCTTATATTAATATAGTCTTGCTTTACTTTATTAAGTCTTTACTTAGAGTACTTTACTTTCAGTATTTACTTAGTGCACTGCTATACTAGTGTAGTAGTGTTGTGTCTTAGTCTCGTTAGTGTAAAGTCTGAACTAGTTAGTGTCTAGATCCTTTGTGTGTGTTTCACTACCAACTGGGGCCGAGGCTACTTACGTGGTAGCCGGAGTCTTAAGACTAGATTAGGCGAGGTGCTTAGGCTAGTGCTTAATAGTGGATGCACCCTATCGTTGATTGGTAAATCCATTCACTTTTGATTGGTAAATCCATTCACTTTCCGACGTATATTAGCGGGGGCGGTTGTGACAGAACGCAGTCTTCCAGTTATATCTATTTGCGTCAGGGATAGGCTATAGAGCGCCCATTAAAGACGAGGTCCGCTGGAATAGGAGTTAGTCCCACTGGGAACGCAACCCTCCTATTTGTCAGCCGACTTCCCCTATCACATCGATGGTCTAGGCATTAGTGTAGTTAAGACGTTACACTAGTTAGATTAGAACACAGAAGTATAGTTAGATACATAGGAGTCCTTACTCACTCGTTGTCCTCCCACCTAGCTAGCTACCTACTAGTTACCTTTAGTTATCACTCATATCAACACTCACCCCTTTATCAATATCAATAGCTTAGATTGAGTAGAACCACCACGGGTTTCCATCACACTTTTGCTAGAGAGTCTTAATCCGCTTCCCGTGAGCGAACTACAAATTCGACACCGGAATACTCACCCAGTTGAAGTGCTACAGCGGTACCTGTGCGCTTGCAGAGTTACCCTTGGTTAGTCTTACGTCGTCACTAGAGTCTAGCTTAGCTTAGCATTCTTAGGCTGTTGCCGGAAGAGGAATTGTGACACCCTCTCTCTGGTGGTAGTTCGGGTTTGCAGTAGGCTTAGCTATCAAACGCCAGTCGCATTTACCTCACGCTAGTCGGTGTGTGCTAAGAAGTGTCGTTAGGCATTTCTGACGCCATTGCCGGGAAACTAGTATCTTTATCGAGTTCTAGTGATTGCGCTAAGATCTGCCAACAAGCATTTCTGGCACCGTTGCCGGCGAAGCGCCGTATTAAGAATTTCTAGTAAATTGGAATCCGTGGTCTACTCTTAATCTAAGTATCCGGTAGTGTTAGGGGGCTTGCCCTTCACTTGTCTTGTTTTTCTTGTCATCGTGTAGACAGTGTGGAAGGAAGTCCCGCACCAGTTGTTGAGGCAGTCATGGCTCAGAAGACCATCGCTGAGTTCTCGTCGCCGTCGGCCGACTTTGTCGCTACGGGTCCAAACGTGAACTTGGGCGATGCGACTTTGAACTCAAGCCTGCACCGATCAACATGGTGCAAGCAAATCGCCTGGTGGGAAGCCACATGAGGATGCCAATGCCCACCTCCAACACTTTCTCGGAGGTGTGCAACACCTTCACGGTCAAGAACGTCACCGCAGATGCCGTTCGCCTTCGTCTTTTCCCATTCTCTGTTGGGAAAGGCGAAGCAATGGTTCTACAACAAGACCGAGGTGAATACTTGGGACAAATGTGCCAATGCATTCCTCAAGAAGTTCTTTCCGCGGGCAAGACCGGTGTCTGCGCGGGAAGATTTCAAGCTTCCAACAAAGTCCGACGAGACGTTTCCCGAAGCATGGGAACGTCTCAATGAGTACATTCAAGACTGTCCCCACCACGGGATAGATGAATGGCTCATTATTCAAGGTTTCTACCATGGGCCGATCGGCGTAGCCCGAGTCACCTTGATGCTTCCTTTGGAGGGGCATTCCTGCAACACAATGTCGGGGATGCCAAGGAGCTTATCGAGAAGATGGTGGTCAACCAAGGATGGAACGAAGAGCGCCTTCGGCCCAAGAAGAGAGGTGTCCACGCCCTTAGCGAGGTGGACATGCTCTGCCAAGATGGACCTCCCGATGAAGAAAATAGAGGGTTCGTCCTCTAACAAGGAAGTAGAGGCCATCCAGACTCCTGCCGCTATCTGTGCTGTAGGTACTGACCCATGGTGCGAGGTTTGCGGAGAGGGGGACCATTCGGGCAACAACTGCCCCATGACTCAGGAGGAGGTGAACTTCGTCAGCAACAACAACAACAACAACAACAACAACAACAACCACTTCAACAACGGGAGTCGGCCCCAACAACCGCAATGGAGTTCACGCCCCTTCTACCAAGGCCAAGGTATGGGTTACAATAATAATTCAGGTAATTCTTACCATAATAATTCTGGTAATTCTTTTAATAACCAACCTTCCTTGAAAGAACTTGTCTTTGGTCAAATTAAAATTAATGATGGTCTTAATAAAAGAATGATGGCTAATGACAAGATTTTAGAAAGTCTTAGTGAAAAAATGGATAGCTTTAACTCTGCTATGAAAAATCAATTGAGCTTTAATAAAATGTTAGAAAACCGGTTAGCTCAATTAGCGTTGTATCCCCACTTATGAGCAAGGTAAGATTCCGGCAAAGCCTGAGGACCCTATTGAGGGTGTCAGGTTGGTAACTACGAGGTTCGGTAAGCCTCATTCTCGTTCTGTTCGGGTAACGGTGGATTCACCGTTTGTCCCGAAGAAGGGAGATCCTGGCCTGCCGACGATCACTTGCCAGATCGGACCGCAGATCTTCGACAACGCCTTCTGCGACCTTGGATCCAGTGTCAACATCATGTCCAAGGTAACTTATGATAACTTGTTAGGGAGCCCGTTGCACCCTACATATGTGCGTTTGCAGATGGCGGACCAAACCATCCGGTTTCCCGAAGGGTTGGCACGGGATATCTTACTCAGAATTAAAGATGAGTATATCCCTGTCGACTTCCGGTGCTTGGACATGGGAGCCAACGTCGAAGTACCGCTCATCCTGGGACGACCGTTCCTGAGCATGGTGGACGCCACTATCTACGTGCAACATGGCGAGATGTACATGTCAGTCCAAGGACGGTACGTGAATGTGCCTTTCAATGGTTTCAAAGCTAACAGGCACAAGCACCCCAGAAGCCGCGTCGTCAACACCGCCGACGGAAGAACACTAAGACCGCTAAGTCGGCCAAGAAGGCCGAAGCAAAAGAAGAACCCGCCGAACCAAAAGCCGAAGTCCAGCAAGAATGGCGGAAGAAGGAGACACCCTCACGGTCCCCATCTCCGGGACCGACTGAGGTGTCCACTGAATGAACCCGACAGGAGAGGTCCTGCTCTCTGGACCTAAAACACGGAGCCCTCCGCGGACCAGGTATGTCAGTAGTTATCTCATGTTTACTTTCATGCATTTCAATTCTGCATTTTTCCCTTTCCAATTGCATGTTTACTTTTACAAGTGCACTTTTCATTTGCAATAAAATAAAGTTAGATATAGGTAATAAAACTTGAGAAGAGTGTTTAGAGAAAAGTTGAGCTGGTGGGGCCACCAAGGCCTGGTCGACCGACCTGCCTTTGGGGTCCACCACCTCTCTCTTCACTCTGGTTAGAAGCAGGGAATCCAAGGGAGTGCACTGGGTGCCCTGGGGCTCACAAGCCCAAGTCGGCTGACCTGGACTTGGTCCCACCAGGCACCCAGCTGCCACCCACTGTTGACACACTTAGATCCTATGCCCATCCCACTAGCCAGAATTCGAAGAGAGATGGTCCAATGCTCATGACTTTAGCTTAAGATGCTACTTTAAGCATGAGAATGCTTTAGGGAACATCCAAACACTAAAGCAAGCATAGGGAACAACATTGCATGCCTGGAGACAACCTTTATTCTTGTCTCCACTTTTGCCCTTTCCTTTTCTCTTTCATGAAACACTAGACATAGGAATCCGAATCAACCAGAAGGAATCTAGGACCAGGACCACCACCACCTTTATCAGACAACCAGACAAAACATGTCCAAAGTGGTGGAGGGCAGAAACCCTGGTCGGCCGACCAAGGTTTGGTCCCATTTTTCAGACTTTTTGCAAGCATGAGGCAAGATTCCTTGTCTAAAGTGAGACACAAGTGCACATGGCCCTAGGGGGTGGTCGGCCGACCTGCCTCTTGGCTTGGTTGGCCTTGCCCTTTCAACCCTATAAATACCACCCCAATGTGAGCTCAATTCCACACCACAACCAGCAGAATCATCTCGAGCTCACTTGGCCTTTTCTCCTCTCTTAGTGTTTCAAGCCTTCTCAAGTTTAGTGTAGTAGTAGTCATAAACCCAAAAACCCAAAAACATTTCCCTTTTCTCTCTTAGTAGTGTAGTAGAAAGCTTGGTCTTGTTTGCCCACTAGTTTAGTTAGGATGAAGAATCCCTTCCGAAGGTCTAGCAAAAAGAAGGGCGAAGGCTCGTCCTCGAGCTCTCGCCAATCCGAAAGTAGGGGTCATGAGAGGGAGGAGGAAGAACAAGTGCACCAACTTGTTCCCGCCATCATACCCGGCGGGATGATGGAGCCTATTAGCAACCTCATGGTCACCCATGAGGAGTTAGGAAAGCTCTATACTCTTCGCACTTGCGGTTTCAAGACTCCGCCCTCTTCGGCCAAGAACTCCTCGACAAAACAGGTATGAGCACCGACTTTGCTATAGTTTTCAATACTATTGGTTGGTCCTCATTTTGGCAAGTTCCGAACGTGGCATAGAGTTACTCACCCAAGAATTCCTTTGCTCACTTAAGTCAAATGCTTTGGGTGTTAGCTTTCGCATGTTTAATAATGACTATGACTGTCTTGGAATGAGTTGAGTGTTGGTCTAGGCTTTGATCATGATTGCATACTAGATGAAGAGGCTGCTTTAGCAAACTTTAACTTTGCTGTCTTTTGGAAATCAATTGCTGTGTCCAATGACTGGTCCAATCCTAAACCTAAGCAAATTCATAATCCAACTTTGAGGTTTATGTTCTATTGGATCGCAATCACTCTGTTTCCTAGGGCTGATTTATCAAGGATAGGTCTTAAGGAGATGCAACTCATGTATGTCATGGTTAATAAAATCAAGTTTGCCCTGTCAAAATGCTAGTACATACGGGACAACTCGTTGTTCAAGAAACGCCCATAGGTTTTACTTCATTCATGACTAGAATTGCTGAATCTTTGGGTGTGCTTGAGGGGAATGTTTATGAGTTGATGCCTAAGGAGAGACCAATTATTCTTGAAGAAACGTTTATACGTATTGGTCTAATTAAAAGAGATCCAAGAGGTACGCTTAAGATGACATATGGGACTGATACAGTCGAGATCCCTCTTTCCAACGAGGGACTTTGGCTGTATAATGTCTCAACACTAACCCCAGACGAAGGGGAAGACCTTGTCCCGCTGCGGGGACGGACGAATGACGAGCACGAGCCCGTGCCGCTCGGGAACAAGCTGGTCCCTCTCATGCTGCACCCGATGAAGAAGAGGAGGTGAGCTCTTCCCACATGGAAGCACCCCCTCATTCCAGGACACCTTCCTGGGCACATACCCCTCGCCCCCGCAGAGGGAGGCATCAGCCACCGACCGAGATCGAAGCACTCACCCAGGAGGTGGAGAATCTCCACATCGGGAATCAAGCCACGTTGCAGCTCATGCAACAGAACTTGAAAATGGTCCAAGGCGTCATCACGGAGGACGAGCACCGTTGGGACCAATGGAACGCGTGGTTCTCACAACAGTGAGCAAGGGACAAGCTTGGGGGAGATCCTCTCCCCCACTAAGGTAAGTTCATCTAAGGTATGTTTCCAATCCTTCTCATTTAATTCTTGTCTTATTGCATTTTAGTTATTGTTTCCTTGCATTTTAAAAAATTTAAAATTTAAAAATCCAAAAATATTTATTTGCTTTATTTCCCTTTTGTTTATATGCTTCATGTGTGCCAGTCTTTCTATGGATATGATGATGAAATTGCTAGTTAATGTTTCTCTAGTGCTTGTTTACAACTTAGCACTTCTCTAAGTCTAGATTATTTGGCACCTTTAACCATCATGAACTTGATCACTTAGTGGGTTGCAAGTGCTAATACAAAGTCTAAGTTGTTGTAAGATATGAGATAGTGAAGATAGGAGCCCTACTCTATTGTTCTAAGCACGCATGATTGCCAGAAATTTCCTTTTAAAATGAATGAAAAACTTAATTGTTCCTCAATGGTGTTGAAATTCCTACCACGGCCATACATATACCTTGATATATCCATAAGCCTTCTACATAAGCTACTTGCTCGCATTGAGTTTGGTTAAGACTTGTAGAACCTTTGTTAGAGGTTTGTCGTGGCCCTAAGATCAAGATCCCCACATCACCAAATATGCTGCATCTAATCCGGAAGTACGCAACCATGCTGCTCCTACCCTGGGAGTATGTTGACACTAGATACGCACAAGAAAGAATCAAAGAGAAATAATCCGTAAGCGCACGGATATCGGTGAGCACTTCACCCGGGAGATAAGTCCTGAGTATCGTATTTGTTTTTATCCGCTAAGAGAAAACATGCAATAGACTAACCCGATCTTTACTACTACCCTCGGGTGCTAGTCAAGTGAGAATTAAGCGATATAGAGAGAACTCCTTCGTCAGTCTTCTTCTAACCTATGGCAAGCTTTGAGACTCTTGTTCTAAGGGGTACCCGAGAGGAAAAGACACCACAAAGGATGCTAAACCGGGCACTAAGGACCTACCTTACCTACCAACGGGAAGTGGATTACAAAGGTAATAAAGGGATTGTCACTTCCCTCACTACTACCACGGTTCCGCCGAATAGGGAGCATCTACAAGTGAACCTAGCCTAAGCACCACGCTTATGCTAAAGAACGATTACTCTATTCCCAACGCGAAGCGAAATAAAGTAAACTTGTAAACCAAAGAACAATAATAACAACGAACTTACTAGTATTAGAAGTTGAATTGCCGAATGATTACGAAACCAAGCCTCGGGTTAGGAGACTTGATCCCTTGAGATACTTGGAGAGGAGACACCGACAGCCGGGCTTCCTCCAAATCTACCTCCACTCTATACTCTCTCAATCTCTCTTGATACTAATACCCTATAGAGATAGATCCATTCGAGGGACCCTTCTCTATCTAACTCTCTCTCTGGATTGAAGTCTTGAATGAATTGGAGAATGAATTAGGGTTTTACCCGGGGGCCGGGGGCTCGCTTATATAGCCCCGGGATTAACCACGACCCTCGGATCAAACCGACCTAAATGGACGATAATTATTGATCTTCAAAGTCGGTGGAGGCGGGATCCGCGAGACTCCACCCGATTGGTGGAGCCTGGGGAGTCGGCCGACTCCCCCCTCGGTCGGCCGACCACCGGCCGGTGCCAGTGGGCCCCGAGTTTCAGTGTCGCCTTCGGAGTCTTCTAGATTATACTTTTTCAACCGTTCGGTCTTTCTCTCTATGTAAACCCGACATGTGGGCCATCTTGGGTAGTTTTCATTTGTCACCCTGCGAGAAATAGATATTCACCAAAACTCGTAGAATTCTGTCGGTGGTAACCCTATATCTATCAAGTATTTATGAATAGGTCCATTTGCATGCTAAGTTGACGGTTAATTTTATGAGTTAACGACCGTCAACAAACTCCCCCACACTTGTCTTTTACTCGTCTCGAGGAAAAGGATGGATTACTTTAAGCATAGCCTCAAACCAAGACATCAACATTAGATTATCCCTGATCATACCTGTACTACGGGATTCAAAGTGTCTACCATTGAACATTGGGGAGTTGAAAGATGGAACAGCGCGAAGTAGAGATCCTTCTTCTATCAATCCTGTCACTCGGAGTTTTTATAACATTTTTGCAAAGAAAACTTAGCTTTACCCTTCTCCATCATGTAGCACACTCGAATCACTCATTATATGTGGTATTTGTGGAACTCGTCATTATGTATAGAGCACTCAAATCTCTCAATGTATGTAGTATTTTTGGAACTCACTTGAGGCATGTGAAAGGGTATGCCTCCTATTCTACTAAGGCTTATGTGGAGTTTAAGGTATGTCAAGGAATAGCATTTTTACTGTGCATATTGATTAGTCAAAAACGGGAACCAAGGAGAGGGGGACCTTACTCTAGATCAAGTGTGTGCAAGTGTGTGGAATATTTGGTGGCTAAATTGATGATAATAATGCTCCTTCCCTCTCTTGCACACTCTTCTCTTGAACATTGCTTTGCTTGATCTTTTCTTGAATAGCTCTTTGAGCTTCTTTGAACTTTCCTTCTCTTGGAATCACAATACTTAAGAGCTCATGGGCTATCTCTTTTCTTTCTTTTCTTCTTCTTTCTCTTCTTTTTTTTTAACATTATTTTTGCATAGCCCATGTCTCACTCTCGGACACAATAACTTTCTTGAATACGATGATGATGTTGACGATAATAATCTTTCGACAACTGGATGATGATAACAATTCTTGGAGCATATAGAAATCCTAGAAAGTGTATGTATCCTTCTCCCAGTGTAGGAGATGGATGAATGGCGGAAAGCATGTTTTTGCGTACCCCCAGTGTAGGAGCAGCAGATATATATGTGGGTGTAAGTGCACTTGATCATATGAGTAAGAGACCCTTCTCTAAGGCTCTAATACCGCCAAGACTATTCTCAACACAAAAAAAAGCTTATGTGCTGGTCTTTCAAATTTTTGTCGACGAGGCTCTATAGGCATTTATAACCACAGAGGAGAAGTATAGCTAACAATTTAAGATTTTCGAAAAGAAATTCTCCAAGCAACTAGATATAAAGAAATCAGGTTCTCATGGTCCATGCTATATCACTGTCCTCAACAACTTAAGTAAAATGGGGTCCCTATAAATTAACGTTCCCAACAGCAACAGGGATTCCCAGGAATTATCATGGTGTGAGTCTATCTTGGGGTCATGATTAAAATAATCTACCTTCTCAGATATATATAGCAAGTGATTTAATTCAAAGTGTTCCCCAAACGAATCGGAAAAACGTGATCGGTATAAAATTTGGAACGTAGGGAAGCAAACCTGATCGTGGACGAAAACTGGAGCCAACTGGGCCCAGCCCATGGGCGGCCGACCCTAGATATGGGGCGGCCGACGACTGCGCAGTGGCCCTCGGGGTCCGCTTCGTCGTGCGTGATCTTTACGTTGTATATTCTCAAATATTTTTTGCTGGTTTGATATCCGTTAGTTTCGTCGTCGGTTGCCTCCCCCACACTAGATTCCTGTTATCTTCATTCACAACAAGGTGGAGACAAAAGAGGCAACACATATGCAATAATAAATATAACTAAAAACTTTATTTCATCTTCATTAAGGCCTGGATTACAAGTATTGAAAGGAACTAAGATCGAACTAAACTTTAACTAAGCATTCTTGCAAACTAAAACTTTTAATCTAAACACACTAGGCCTTTCTGATGCTAAGACAAATCTCATCTAATCAACTCGCTTCTCTAGAGCGTCTAACTTCTTTTCTAACTTATCCGTCCTCTTCTCTTGCGCACGAAGTCTATCTATGAGAGTGATAATGCTACTGCTCTGGATATGTTGGGAGTTTCGCAGAGATGCAATAACGTCGCGCTGAGTTTCTAACTCCTTCTCTAAGTCTGCAATGGTCTTGCGACGCTTCCTTGGAGCTTCTGAGGCGGCGAGAGCTGCTTTTGGGGCTTCTTTTGGAGGGACGAACTTCACTTTGCTCGGGTGAGCACGGACTCCCTCAAAATACGAGCGCTCTCCAGTGCTATACTTAGCACAGACGATCTCTCCTTGCTTGTTGGTCTTCACTCCCATAAGCATCTCATTGTGCTTAGGAGGGAGGATCTTGGTGCCTTCTGGGAGCTTCACAATAGGACCCTTTGGTGGAGGTCCATCTAGGAGCAAAGGCTTGGGTGTGGCGATGCGGTTGGGCGAAGTAGCTATGGTCTGTAAACTTGAGGCTTTGGAGGAATAGAGGCTAGGGGTTTGGGCTTAGCAAGAACGATGGCCTTGCTCTCGGCTCCTCTCTTGGGATGGTGTTGAGATCAATCCCGAAGCGGATCAATCTCCTATCTAAGTTTTGCTCGGGCTTCACCATTGCTTTGCGTAGCAAGCTTGATGCTAGGAGGAGGAGGCTTTAGATGGAATGAGGTTGGCTCGAGGTGGGCTTCTTTATATAGGGGGGATGGAGAGGCATCTAAAGGGAATCTCCGAAGGAATAACGCGTCAACGTGATCTCAAAAACCCTAATCGGCAAAAATTCTGAAGGAAGAGTATGGAAGGATCACGAATGCAAAAGGCGGTGGCGAATGGGGAGTCCATGGGTCGGCCGACTCCCCCTATGGGGCGGCCGACTCGGCAGGTGGACCCCCTGCCCGGGGCTTTTCGCAACCTATTTAGCGTATTTTTGTCATTCGGAAAAATACCCGGATCCCGAAAAACGAAAAGTAAAAAGGTCGGGCCCAACTACCTAATTGAGAAAGAAGTTTAATTCATCTATTTCACCTATTTCCTCAATGGGCTCTAGAAATATTTTAAGACGTTGACCATTTACCTTGAATATCGTACCTTCGTTGTTGCGAGCGTAACGGCTCCATGCGATGATGAGCTTACTACTTCGAACGGTCCTTCCCATTTGCTTCGAAGCTTTCCTTGCCCGAAGAGTTTGACCCCGGAATTAAAAAGTAATACCTTGTCTCCGGGTGTGAACTCCTTGATCTTGATTCTCTTGTCGTGCCATCTTTTCACTCTTTCTTTGTATATCTTGGCGTTGTGATAGGCTTTCTCTCTCCATTCTTCTAATTCGAGATTTGCATCCTCCTCTTCTCTCCCGTTGCTTCTAGGTCCATATTCCATTTCTTGATGGCCCAAGTGAGCTTTGAATTCCAGCTCTTGGCAAGTGGCGGAGTCTTTCCATAGACTAGTTGATATGGTGACATCCCAATGGGTGTCTTGTATCTTTGTTCGATATGCCCATAGTGCATCGGGAAGCTTGTCCTTCCATGCGGTTCCCATTTCATTCACTTGTCTTCGAAGAATATTCTTGATCTCGCTTATTTGATGTCTCTGCTTGGCCACTTGTCGAGGGTGATACGGAGTAGCAACATTATGGCGTACTCCATGCTTCAATAAGTATTGCTCAAAGCGTTTGTCGATGAAATGTGATCCTCCATCACTTATGACTATCCTTGGGACACCGAATCTTGGGAATATTATTTCTTCGAACATCTTTTTGGAGCTTGAGCTATCTGCCTTTTTGCATGGCGAGCTTCGACCCATTTGGACACATAGTCCTTTGCTACGAGGATGTATTCACATTTCTTCGACGGTGGAAATGGTCCCATGAAATCAACTCCCGAGACATCAAAGAGCTCGATCGAAGGTTGTTGATAAGTGGCATGGCATCTCTTGAGTTAATGTTGCCATGTCTTTGACAAGGACCGCATCTCCGAATGAAATCTTTTGTGTCTTCATACATTGTTGGCCGAGAAAAATCCGCATTGCCAAATCTTCGCATGTGTACGGAACACCCCATAATGGCCTCCATATGGTGATGAGTGGCATCTTTCGATGATTTTGATTCCTTCTTCGGTTGGCACACATCTTCCGGAAAGACCATCGAGCACACTCGGAAGAGGTAGGGTTCATCCCAAATGTGAGTACGACTCTCCTGGATAAGTTTCCTTTTGTTGCCTCTGGTGGTACGTAACTTTGTAACCATAAAATTAACAATATCTGCATACCGGGGTCGGATCTGTTGATTCCGTAGAGCATGTCGTCTCGGAGTGCGTCGTCGATGGGTAGTTCCTGTGGTTTCTCAAACTGCATTCTAGACAAGTGATCGGCAACAGAGTTTTCTACTCCCTTTTTATCGAGTAATAAAATCCATCTTATCAAACGAGGTTTAGCATCTTTCTTAGTGAGCAAATATTTTAAAGCAGCATGATCGGTGTAAACAATCACTTTGGCACCCACTAAGTAAGATCTAAACTTATCAATAGCAAAGACAACAGCTAGGAGCTCTTTTTCGTAGTAGCATAATTAAGGCGAGGTCCAGTCAAAGTTTTGCTAGCGTAAGCTATTGCATGATGCTTCTTATCCTTAGTACTGTCCTAACACTTTGCTCCTACGGCGTAGTCACTTGCATCACACATAATTTCAAAAGGTAAAGTCCAATCGGGGGTTGAATGATTGGAGCGAAATAAGCGCTTTCTTAAGGATCTCAAATGATTGTAAGCAGGCATCATCAAAGTCAAAAGGAACATCCTTAGCCAATAAACGGGTGAGAGGTCTAGCGATGAATGAAAAATCTTTTATGAATCTACGATAAAAACCAGCATGGCCAAGGAAACTTCTAATTCCCTTCACATTGATAGGAGGAGGTAGTTGCTCAATTACTTCTATTTTGGCTCTGTCTACCTCAATGCCTCTTTCGGACACTAAGTGTCCTAGCACTATTCCTTCTCTAACCATGAAATGACACTTTTCCCAGTTAAGGACTAAGTGTTTTTCCTCACACCTTTGCAAAACTCGATCTATGTTTTCAAGACATTCATCAAAAGTTTTTCCATAAACAGAAAAATCATCCATGAAAACTTCCATAATCTTTTCAATCATATCAGAAAATATAGACATCATACATCTTTGAAAAGAAGCTGGTGCATTACATAACCCAAAAGACATCCTACGATAAGCAAAGGTTCCATAAGGGCATGTAAAGGTCGTTTTGTTTTGATCATTAGGATGGATAGGGATTTGATGATATCCGAATATCCATCAAGGAAGCAAAAGTAAGAATGGTTGGCTAATCGCTCAAGCATCTCATCAATGAAAGGCAAAGGAAAGTGATCCTTTCTTGTTGCCTTATTAAGCTTTCTATAATCTATGCACATTCGCCATCGTGACGGTTCTTTGAGGGATTAACTCATTCTTCTCATTTTGGACAACAGTCATGCCTCCCTTCTTAGGCACAACTTGGACAGGGGCTGACCCACTCCTTTGTGTGGCACGGGGTAAATAATCCCGGCGTGCAACAGTTTTAAAACTTCTTTCTTAACAACTTCCCTCATCGCATTATTGAGCCTACGTTGGGGTTCTCTAGATGGTGGAATATCGGGATCGTGGGAATGCGATGGGTACAAAGGGCGGGACTAATTCCTTTGAGGTCTGGAGTGAGTAGCCAAAAGCTTTTTTATGTTTTTCTAGGACATGACCATTAAGCGAAAAGTCGCTCCCGAGTGAGAGTATCACTTATGATGACGGGAGTGTCACGGATCATTTCCTAGAAAGGCATATCTAAGACCGGGTTTGGTAAAGGTTTGAACTCAATAGGAGGCCTAGGTGGTAGGGTAAACTCGTCTAATGGTTCATTCTCGAAGGGTCGGCTTCTTCTTCTATGAAGAATCTAGCTTCGTCTTCTAATTCTGGTTTAACTAGGAATTCTAGAGATTTGCTCTAAATTCCTCCAACGGATCATAATGTGGATGGGGCTCGGTCCTAGCATTTAAAGAGTGTGAAATGGACATTGCAACTGGAGTTTCTTGCCTAAACAAAAGTTTAGTTTCCCAGTTTGTCCTTCATAAAGAAGTCTTCTAAATGGTTGTCCTATCAACGGGTGGAAATCCCCTATGTCAAAGACATAAAAGCTTAAGTGAACAGGGGTTCCTTCTACCCGGAGTGGTAGGACATGTAGGATTCCTAAACAAGGAAGAATTTGTCTTGAAAGATTTCTTATGAACTTCACTTTGTTGGGGTCAATGTCATGTTTCTTTGCAAATATTTTGCTAGTGTGGTAGACATGATATTTATACCTACAACTGGATTGTAAAGAGCGTCTATGCGATCATTGTTAATCATGCAATGAATGGGAAGAGAAGATGAATCCGGCCGAATTATTTCGGAGGAAAGCTCGACTCTTCTAACCACTCATTGCTCATGACAGACACTAACTCTCCGAGGTTTTTCTGTTGGAATATCCTCATCAATATTGCATGGCTTTATTGGGTGATATTTGCCTTGTGGCTTCTTCACCTTGTGATAGTTGAAGATGTTTCCAAAATCGGAAAACAGATCGGGTTCAATATCTAGCATAAAATCGGGAAGTGGAATGTCTTCCTTGTCTTGCTCAAGACATGGATTAGGCGAGGTGGATGGTGTATACGGCAAAGGGTTGTCTTCAGCTACTTGAGGTTCTACTTCTAGGAGGTAGTCTAATTCACTGGATAGGATTTGGTCTAGGATTGATCTTGCTTTCTCGGCGAGAGATATGCAAGAATGATCCTCCCGAAGTTGTGTCGAGCAATTTTCTCTTGTCTCTACTCGGACCTTTATAAAAGTGTTGTAAAAGAATGGGATCGGTAGACTAAGGTCCGGGCCGATGCTAAAAGTGTAGTAAAACGATTCCAGGATGAGGCCAAAGATTCTTCGGGTTCTTGCTTAATAGTCGAACCTTGACTCTAAGGTCAACGATTTGGGAGATGGGATAGAAATCTAGGCAAAAGTTGGAGCGTAAGGACCCCAATCTCCTTGTTGCTTACCTACGGCTTTATCATACCATTGTCTAGCTTTTCCCTTTAATGAGAAAGGAAATAGCTTCCAACGGAGGGTTTTGTCGGACATGCCCTCTATGCGAAGACAGTCACATGTTTGCTCAAAGTCTCTAATGTGAAGGTAAGGGTTTTCGTCTCCTTCTCCGAAAAGGATAGGCTTTGGACCAATGCAATCAACCGCGGACTCAACCTATAGCTAGGTGTTTGGATAGGTTGTGATGACTCATGTGGCACTAGGCTGGTCTCCGTGGGTGCGAAAATTGAAAGATAGGAATGGAATTTGAATTATCCATAAGGATAGAAAAAGATAAAATGTACGGAAAAGTAAAGTGCAAGAAAAAGATAAAAGTATAGGTACAAGGTAGAGCAAGATTTAGGTTATCTAAAGCGATAGTCTTTCTCCCCGCAACGGCGCCGAAATGCTTGTTGACACTAGATACGCACACGAAAGAATCAAAGAGAAATAATCCGCAAGCGCACGGATATCGGTGAGCACTTCACCGGGAGATAAGTCCCGAGTATCGTATTTGTTTTTATCCGCTAAGAGAAAACGTGCAATAGACTAACCCGATCTTTACTACTACCCCCGGGCTGCTAGTCAAGTGAGAATTAAGCGATATAGAGAGAACTCCTTCGTCGTCTTCTTCTAACCTATGGCAAGCTTTGAGACTACTTGTTCTAAGGGGGTACACGAGGAAAAGACACCACAAAGGATGCTAAACCGGGCACTAAGGACCTACCTTACCTACCAACGGGAAGTGGATTACAAAGGTAATAAAGGGATTGTCACTTCCCTCACTACTACCACGGTTCCGGCCGAATAGGGAGCATCTACAAGTGAACCTAGCCTAAGCACCACGCTTATGCTAAAGAACGATTACTCTATTCCCAACGCGAAGCGGAAATAAAGTAAACTTGTAAACCAAAGAACAATAATAACAACGAACTTACTAGTATTAGAAGTTGAATTGCCGAATGATTCGAAACCAAGCCTCGGGTTAGGAGACTTGATCCCGAGATACACTTGGAGAGGAGACACCGACAGTAGGGCTTCCTCCAAATCTACCTCCACTCTATACTCTCTCAATCTCTCTTGATACTAATACCCTATAGAGATAGATCCATTCGAGGGACCCTTCTCTATCTAACTCTCTCTCTCTGGATTGAAGTCTTGAATGAATTGGAGAATGAATTAGGGTTTTACCCGGGGCCGGGGGCTGCTTATATAGCCCCCTAGGATTAACCACAGCCCTCGGATCAAACCGACCTAAATGGACGATAATTATTGATCTTCAAAGTCGGTGGAGGCGGGATCCGCGAGACTCCACTGATTGGTGGAGCTGGGGGAGTCGGCCGACTCCCTCCTCGGGTCGGCCGACCCGGCCGGTGCGGAGTGGGCCCGGGTTTCAGGTGTCGCCTTCTCGGAGTCTTCTAGATTATACTTTTTCACCCGTTCGGTCTTTCTCTCTATGTAAACCCGACATGTGGGCCATCTTGGGTAGTTTTCATTTGTCACCCGTAGAAATAGATATTCACCAAAACTCGTGGAATTCTGTCAGTGGTAACCCTATATCTATCAAGTATTTATGAATAGGTCCATTTGCATGCTAAGTTGACGGTTAATTTTATGAGTTAACGACCGTCAACAGAGTACGCATCTTACTACCATCATTTATGCTACTCCTACCCTGGGAGTACGCATCTCACCATCCATCATTTATCCTACTCCTATCCTGGGGGTACGCATCTCACCATCATAATTATGCTACTCCTACACTGGGAGCATGCATCATCATCTATACCACTATCCATGTGCTGCTTCTACACTGGAAGTACGCACCTTCACCATTTTATCCTATGGATTGCTCCATGCTCCACAGTTAGAGATTCTCTCTCAGTTATTATTTGTTAGGTGAGATACATCTCATAAAGGCTAGGCATCTGTTGAAAAAAAAAGAGATGAAAAAAAAAAGAGAGAGAAGAAAGAGCTAGCCTTGTCTCAATAGAAGTAGAAAGAGAGATAGCATCAAATAAAGGAGCAACCTCATCCGCCATACATCCATCCTTTCCTCAGTACCTTACCATTACCGTTATCATCCATTACATTCATCCATTTCATCTTACATCTTGATCTAAGGGTATGATAAGTCTCTTCTGTGGTCCAAGACTTCAATTTTTCTTAACTAAGACAACATATGCCTTGCAAGTACGCTATTCCTTGACATACCTACTTAAGCTCCACATAAAGCCTTATTAGAGATAGGATGTCTTTGAAAGGCAAACACATGATGTGCCTTAGTGAGGATTCATACACCACTTGAGTGACTTGAGAGAAACCATTTGAGGAACATTAAGACTTCTTTTTTTTTTGAAAAACTATCAAAAACCTCTGGCATGAAACTTGCTAAAAGAATAAGAAAGGTAGATGCTCTAGTCAAAGCATTCGTCTTCCAACATCCCAAGGCGAGTTAATGCCATAAGCCCCATGGGTGCTAGAGTAATATGGGCGTGTTAACATTGCTAAATTTTCCATTCAAGGAGAAGTTCTTTGTTGTGCGCTTAGTACTATTGAGATGTTAACTTAGTAATGATACCTGATTCAATCCAACCAAGTTTTGATCGTTTGCTCGGGACGAGCAAAGGTTAAGCTTGGGGGATCTTGTTGACGGGAATAAAGACCAGTTTTGGTACACTCAGAAACCCGTCAACAGTCCTCGATAGAAGGAAGATAAGCATCACATGAACATATTTACCACTAATAAAGTTCCACTTGTATTCTTAGCTTGTGAAATGCGGGAAAGCTGGAAACAGGCCTGTGAGACCAAAACCCGGGTCCTGCGACCCGGTCCCGGTCTCGCCGGGATCTGAGCACCAAGCGGGATCCCCGAACTCCACGGGGAGAACACGATCCGGATCCAAATGTACCACACATCAACATTCCACCTGATTGGTACAATGGACCAAGGATCCACATAGAAGCAAGCAAGATATCAAGTGAACCCAACTTCGGACAAGACTACACGTGACAAGCCAGGACAGCACCAGGAAGCTACCACGTGGGCCAGGGGCTAGGTGCCAGGTCGGCCGACCCACCTTTGGTGGCCTGACACCTTGGCACTTGCTCCCATTTGCCACTGGACCTTCTAGAAGGCCGAGTGGGACCTGAGTCGGCCCGGACCCAGTCGGCCGACTGCGCATGGGCCCCACTCAAGGTCGGTTTGCTTCCACCGCCTTCTGCATGACTCCCACGTGTCACCGAGAGACGTCCATTCAAGTCGGTTGAAGGTCGGTTTGATCCAACGGCGCACGGCGGAGAGCACACGGATCGCTGACGTGGCGCTGGAGTAACCCCTACTCCACCTCCACTATAAATACCCCCCAGTCCCTCATTGTAAAGAGTCCCCAAGTAGTTCACATTAGTGTTCTCAAGCTCAAGCCCTCTTGGGAGATCAAGAGTAGTGTAGTCTAGTCTAGAGTGGGAGTTAGAGTTGAGTCGAGCGAAGCTCGGGTCTCGAGTCGTCTTACGGAGAATCTGGTATAGCTCTTGTACCTCTACTTTCGAAGTACTTTTCTTATATTAATATAGTCTTGCTTTACTTTATTAAGTCTTTACTTAGAGTACTTTACTTTCAGTATTTACTTAGTGCCTTTGCTATACTAGTGTAGTAGTGTTGTGTCTTAGTCTCGTTAGTGTAAAGTCTGAACTAGTTAGTGTCTAGATCCTTTGTGTGTGTTTCACTACCAACTGGGGCCGAGGCTACTTACGTGGTAGCCGGAGTCTTAAGACTAGATTAGGCGAGGTGCTTAGGCTAGTGCTTAATAGTGGATGCACCCTATCGTTGATTGGTAAATCCATTCACTTTTGATTGGTAAATCCATTCACTTTCCGACGTATATTAGCGGGGGCGGTTGTGACAGAACGCAGTCTTCCAGTTATATCTATTTGCGTCAGGGATAGGGTTTGTAGGGGCGCCCATTAAAGACGAGGTCATTTGGAATAGGAGTTAGTCCCCCGGGAACGCAACCCTCCTATTTGTCGGCCGACTTCCCCTATCACATCGATGGTCTAGGCATTAGTTTAGTTAAGACGTTACACTAGTTAGATTAGAACACAGAAGTATAGTTAGATACATAGGAGTCCTTACTCACTCGTTGTCCTCCCACCTAGCTAGCTACCTACTAGTCACCTTTAGTTATCACTCATATCAACACTCACCCCTTTATCAATATCAATAGCTTAGATTGAGTAGAACCACCACGGGTTTCCATCACACTTTTGCTAGAGAGTCTTAATCCGCTTCCCGTGAGCGAACTACAAATTCGACACCGGAATACTCACCCGGTTGAAGTGCTACAGCGGTACCTGTGCGCTTGCAGAGTTACCCTTGGTTAGTCTTACGTTGTCACTAGAGTCTAGCTTAGCTTAGCATTCTTAGGCTGTTGCCGGAAGAGGAATTGTGACACCCTCTCTCTGGTGGTAGTTCGGGTTTGCAGTAGGCTTAGCTATCAGACGCCAGTCGTATTTACCTCACGCTAGTCGGTGTGTGCTAAGAAGTGTCGTTAGGCATTTCTGACGCCATTGCCGGGAAACTAGTATCTTTATCGAGTTCTAGTGATTGCGCTAAGATCTGCCAACAAGCATTTCTGGCACCGTTGCCGGCGAAGCGCCGTATTAAGAATTTCTAGTAAATTGGAATCCGTGGTCTACTCTTAATCTAAGTATCCGGTAGTGTTAGGGGGCTTGCCCTTCACTTGTCTTGTTTTTCTTGTCATCGTGTAGACGGTGTGGAAGGAAGTCCCGCACCGGTTGTTGAGGCGATCATGGCTCAGAAGACCATCGCTGAGTTCTCGTCGCCGTCAGCTGACTTTTTCGCTACGGGTCCGAACGTGAACTTGGGCGATGCGACTTTTGAACTCAAGCCTCGCACCGATCAACATGGTGCAAGCAAATCTTTTGTAGAAAGCTTGATGTACCTAAAAATCTTTTGTAGAAAAAAACGCATGGTCAAAGTTGCGATAATAAAAAATTCAGTGACAATTAAACAAAAACGGAGGTAGTATGTTATGTTGGACCACCCGACCTAAAATCCTAGCTACGCCACTCGGCACTCAAAGACTCGGCGGCATGCGGAGTTCTTGGGGTGGGCTTGGGTATTGATGGGCCATGTTGCGATGGGCCCGGTTTGATTTAGGACGGAAGAAACAAACAAGCTGGGCAGATTATCTCGAGGCCTCCACTTGATTCAAAAAACACGGTCAAGCCGGCTTTGTTGTCCCTGCCGTTGGTTGGTTTCCCGTCGGTCCGTCCGCGGTCGTAAATAAAAAGCGTCGGTGGTCCGGATGCGCGGGTTTTCGTTGTTTTCACCGTGGACGGACGATCGACATCCGGCTGCATGAGTATGGTGCTAGGACCGACTCGGCAAAAAGATGCATGCATGTCTTGTGGGCATTGCCGGAACGATGTTATTTTTGTTGGGAAAAGGCATCTCAGCAGCGGAGACATGGCATGAGCCTACGGTCAATTGACCCCCATTTATCTTGTTTACTACGGTTGTCTTTGCTTGATTACGCAGGTTTGGATCGGAGGTATTGGGACCGCCGGCGGAGACCATGCCGGCTGCGCTCGAGAAGGTCTCCGGTCGCCATCCGGAGACAACAGCCGGCATCGACCTCGGGCCTCCGAGCGGAGGTAGCGGCCGGAGGCGGAGACCCTTGGCCTCGGCCACCGGCGGGAGACCACGCCGGCTCGCGCTCGAGATGGTCTCCGGTCGCCATCCGGAGACAACAGCCGGCATCGACCTCGGGCCTCCGAGCGGAGGTAGCGAGCCGAGGCGGAGTCCCTTGGCCTCGGCCACCGGCGGAGGCACCGGACGGAGGCGCAAGCCTCCGATCCAAGACGGAGACATCCGGTGGCCCAAGAGGCGGCCCCGCCCGGCCCGGGAGCGAGGAGGACATCACACGCCTAGGAGGCCCGGGAAGGGTCCAGCGAGGCCCATCGCGCAACGGCGGACGATCTTGCCCCTGTCGACCCCACTTGGCAGAGTCTTAAAATTAGGGTTTCCCCGTCTCCCCTTTGGGGTTGTAATGTCTTTTCATATTGGGGAGCCGGGATGGCTATAAAAGGAGCCCCAGTCCCTGTTGTAAGTCAGGATCGGCTGGAGTGGAAGAGTTTCTGTTCTTCACACTCTAGCATTGTAATTGTAATTACGATTGAATACTAAACCTGCTGGAACTGTGTTCCAACAGTTGGCGCCCACCGGTGTGTCTCGGCCGAGGATATCACTCACGAGATGCCAACAAGAAAAGCGGGCGGCCGCCGCCGCTCGACGAAAATGTGCCGCCGCCGGGCGGGAGACACCCGCGGAGGCACTGAACCACCGCGAAGGGCGGACCGCGAAGGTCCGCCCGAAGCACGTATGCCTACGAGCAGGCAACCGAAGATGAGCGAACGATGATGACCACGGCGAAGATGAACAGCCTCCCGGCAAGCCGGGACGGTGACCGGCACCCGGGAAAATGAGGTAAGTCGGCCGAGAGCCGAAATGCAGCGCATGGAAGCGTAACGAGACAGGCGAGAGCGAGCAAGCAGCTACGCACGGGGCAATACACACCTCCCAAAAGTGGCGAGAGGAGATTAGGCAGCAAATGGCAATATTGCAAGCGGAGATTGAGCATGCAACCCATAACAATGCATCAAAACAATACTATGACAACCCCACAACTCGGCCAATACATGGCCGCAACACCCCGAGAGATACCTCGGATCATGGTTTACCAGAGGACGTTCGACCCGAAATCCCCACAGTCAGAAGGCTTACAGAAAGCACCATGGCCTCCGGGCTACAAGCCCATGGCCCCGCCTAGGTACAATGGAAAAACAGATCCACGGCGGTTCGATGAGTTTTGAGGCGGCGGTCGCCTCCGCGGGAGGAAATGACGGTGTCCTAGCCAAATCCTTCGTTATCGCCGCGAGAGGGCGACGCACCGACATGGTACTCCATGCCGCAGCCTAGCACAATCTACTCATGGGAGAACCGAGGGATAAGATAATCGCCAATTTCAAAGGTTTCTCAAGTGAGTCATTGTCGTCGCAGAACTGTTCGGCAACAAACATGACAAGGGAGAGCCGTTAAGGGATTACTTCCGAGAGATTCTTACACCTCGGGCGAAGGCGCGGATGTGCCGACACGTCGCGATAGAGGCAAACAATTAAAGGTCTCCGCATTGGACCCTTCGCAAGCCACCTAGCGAGAGAAAAGCCGGCTACCATGGAAAAGCTGCATGAAGAGTTCGAAAAATACCGCGAGATCGAGACAATGACCTCCAGGAAAAGACTGGATGAAGGAGAAGGCCGAGCAAAAGGTATTCCGGTAGGAACAACAATAGAGACAACAGTCCTATGACAGGCGGGAATGCTCGGCAAAGGCAAGTCTTCAATGTGCAAAACGGCCGGCCTCAACGTTCGGCGGACAAGGAGCCGGGAAACGGCCAAGACACAAAGGCTCGGAATAACCAGAATTTCAACAAGAGCAAGTCGAAGAACCGGAATAGGAACCGAGAAACCAAGAAGGCATTATTGTATCTTCCACGGGGAAGAAAAGGGGCATAGCACCAAGGAATGCCCCGAAACCAAAGAAACAATGGATCGGATAAAGAACAAGCAACGGCCGCCTCCACCCGTTCGGAACCAACCGGACAAGTGAATCACACCTTCACCACACAACACCATCGCGAGTACAACCCAAGCTATCCGGGTACACTAACGGTGTCTTCCCTCGCCCGAACGTCGCACGCCAGTACTATCCACCGTCCCTACCGGCATGGCGGCTGTGCGGTACCCGAGATGTCTCGATACGGCAACCAGGCACCCGTCGGAGCGGAGAGTGCGATCACTTATGTCAACACTCGGCCCCACGGATATCCATGGTAGAAACACCTCGGTCTTCACATCAACAAAGCAAAGAGGGCGGTACGCGGCATTACCTCCACCTCCGCAACAAAGGCAATTCGAGGCACTACCGGCACCTCATGACAGTCACCCGCCCGAGTACCATGCCAAAGGCTGAACCTCCGATTGAGAATCGAGATGAACCCCGCTCTGCTCCGCCCACAATAGGAATGATACTACCAATAGCCGGCGGTTCAGCGATGGAATTCGAGACAAAGAAAGAAAAAAGATCACCTCCGATTGGTGAACAATGTGGGCATGCGGGGAGCACACCGAACAACGAATGGTCTAAGGCCCAAATCAGTTTTTCGAGAAGAGGACCTCCGATTGGAGAGTTACCCTCACACCGACGCGATGGTCATAAAAGCAAATGTGGCGGGATGGGAGATAAACGAATTGGTCGACTGCGGGAGTTCGGCGAGATATCATCTTCGCAAGTGTGTTCGATCAAATGAAGCTCGCGGGTCTCATTTTACGCAACCACCGAGATACACCTCGATAGGATTCGGAGGAAGGAAGATTCACGCCCTCGGAAAAATTTCCCTACCCGTGTCTTTTCAAGATGGGGACAACGCGAGAACAGAATACATCACCTTTGATGTAGTAGACATATATTACCCATACAATGCAATCCTAGGAAGAGGATTCGCAAACAAGTTCAATGTGGCAATCCACATGGGTTACCTTTGCATGAAAATGCCAGCACTGCATGGAATAATCACGGTTCGAGGAAGCCAAAAGGAAGCAAGAAACATAGAGAGAGCAATATACAAGGCTCACAGGAACATAAACACAGTGGCATCAGATGAGCCACCAGATATGCCCGGAGGAAAGACGGACATGAAGGATCAGGAGGACACAATAACGGTGCCCTCGACGAGGCGGTGCCAAACGGGAAGGTCACGATCGGAGCAAATCTATCGAGAGGAAGAACGAAGAGAATTACTTAGCCTATTGTTCAAAAACGAGAGATGTCTTTGCATGGTCGTGAGAAGACCTCAAAGGAATTGGGAGAGATATAATCGAGCACACTTTGGATTTAAATGAGAATGTAAAGCCAAGGAAGCAAAGGCGAGAGGAAAATGTCGGAAGAACGAACCTTGGCCGCAAAGGCGGAGGTGCGAGATTGTGGATGCAAACGTCATACGAGAGGTCAAATACTCGGAATGGCTAGCAAATGTGGTACTTGTCCCAAAGAAGAATGGCAAAATGCGAATGTGCATCGACTTCACCGGCTGAACAAGGCATGCAAAAAAGACCCATTCCCGCTACCTAGAATAGACACCTCGGTTGATAAGGCCGCGAGGATGCAAAAGATTCTCCCTCTGGACTGTTTTTCGGGATATCATCGAGTGGCTCGGGAAAGAAGACGAGGAAAAGACAAGTTTCACTATACCTCCGGAACCCTCTTTGTTTTTGTGCGAATGCGAAGGGCTCAAGAATGCGAGGTCAACCTTTGCAAGAATGGTACAAGGCTGTACTACGGTCTCGGTTGCGAGAGAAACATCATAGCCTATGTAGATGACATTGCCGTGGTAAGCAAAGAACCGGAGAACCATCGGAAGATCTCAAGGAAACCTTTGCAAACCTTAGGGAGGCCGGATTGAAGCTAAACCCGAGAAAAATGTGTCTTTGGAGTCGGCGGGGGAAAAATGTTGGGATATGTCGTCGGACCCGAAGGTCTCGGGGCCAATCCGGACAAAACAAAAAGCATCCGGCCATGCCCGAGCCATCAAACAAAAAAGAGATCCGGCGACTCACGGGAAGAATCGCGGCATTGAACAGTTTATCTCCAAATCGGTGAACCATGACCTCCCTTTCTTCAAAGCACTCAAGGCCAACGAAAAGTTTGAATGGGGATCGAGCAATCGAAGCTTTCGGCGGCTCAAGAAATACATGGGCGAGGACCTAATGGTGGCAGCCCCGAATAGCGACGAGCCACTCGGTTGTACGTGTCGGCATCGGCGGGGCGTAAGTGCGGTACTCGTGCAAGAGAGAGAGATAAATGGTAGCGAGGTGCAGCGGCCGATATACTATGTGTCGAGGCATTGCAAGGAGCAAAGCTGAACTACACGAGAGATTGAAAAGATAGCGTATGCAGTAATCACGGCATCAAGGAAGCTAAAGCACTACTTTCAGGACCACACTATTCGATACCGGCAGCGCGGCCACTGGCGAGATCCCGAACAACAAAGAAGCCTCGGGAAGAATTGGCAAGTGGGCTACGGAGAGCTGTCTCAGTTCGAGATCAAGTTTGTTGCAAGAACAGCAATCAAGTCGCAAGCACTAGCGGATTTTCTCTCAGAATGGGTGCCAGCAAATACCTCCGAATCAAAATCGGAGGTATCCCACTGGAAGCTTTACACAGATGGTGCCTGGGGAGTCCAGGGGGCCGGGGCCTCCGCAATCCTGTTTTCACCATTAGGAGTCAGGACAAAGTATGCGGCTAGACCTGTGCTTCAAAGCCACAAACAATACGCGAGTATGAAGGTGTCATATTGGGGTTGACAAAAGCAAAGGCACTCGGGGCTACTCACGTGCTAGTAAACACAGACTCACAGTTGGTAGCAGGTCAAGTGGAAAAAGAGTACACCGCGAGGGAACCTGAACTCGCAAGATACCTAGAGGTCATGAGAAGCCTTGAGAAGAGATTCAAAGGTTTCACCCTCAGGCACATACCGAGAGGAGAAAACATGGAGGCTGATGAGTTGGCAAAGGCAGCAGCAAACAAGCTTGACATGCCAGCAGGCACCTTTTACCAAGAGCTACAGCAACCAGCCACGGCAAGGTTAAACAGAGCATTTGCGGAGGTACTACTAATTCACTCCGAAGACTGGAGGCAGGCAATCATAGATCAAATCAGTGGCAATCATGTAACCTCAGATGAAGCCAGCGCGGCAAGGCTGGCAGCTCGAGCAAGAAGCTACACCGTGATAGAGGGACAGCTATTCAAAAAAGGCATAGTGCAACCACTACTCAAATGCCTAAGCAATGAAGAAGGCCAGGAACTCCTACGCAACATTCATGCAGGGATTTGTGGATCCCACATAGGCCCAAGGGCATTATCCGCAAAGGCCATTCGTCAAGGTTTTTCTTGGCCCACTCACATCAAAGATGCCCTACACATAGTGAAGACGTGCGGCGCTGCCAAAATTTCTCACCAAACCAAAACAAGCCGGGGGAGTCACGGCTCATCCCACCAACGTGGCCTATGCGGAGATGGGGTATGGACCTCGTTGGGCCGCTCCCTTTGACTCAAGGAGGTAGCAAGTATGCGGTTGTGGCAGTAGAATATTTTACAAGGTGGATTGAGGCCAAGCCACTATCAACCATCACTTCAGAAACAGTAAAAAAGTTTTTCTGGCAAAACATAGTGTGCAGATTCGGTGTTCCAAGAACCCTAACAGTAGACAATGGAAAGCAATTCGATTCTGAAAAGTTCAAAGAGTACTGCAGAAGCATTGGCACAAAGCTGGCCTTTGCCTCAGTATACCACCCGGAGAGCAACGGGGCGGTTGAGAGGTCCAACAGAATCATATTCTCAGCAATCTCAAAAACACTGCACGGCCTGAAGAAAGGAAAGTGGGTTGAGGAGTTGCCTAAGGTCGTGTGGTCTCACAACACCAATATCTCACGGGCTACCGGCTTCACACCTTTCAAGTTGCTATATGGGGAAGAAGCTATGATGCCGGAAGAGTTAAGAAACCAAAGTCTCCGGGTCACAAAACAGGCGCTAGCAGAAAATGAAGAGTACAGCAAAGAGATGATAGAGCGAGAGAGACTAGAAGCTGTGGACAACATAATCAAGTACCAAAACCAAACGAAGAAATGGAGGGATGCCAAAGTGGTAATCAAAGACATCAAAGAAGGAGGCTGGGTCCTCCGCCGGAAACCAAATGCACCAAACGGGGAAGCGCAAGCCAAAGTGGGAAGGACCTTACCTAGCTCACCAAGCAGGAAGGAAAGGATCGTTCTTCTTACAGGATGAAAATGGGAAAGTATCAACCCACACCTGGAATGTGGACAACCTCAGGAAATACTACATCTAAAATGTAAGGAACCTCCGTAAATCTATAAGCGGAGACATCCAGTAGTTCATTTTCATGTTTCTTTTCTTTCCCTTCAAACCGGATTGCACTCTTTTCCTCACGCGGGGACTCCTTATCGGAGGTGAGGTTTTTAACGAGGCAACTCCGTTGTAATCAACCTCGCAACATATAAAGAGGGCCCCGAGAAAACGGCGAGAATGCGGCAAAGTCGAAAGCGGCGGCAACGCGGCCGCAATATTCGACGGTGCTTTAAGCATCGGAAGAGGTCACTTCAAACTTCGCCTTGACCGGCGGACCTCAAAAAGATTTGCAAGCGACCTCCAAAAAGGTTGAAAACCCTTGGAAAAAGACGATCGGTCGGGCACTAAGGGGTACAAAATAAGCGACCTCCAAAAAGGTTGAAAACCCTTGGAAAAAGACGATCAGTCGGGCGCTAAGGGGTACAAAAAGCCAAAAAGGCATCACCAAAATCGGAAAAAGACCCGGCAAGCGGCTAGGGCACCGATATTAAAGCAAAGATCGCTTGATCGGCCCGGCGGCTTCTCATGCCTCCGCAAGATCGGCGGAGGCATGCCAAACACGAAAACCGAAAATTGAAGAAATCGGAGCAATCTAATCGTCATAAGCAAAAAAGGCAACCGAAAACAAAGGGAAGGTAACACGGCGGCTGAGCAAGCCACTCCAGTCCATTAATTTGCATACAAATATGAAATTAAGGCTACAAGAATCACCAATGCCCTAGCTCCAACTAGTGTAGACTCTAGAGAAGGTATGCCACCTCTTACTATTACAATCGGCAAAACGAGCACGCAAAAGAGCAAAGAGCGCGCAATTTTCCATCTCCGAGAAGGGAGGAGCCTTAATGCGGCGGACTTCGGCTCCTGGTACCCAAAACACAACCGCCAACCGACACACCTCGGACTAGCCCGCCCCACTACACACCTCGAAGAATAGGCCAAGCGGCAAGCACGGTTGTATTCGTAGCCGGATACCACTCCGGACCTCTCGCGAAAGAGCGACACACCATTGTGATATAGCCTTTACGAATTCTTACTCGATATCGGCCTCAAAGCACATCTAACAGCAACGCCATACGCTAACGAAAGTGAAGTGTTGGCAACACTACCCCAAATGACCAAGCACCACCAGAAAACATAAGCCTTATATAGCCCCTAGGGAGGAGAAAGGCAAATAAATGCCTTGATACGCAATCTAATGCATTAAACAAGCAAGATCTGTACCATAACCCATAGTAGCAATCAAGCTCATTCAAGCCGCAGAGTACCACCAGCAGCGATTGTTTTGGTCCTCGAGCAATCAAGAGAGCGTATCACGAGAAATCAAACACAAGATCCACAGCATTTACTAAGAAATGTACCAAAGAGGTCAGAGACATTTAAGCCAATTAGCCATACCAAGGCCTATAAAAGGAAGGCGCTTCCAGCATCCACCCCCAGCATCACACAAGGCACGTATCAAGAGTAGGGGGGATGGAGGTTGATGTATATTTACAAGAGTTTCACAGTAGCAGTAGAGAGACAGCGTAAGAATTCGTAAGCAGAGGGCCACATAGACCAAAATGCAAACCACCCTTTTCTTCAGAGCATGCACCAACAAGCCTTTCCTCAGGGAAGAAAACGGGCTAGGGGGGACACCGCGTAAGAATTCGTAACGTCCCCCCATCCCCGGTCAAAATCGCTCAGCAAAAGCATGGAATGTCACATGAAAGTGAGCCCAAGGACAGGTGGTACCTAGTCACAAGTTGAGAGTCCCCATTAGCAAGGGACCATGTCCAATTAGCTACAGTCGGAGAAAAGGCAGCGCTAAGACCATAACCTCCATGCCTTAGCATGGAACCATGTAACCTAACAAGCTGACCATTCAAAATGATCAATAAAAGGTTCCCAACAGAAAGTCTCCGGAATCCAACTAGTAACCTCCGCGCGCAATTCAAACGTAGTATGGACTAACGTTGCGGCGCGCGAAGACAAGTTCAAAAACTACGTCTTAGCAAAGACAATACCTCCGCTTTAATACCTTAGCTCGAATCGGGTAACATTAGCATATGACACAAGAAAAAACATGTATACGATAATCTAAGATTTCTTCCATAGCCTCCGCGTATGAAATGAATACATCTAAGTCCCATTACACAAAGACAAACCTCAGGCAAAAGGCCGCAAGTAAATACATACATAGCCTCCGAAAAGAAAAAGGCAACGAGGAAAAAGAAACATCTCATGTAAAAAACCGACGAGCAACAAATTCAAGGAGGACCCCTCCATGCTAGCGACCCAACGAAGGTGTCGCGCCTATCATCCAAATTCGCGCGAACAAATTCAAACATATCATCAACGCTGCGATGGGGAACAACGTCGCCAAGCAATCCCACGTAAAACCGCTAACGTAAACACCATCGCGCATAAGGGTTGCGGGTTCCACCTCCGCACGGGCCCAAAATCGGAGACTGCGCGGGAGGATTGACCCATAAGTTTCATTACAATACGCGCACCACGGGCGCCACGGCAAAAGTAACAAGTGTATTTACATCATAAGACATAGAAAAGTAAGACCCTAGTCTACCTCCTCCCCCGCGGACGTCGTGGGCCTCGGCGGCTTTATCGGCATCTCCGTCTTGCCTCTCTTGTAACGTCTCCGCGGGAGGGCGGCACGAGCATCGAGTGTGCTGGGTTTCCGTCGGAACCTCCGTCTCGGCCTTTGTCCTCGCCGGAGACGCGGTTGCTCGAGGAACTTGAGAGCCTCCGCCGTAGCCGGGTTTGGAAGTCTCACCAAGGACGGGGACACCTTTCATCACAAGCCGGTGGTGTCCGGCCTCCGGCAGCGACCTTAAAAACGCAAAAAACGTTAGCTCCATGAGGAAGCAAAAGAAAAGATAAACATAAAAGACAAAGGAAGAGAAATTTCACCTTCCGCATAGCGTGAGCAGCGGCAACGGCTTCCGCCCGCCAAAAGGCACCCGAAAGACTTCAAGAATTTTTGAACGGTCTTGCGGATTGGGCGGGAGGTCTCCCGAGCTCGAGGAATCGGAGATCTCGGAGTAGACCAACGGCGCGATGTCCGAGACCTCCGCGAACCAAGCTCTTAAGTAAACCGGTGGCGAGGCCTTTGCCGCAAAATCGGACACGCCTCCGACGAACGGGGATAGCTTCGCCGATTGGACTTGATCCAAGACATCAACCCCCGGCGCGGTACGGTTAGCGGGAAGAGGAGATGCAACACCGCCAAACTCTTCAAGAACAGACGAGATACGTCTCCGCAATCTCGGTGCCGGCAACTCGATCTCCTCAATCTCCGCGGCCAATCCCTCCGCCTCCCCCGGAAGGTCTCCTTGATCTTTTCCATTGAGGCCGGTGGGTACGGAGGTTCTCGAGACACCTCCGTTGCCTTGTTGGCACGCTCGGACAACATCCTTGGCTTCATTGGTAGATTTAAGCCTCGCCTCCAAATCCTCAACCTTTTTCTTCGGGGCCTCCGATTCTTTGGAGCGCGTTTTCCAAGTTAGAAACCTTGGCCGCAAGCTCGGTCTTCTCACGGCCAAGGGTCTCCACTTCCCCTTCGGGACCTCAATGGCCCGAGTCCATTGGGCAAGCTCATGCACCCGGTGCTCAATAGCGAAGGCCATGTGATGAGTCTATAGACGTAATAAGAGTGAGAAAAAGCGGCAAGGAAAAGATTAAAAGGTAAAAAGCCCAAAGTACACTCACCATGCGGTGGTGCTCCGGTTGAAGCGCGAAGGCGTTCGTAGGGCAGCGCATCAAGGTAGTTATCAACTTGGGCTGGGGTCAAAGCAAAAACCGGAGGAAAAATGATTGTAAATACAAGCACGCAACAGCGCAAAATCGCGGAGACAGCAATAAAACTATAAGGCAAAAACCTCCGTAATGCTCAAAAATATCATGAACATTCAAGCCCCACGCACCGAACGTAGCGGAGGCATCGAAAGAAAAACGAAGACATATCTTAGCAAGTCAATCATGCAATCAAACGCGTGACCTAAAAATGAGACAAAAATAAGAAATCTTTACCTCCGAAGCATGAGCGGCGGATGTAGAACCTCCGCCGGAGGCATGGTCGAGCACCCCGCGCCGGAACACGCGCGCCAAATCAACACCGGGGAGGAGGCCTCATGCTCCCGGCAATACCGGCCGGCTCGGCCGCGAGAACAAAAAAAAAAGGTTAAAGGTCTCCTCGGACTCAATGTTACTGACAAATGTTCAAGAAAAAAAAAAAAACCGGGCAGGAAATTAGCTTACGAAGAGAAAGCCCGCCCACCGGACCCTTGTCACCGGGAGCGGAGGCCCGCCCTTCGCCGGAGGCCTGCCGGCGGCGGCCTTATCGGCAACAAACTCAAGCATCGATGTGCCTCTCGACGGCTTATGGCCGGGACTCCCAACAAAATCATCATCGGAGACTTCGTCGGGGAAGTCACGAACCGATGGGTTGGCGAGAGTGATGCCTCGGCATCCCCGGCCTTCTCGTCTTCCCCCGCCTCTTCCTCCTCTTCACCGGCCTCGCCGTCGTCGAGCTAGACGGCTCGGCAAAAGCACTAGGAAAGGGATGGACGAGACACCTCCGGCGACGGAGCACGTGCGGAAGCGAAGGTTGTGAAGCCCGGTGTGTCTCCGCCGTAGGCAAGGGCTTAGCGAGACGCTCCCGCATCCTTGGCAACCTCTTCTCCCCGTCGTCGCCCGGTAGCCGGCCTCGACGCATCCGGAGATACGACGCGGAAGCTTCAACAACCTCTGCCTCGGAGGTCTTCTCCTTCTTGGAAGGCCCGCGGCCAACGCACGAACGTTTCCTCTTTTTGACGCCTCCGCCTTGGCGTAGCAATAGCGGAGGCATTCTTCGCCCTTGACTCTATCTTAGGAGAACCTTGCCGGGGACAGTAGGGAGGAATAGGGGGATTTGAAGTTCCTCAAAGACGCGGTTCAGGCGCGGCATGAAACCAGCCTCCGCCTTCCGCGCAAGGTATTCACGTTCGGAGACCTCTCCGATCAGCTCCACAACTTTCCTTTCAATTCGATTGACGAAATTGGTCCCGATCTCCTCGAGGTAAGGCGAGACCGAAGACGGGGCACGGTATGCCCGCGGCTTCTCCGAAAACCGGCGGTTCCTTCCGGACAATCTCAAACTTTGGCTGTCCTTGGCCAAGGGCCGCGGCCCGGAGGCCACTATCTCCTCCGAGAAGGTCGCGACCTCGGAGTACTTGCAAGCGGCGCGAAGGCCTTGCGGCACGACTTCGCGAGCGGCGGCTGCGGCGGAAGGCGGCGGAAGAGGCTTCAAATTGGTGTGCGGCTTCATCGCCGTCATAGCGGAGGCCGGGGTACCTCACAATCTTATTGCCGTCGTCATCCTCCCCGGTGACACCGATGGTACGCACATAGAACCAATACTCCATCCAATTGGCCGGCTCCCACTTGCCCTTCGACACCACGAGATCTCCAAACGTTCATCCCGAAACCTTTTCGCCATAAAGGTACGGGCCCCTAACCGTGCTTTCACCTTGTCCTCGCCAAAAACGGCCGTGGTTGCTTCGAAGTTCATAGTGCCTCACAAAGGCATTGACATCGTCTCTCCGCCATAAGACTCCACTGCCCAGACAAATTTGCTAAGGTTCAAGAAGGCATGAGGAGTAAGGTGGTGGATCCGAGCATTGAACTCCCCAAAACTCTCCTCGAAAAGGATGGGCCGGCGGCCGAAGGCCACAAGTGAAGAAATCCAAAACGACCGCATACCCCCCGCGGGGGTGGGCTCGGTTCACGACCCCGGGAGCTTGGCACGTCCGACCGGGATAACGCCCGTTGCTCAAGGTCTTCGATCATCGCCTTGGTCATTTTGCTAGGACCGAAATCGTAGGTAATAGCCGCCATACCTCGGGTTTGTGTGAAGGAATGAGGTCTTCGACGGAGGCTTCAACGTCGAGAAAGAGACTCTTCCGGGTCCCTAGCCTCCGCCGCAACAAGCATACACTTCTCAAAGATGTCCGGCCAATCTCCGACCTTCACTCTACGAAACCGGGAATAAGGACCGGTGTAGTGGTGGCGGAGGCAAGCGCGCCGCAGCGGAGGTGCCACGATGGAAATCGGAGGCAACCGTCGTATGCGGAGGTGGCACGAGAGAGTGAGTAGAAAACCACAGCTTGGGGTAAAAAACTATTACCGCCCCCTCCCCTTTTATAGTGGCCGGACGGCCGGTCGTGGGGGAGGTCATCCCCCCACGCCAACGGTAAAAAATCCAACGGTCGAAAAACCGCAGACCCCGGATCCAACGGCCAGAAAGAGAGAGAGAAGGCAAAAGAGAGAAAACCTTTTTCGGACCCGAAGTCTCCGTCCACCAAAGGCGAGCCGGGGGGCCATGGTCTCCGCCGATCTAGCCAAGAGTTGATGGCCGGGGCCCGCCTCCGCTGGACCTAACCCTCAAAGGGGGAATGTTGGGAAAAGGCATCTCGGCGGCGGAGACATGGCATGAGCCTACGGTCAATTGACCCCCATTTATCTTGTTTACTACGGTTGTCTTTGCTTGATTACGCGGGTTTGGATCGGAGGTATTGGGACCGCCGGCGGAGACCATGCCGCTGCGCCGAGAAGGTCTCCGGTCGCCATCCCGGAGACAACGAGCCGGCATCCGACCTCGGGCCTCCCGAGCGGAGGTAGCGAGCCGGAGGCGGAGACCCTTGGCCTCGGCCACCGGCGGAGACCACGCCGGCTGCGCCGAGATGGTCTCCGGTCGCCATCCGAGACAACAGCCGGCATCCGACCTCGGGCCTCCGAGCGGAGGTAGCGGCCGGGCGGAGTCCCTTGGCCTCTGGCCACCGGCGGAGGCACCGGACGGAGGCGCAAGCCTCCGATCCCAGAGCGGAGACATCCGGTGGCCCAAGAGGCGGCCCGCCAGCGGCCCAGGAGCGAGGAGGACATCACACGCCTAGGAGGCCCGGGAAGGGTCCGGCCGGGCCCATCAGCGCAACGGCGGACGATCTTGCCCCCGTCGACCCCACTTGGCGAGTCTTAAAATTAGGGTTTCCCCGTCTCCCCTTTGGGGTTGTAATGTCTTTTCATATTGGGGAGCTGGTGGCTATAAAAGGAGCCCCGGTCCATTGTTGTAAGTCGGGATCGGTTTGGAGTGGAAGAGTTTACGTTCTTCACACTCTAGCATTGTAATTGTAATTACGATTGAATACTAAACCTGCTGGGCTGTGTTCCAACAATTTTTAATAAATTAAAAACTAATTCCGTTATGCAGGTTATTTTCGGGGAGCGTGACTTGGTTGCGCTTACAGGCTCGAGCTAACAGCGTGAGGAGGAGACCAAGGACGTACTCTCGGAGATGAGCAAGAAATTAGAGATGATTGCTCTAGAAATAACAAACAGAGGGTGGAAGAATTTATATTGTCTTCAGTAGTTCTAGTCGTTGTTTTAAGACTTTGGGTCTCATTTTTTCTTCATTTTGTTCACAACTCTGTAATAATTGGCTGTGTACATCTACGGATGTAGAGGTCGGATATTTTATCCTTTATCTAAAAAAAAAAGTCTTGTGGGCATTCGGTGAACACGTCAAACCAATTACTCTGTGCAAGCAACGTGCCAAAGTTAGTACGTGAATCGTCATGATGCCTTTTAACAGCTAACTCAATTACTCTGTGCAAGCAACGTGCCAAAGTATGTGAATCGTCACGATGCCTTCAGCCTTTTAACTCGTCAAACTCCTGACCACGCCGCTCGCTGGAGTCGTGTGAAAACAAGACCAGGCCGCTCTGGGCATTATTATGGAACTGGCTCATCATGCGCTGAACAATAACATATGAATATCTATCAACGTGGACCTTGTCAGCTGAGCAAGCAATGTCCACGATACATCCAGCTCCTGTTAAACTATACTCCCACGAATGAACAATTAACAAAACATCAACGACGATGCGATTCGCATCTTTGTTTTATACATACTCTTTTTCTTTTGCGATGGCTATGTTTCAAGGATATTCTATTCTTTGTATGCGTCTCTCATTCTGCTAGTTTTTTTATTAGTTCTGCACATTCAACAGTGGCACCCGCAGAATCTGCTGAATTCTTATTACGTGTACAGCAGCCACAACCGCGTTTCGTCGCCGCCACGCCGGCGGCCGCAGCCACCCGCCAGCCAGACTCGGAGTTTTTTTCAATCATATAATCAGTTAGAGTCGTCGAGGTGCGAGACAACAATACTTTGATGACGACTGGCTGGATGGACAGACCGTTGAAATTGTGACACTACCGTACAGAAAAAAAAAAGGCTGGCAGGCTTCCAATTTACGACAACAGAAGTTGAGTCTGTTGAGTGCCTTTTCAATCGAACACTAAAAGGCCAACCAATCAATTTGTTCCTCTTCCTCAGATGAAGAGTGAGTACAATTGCATATGTTGTGTGTAGTGCCCGCACTCACCTCAGCCCGATGAGAGCTAGACAATGATCATCAGACTTATACACCTAGAGCGAAACCAGCTATCACTCACAGTATTAGGTAAACAAGTACGTATAGCTAAAAAATAGCGATGGTCTATCTAATCATGCATTATTGTAGACTAAAGGATGGACTAGAATTTGTTGTGTTAGGCTACTAGTTAACAAAAACTAGCTAATAGAATCGATTTTCAGTCACGAGACGCAAGCAGTTTGCGTTGTACACGCCTAGGCAGAACGTTGGAGACGGTTTGGACTTTGGAAGTTTGGAGCAAGAAAGTGCTGAGTTTCCGTCACCACCGTATGCCTGTACCGACCGCAGCTCACGTCCGCAGTCTTGACTTGTTTCAGTGATGATGATGAATCGATGATGACCACCACGGACACGCAAGTACATACGTGCAGAGATGGTGGGTGATGCACGGATGGATGTATCGGACCTCGGACGTCGCTGACACAATGCACCTTGAGATGAGAACATTGACATCAATCACTCGGCCTTGGAGAAGCTTCTCTTGAGCAGTTGAGCGAACAGGTTGTCGGCAGATTAGTTACTAGTGTACATAATACATGGTTTGCTTCCCGAGATGAACACGTCAAAAGGTAATCACTACTGTACATTCGTCTTGCTCTAAAAGCTACTCCAGTCCAGTTCGTCGTCATCCACTCGGGGGCCTTTAATTGATCTCGTCAAAACGCTCTCTGTTTGACCAGGCCGGCCACCGGATCCATCCAGTCACTTTCATGGTTAACCAACAACAGTGATGTCTCTGATGCTGTCATGCACGCGGTGACTAATAGTTGCAGCACGAAAACAACGCAGCACGGACCTCGTCATCCATCCGTTGGAGTAATTTAATCGCCCACGATCAGGCTCTGTTAACAAAACTATACGACGGCGAACAGTTGACAGAATCTCGCATTGTGCCTTGTTTTTTTTTTTTTTTGATTGCATTGTGCGTTGTTCTTGCACAAAGCTCCCACGGAATCCGCATCCGCTCCATTCTATCATCAGATTCCACTACATCTCGCATTTTATGCTGGTTGCGCTCCAACCAACACCACCAGAATGCCAAGAGACCAAACAAAACTGAGCGGCCAAAACAAAGGGTATGCGGTCTGCCTCATTGGATCACGGATCTCTCACGTATTCCGTCCTAACTCCTGACGTCCAAAATCGAACAGCTGCCTAAACCAACCAAACAGGACCTAACTACGCCTCTTTCAATGTGCTTCCACCATCTGTACAAAAGTCGCAACCAACTCAACCTTGCATTTGTGTCGTGTTTACAGGGCAAGGGCAAAATGAACATACGAAAATGACAACAACAAAAAAAGATTAATTACCATCAGCATCATGAAACGAACCTATCCACCATCTGTCTAATCTACCTACCTAGAGTATAATTAAACCCATCCATCCATTTCAGGCTGCTGAAGGTAGTTAAATCAAGGTAAACAAACAACATGAACATGGTGTACACGAACAATGGCTACACTACTCAGTCGCTGTTCTGCCGTCCATGGGGCAGCAGCTTGAGCGCCTCGACGAAGGTGTTCTTGAGCCTCCCAAGATGCGGCCTCACATTCTGCTTGTCCAAATACACGGCCTTCATGGCGTCCCAGCCCTTCCGATGGATCGCGGCGGGGTCAGCGATGACCGGATCCTCCGCGCCGTACTCCTCTGTCAGCGTCGTCTCGTCCTTCCCCACCACGTACTCGAGGTAGTGCACCTGCATCCCCGCCGCGGGCTCCCGGAACGTGCCGCGCGCCAGCCACTCCAGCCCGCCGTACGGCACCACCTGCACCAGCACGGCGCCGGCGGGCAGGAACACCATGTTGGTGAGCCCGTCGCCGTGCACGCCCACCATCACGTCCGCCGAGTTCACCAGCCGCGCGAACCGGCCCACGTCCGTGCTCACCTCCGGGTCGCCGGTGCGGACGTCGAACCCCAGGCTCGTCGCCATGTCCGCCATCGCGCGCTCGTTCAGAAGACGCCGCGAGGTCTTCCGCGTGATGATGAGGAGACGAGGGCGCCGCCGGATGTCCCACCGGTCCCCGCTCGGCGCCGCCGCCGCGCGCTCGAGGCCGAACGCGCTCCGCAGCATCGCGCGGAACTCTGGCATCGACACTCCCGGCTCGCCGCCGACGCCGCCGGCGGCGGCGGCGGAGGCGTCGTTCACGCCGAGCTCGCGGTGGAACGTCGGGCCCACGACGACGCGCGGGTAGCAGCGGACCTCGGCGTCGGCGTCGACGTCGATGACCTCGTGCCGGGTCAGCTGCTGCAGCACCTGGAGGTACTTGGTGGTCCACCAGGGCTTGTAGCTGCTCACCAGCAGCTGCACGTCGCCGCCGTACCGCCGCGCCGTGATGAACGCTGGGATCAGTACGTCCGTGTAGTCGTGGAACAGGTTCCCCGTGAACCCGCCGGTGGATAGCACGAACGCCGTCGCCGAGCTGTTCACCGTGCACCGTGGTGGTTCGTTCGCGTCCCCGCCACCGCCCAGCGGCCGGAGCGTCCACTCCTTGACGTAGGACAGCGCGAACGCGTCGTTCTTCCGGCAGTAGGGCTTCACCTTCCACTCGCGCTCCAGCGGGCTGACAAGGACGGTCTGGGCGCGCCCCACCACGCGCACGTCGCCGGACGCCTCGCAGGTGTCCGACCGCCGGCTCGACTCGTAGCACACCGGCCTGCTTTTGCTCGCACGCTCGGCGTGGTCGTCGCCGGCCACAATGGCTGCGCCGCTCACGCCGCCACCGCTGCTGCCTGAGTTGGAGTCGGTGGGCTTGGACCGAGTCTCCTCGTCATCGTCCTCTGCGACAGACAGAGACAGAGCAAAAATCAGCTCAAATTCACCGGATCTGCTTGCCCCAGGTTTCAAGAAACTGCCAAGAAACCTTGACCCGGAACTGTACATCACGAATGAGAAAGGATTTGCAGCAATCGACAACAGTAGCACGCGGTTGCCTAAATTCAGGTAGAAACGCAAACGCGAGAGGACCAAGTCGGAATTACCGGCTGCAGCTGCGGCGTCATGGGTGGTGGCCATCTCGACGACGTTGTCTTTCGCCATTGCCTGCTGCTCCTCTGCTTTGATGGCGTCCCCTGTTTTACCTGCGGCGCATCCCAACCCATACAGCTCAGATAAGCGAATCAATCAAGAACACAGGAAGAAGCTGGCGGCGAAGAAACGCCATGGCAATCAGCGTACCAATCGGGGAGAACTTGGCCCGGATGAGGGAGAGCAGGAGAAGGGATCCGAGCATGAAGGCTATGAGCGCCACATTCCCCAGCCGCCTCCCCTCCGCCCTCGACAGGTTCCGGTTCGACTTCATGGCCTCCCTCTCCCCAACCTCGGTCGTCGTCTCGTCGAGCTTTCTGTCTCCAGCCGGATGCTTCTCGCTCGAGGTGAGAAATATATACGACAATAGAGTATAGTAGGCAAATGCAAATGGAGGAGGTGTGCGCCAGCACGCAGAGACGCACTAGCTGGTTGTTGCTGTCGTGGTTGAACTGGCCAACAGGGCAGAGGGGTGGAGTTGAAATGGTAGTGAGGTTGACCCGGCGACAGGCATAGCTCAACGCACGCGATGCCGAGAGCGAGCGGGCCGGACCACCGGGAGAGATGACGGAAGGGAGACGAGAAGAAGCAAGAGCGTGAGAAAAAGGGCAAGGTGACTTGTTGGAGTAGGCTTCTGCTGCCTCGAGAGTGAGGGAGAGGACAGCGCAATGAAAGCGGCCGGCGGTGATCTGTGAGCAGGACAGCCGCGGTCCAGGTCGTCGTCGTCGTCGTCCTTGTCCTTGTCCTTCACCGTGTGCGGCTGTGCCCACTCGTCCTGCGCTCGACGGTTACTGCTCGCACCGGCGTGCACTTCGCCACTTCGGCGACCGTGTTGGCGCTATCCTAGTCCTAGACCATTTTTTTGGTTTTTGTTTTCCTGATTTGCGTTGCCGGATTACTAGTTTAATTGTTTGCTAGTTTAATTTCCCCAAGGTGACTAGTTTAATTGCTTCAAGACAAAGGACAAAGTCAAATCAAAAGGATCAAATCCCCAGCTGTGATTACGATATTTTTTTGGATTTACTAGTAGTAAATAGTTTGCTAGCTAACATGATTGTTCTGATCCAACAGCTAATATGTGGTAGGATAGTTGGTTAAAATCTTATAAAAACAATTAGCATTTATTAGCATATATATTTATCAACTAATGAGCTAATTGTCATTTGACTTCTTAAGGGCAGTCACGTCAAAGCTACTATCACGATCCCAAGACTATTTATTACACCTCATTTATGGTATTTTCTGATGTGGCGGCGATATTTATTGAAGAAAGAAGGAGAAAACAAGACTCCAAGTCTTATTTAGACTCTAAGTCCATGATGTTCGAGGTAATAAATAAGTTTAGACTCTATGATAGAGTCTACATTGGGACTGCCCTAAGAATGTCATGATGGCTAGCTATTTGGTATCTAGATATGACACGACAAAGAAAAGTAGGAGAGAGTCTTTCAGTAGTTATAAAGAAATAGTCTATCTATTTCACGTGGTCAAGAATATGTGAGATGAGCATGTGGGTCCATTGGTATAAAATAATCTTTTCTCTTGTCTCTCACCTCCACATCAGCTCACTAAATAGCTAATGCTATCTATTAGCATTGCGGACGCCCTAATGGTTTGTAGGTCTATTGGTAGACCTATTGGACCTCTACCTGTTTATTTTAGTTGTTACTTATTAACACTAATGGATTCAATCAGAGTTTATGTGGCTAATAATATGGCTGAAGTTTTTTGTTATAAGAGAAAAATATTACCAGGGCTAATAAGCAAAGGTGATAAGTTCAAGCGAACAGGGTGTTAGAAAAGTTGTGTAGTCTCCTTTGCTTCTCAGAAGAGCACTCACTCCCTAAAAAATTTGCACGTCACGTTATCAATTCCAAGCTTAACTAAATTTATAAAAAAAATAGTGTTCTATTTATACAAATAGATATACTATATACAAAATATATTGCATGAGATGTGCGCTTTTTTCTATGTAACTAGTGTCAAGTTTGTGATTGGTTGACTCGTTGTAAAGTTAAACTATTCAAAAAATGGCCTAAGTTTATGGAAATATTAATATTAATTGTAAATAGACATCAAAACTCAGCATGGAATATATTTTCGTACGCCGCCGTGTGTGTGTGTGTGTGTGTGTGTTTTTTTTTTTTTTGAGCAAAACCGTGTCATTTTGCTGGTTCAACGGTCACGGGCTCTCACGGCTAGCCAGCCTGCCAGGACGCGGTGCGCCTCGGCGACCGCCAGGCCACGCAACTCTTGGCGATTACAGTAAAGAAGTAAAATCAGACATACAATCGAGATTTTGACAACGATGATAAGATGATTCCACTCAAATGCAGGTAACAAGGTCTTCATTTCCTAGTCCTAGCCTTCGGTCCGTCGACGGCGTTCGCTCGCCGGCGGTGTACCTTGGAGAGGCGCGGGGCCATCACCGGTTGATGACGACGGGCCGGGCCACAGCCCACAGAGGCTTTGCTCGATCATGGGCTGTACTATAGTGATGGGCCTCACGCGTTTGGGCCACAAGGCTCTTTCCTCGGTTTACCTACCTCCTCTGCTTCTCTCTTCTCCATCCATCCATCCATCCCCGGCCGCCACACAACACCTGCACGCGCTGTAGCGAAGCGAGTCCAACTGCCAAGGGTCCGTCCGGATTCCGGGGGAAGGGAGAGAGGGATCGGAGGAGGGCGAAGATGATCTACCGCAACTGGTCGCTGTTGTCGTCGACGGTCGTCATCTGGGGCGGCGTCGCCACCGCCGGCCTCGCCGGCATCTTCCTCTTCGGCGGCAAGGTGATGTCCTCGATTCCCTCCTTGGAGCGCCCTGTACGGTGTTTGTTTCAGCTGCTGCTTCGTTTGATTGGTAGTGGCCACTACGAACCCTAGATTTGGGTAGGGTTTGGCCAAATCCAAGCTTATCACTGTATGCTGATCCTCGTTCCGTTCCCCACCCTCCCCCAGTTGTACCCATGTTCCTTCTGCCCGAATTCACTGCATACTGGGAAGCCAATGGATGCGTAGTCTGCAGTGGCAGAGCTTCACACAGCCCAATAGGGGCGCCGGCCACCCCTGAAGTTCAATGAACTCCACTAGTTGCATCCATTCCCCTTGATAAATGTTAAATGGTAGCCTTGTTTATTAATGATTGGACCCTGTTGGCTTTAGTTCCAAGCTTCACTGAACAATTGATTATCCGGCCAGCTCTGGTGCCGGACGCTCCTCTTCCCGGAATCATCACCACAGCAACAAGGCAGTGCGTGACCTCCGCGTGCTCTGCTGGGCCGAATAACACCTGCCGCAACTGTCTGCAAGTTGAAGAAGCTTAAGAAGAACATGATTCGATTGGGATCAGATGGGGAGTAGATGTACCTTTGAAGGAGCTCTCTGCTGCGAGGCAGTGGCAAACTCGATTCTTGCCGTCGCTGCATCGTCTTCTTGGTTGACAGCCAAGTGCTGAGCCGCCGCTGGCGTCTCTCACCTCGCCATTTCGAAGAAAAACTGGGGGATGGGTAAGACTGGACAAACGAGTGATCCCCTCCCCATACCCTTTTACGAGTGGGTATAATGTTACCCTAAGGTGGCATTTGAAGCTTTTTTACCCATGCCTTACTTGTTTACTGACGATTTGGATTTGGGCACTGGGTATGAATATCCAGTGATGCGTATAGATTTGGGGTAGACTTTCGATGTGATGGAGTTTGTTGTCTGCAGGTTCAGATTTCTGTTGTTAGCTTAGGTCTATCTAGGACTAGCAAGCCCCGATTTCTGGCAGATGCTATGTAATTTTTGGTTGCCATTGCCCACTGCGTTAGTATTTTGTAACATGGTCAGGTTCCCATGGCTACCGACTTATTCGAGCTGAAGTCAGCTATTTTGTAAAAATGCTGTGGAATAGATATTTCTTGCTATGCATATGCATTTTTCTTCTTAAGGAATCAAGATTTTATTCTGACATGTTGTTTAACATGTTGGCAGGAGAAATTCAATGAGTATCTTTGCCGCGAAGGTGAGAGGCTTAGGCAGCAGGACAGAGCCGCGATGGGCCGAAGCTAGAGAGGAAGCTGTGCTTGATTGATATCAATGGAGCAATATGATTTAGTTCTAATATCAATGGGTACCGTGGCAAGGACGTTGAGGTTCGTCTTAGCGACTGTCCATACAAGTCTGCAATATGATTTAGTTCTAATTTAATGGTCTCATGTTGGAACTTTGTTTGCAATAATGCAGGATAGCTCATTTGGAGGGAGAAACAATGGAAGGTCTATGGATGGGAACAGAACAAGGAGAGAGAGAGAGATTTAGTCGCTTTGAACCTGGTCAATGTTCAAAACCAGTGGGTAGATCACTGCCTGCAGATGCTATTGGTCCCCCATATTTCTACTACGAGAATTCTGCTCATGCCAAAAAGATGTCCGGAAAACCATATCAGCTCACTTGTATGGTATTGAGCCAGAGTATGTGGACTCAAAAGACTTTTGTGCTGCTACAAGGAAAAGGCGTTGTATACATAATCTGCCAGTTGAGAACAAGTCATATCTCTCCCCAATACCCCCAAAGACAATACAAAAGGCATTTCCTCGTACCAAACGTTGGTGGCCATCATGGGACCCAAGAAAACAGTTCAATACCCTCGAGACTCGTGAATCTGGTACAGCAGAGTGTGGTCATATCAACGAAACCCTTGGAGACAGTTCAGATTCACCTCCTTCAGAAACTAAGGCACATATTGTGGCTATGTGTAAGAAATGGAATCTCATTTGGGTTGGCAAAAACCAGCTTGCTCCTCTACAGCCTACTAGTAAGCTCCATCTCAGTAGGCTGTAGAGAAGCAAGCTGGTTTTTGCCAACCCAAATGATATTCCATTTCTTACACATAGCCACAATATGTGTCTTAGTTTCTGAAGGAGGTGAATCTGAACTGTCTCCAAGGGTTTTATTGATACGGCTACACTCTGCTGCACCAGATTCACGAGTCTGGAGGGTATTGAATTGTTTTCTTAGGTCCCATGATGGCCACCAACGTTTGGTATGAGAAAATGCCTCTTGTATTGTCTTTGGGGGTATTGGGGAGAGATATGACCTGTTCTCAACTGGCAGATTATGTATACAATGTCTTTTCCTTGTAGCAGCACAGAAGTCTTTTGAGTCCACATACTCCGGCTCAATACCATACAAGTGAGCTGATATGATTTTCCAGACATCCTTTTTAGCATGAGCAGAATTTTCATAGTAGAAGTATGGGGGACCAATAGCATCTGCAGGCAGTGATCTACCCACTGGTCTTGAACATTGGCCAGGTTAAAAGCGGCCAAATCTCTCTCTCCTTGTTCTGTTCCCATCCATGGACCTTCCATTGTTTCTCCCTCCAAATGAGCTATCCTGCATTATTGCAAACAAAGTTCCAATATCGAGACCATTAAATTAGAACTAAGTCATATATTGCAGACTTGTATGGACAGTTGCTAAGACGAACCTCAATAGATAAATTTACAAGGAAGAATCCTGCCTCCCTACTAGAACAAGTCCCATCTAGGATGGATTCCATCTAAGGCCTCGTTTGGAAGCTCAAGTATTGGCGTGGATCGGGCCTGAAACCACGTGTGTCGTGGGCCGAATCCCACGTCGGGGTGAGCTCCCACGTTCCTTGCAAACTTGCATTTGGCTGCTCGGGTGTTGCCGTGGATGAGGGGTCAATACACGTCAACACAAATGTGCCAGAAAAATCCCCTCCCGAGCCGTGGAAAAGGACCGAGCTTGCGTCGCGTCGTCTCTCTCGCGTGTGGCCTCCTCCACACCGCCGGTGCCCCTTCGATCGCGGCCTCCTCCACGCCGGTGCCCCTCCGACCGCGGCCTCCTCCTCGCCGGTGCACCACCACCGACCGCCTCCTTTGGCGGTGCCGTACCCCTCGTGCTCCGCTTCGCGCCAACCCTCGTCACCGCCGCCGCATCCGCGACATCGTCGTCGTTAACTCGTCACCGCCGCCGCCGCATCCGGTTTGGTGAACCTCTCTCTCACTCTTCCTCCCCATCTCCAGTACTCTGTAGGGTTATGCTTCACCTCCTTTTAGTGTTAGGGTTTCGATTTCACCTTTCTTCTTTTCCTTTAGATCGAGAGTCAGATTTGGCAGAGTAGCATCTTGGTGGACACTTCTCTGTTGCAGTCACATCTGGCAGAGTAGCATCTTAGCATCTTGGTGGACACTTCTCTGTTGCAGTCGGCCGTCAAACCATTGGTAAATTTTTGGAGCTCGTCTTGTTTTTTTGCCAAATATAATATTGCACCAGGTCTAGTAGAGTGCGTTGTTGTGATGCTGTTTTGCCTGTTCATAGGAGCTTTGGATTGCTCAACTGCATCGTAGGACTTTCATTGTTGAACTTGCCAAGTCCCCTTTCTAGCTGTTGGGATTTTTTCCAGTTGCCAGTATTAGTACTAAAGGATACTGCTCAATTAGATCCCTCTGTAGAGCTAAAGTCATTATGTCTTTAGATCCTTTTACTTGATTTTATTCACTTGCTAATCTGTACTGAGCAACAACATATTTTAAGCTCTAGCCACTACTAACTGCGGTAGGTAGTTGCAGAGGGCACATTCACAGGCATGCATTTGGAGAAGGGACACAACTATCAGATTAAGTGACATTTAGAAAGGGGACACAACTCTATCAAAACTGTTCTAGTAGAGACTGTGTGCTCAATTGGTTCTTGTTGTTTGGTGTTACTATTAACCTACAATAGTTCCGACAAGGTCCAAAAATTCTAGAATTATCGGCATTACCTTTTGTGAAGATCTTTGTATATATGTTTTGCTGATCAATACAATTGCCTTTTCATGGAACTAAGAAAACAATTATGTTCAAAAAAACTATCAGAATTGCTCTGTTGAGTTGTACATGTAGCAATGATTGATCCTTATCATTATCTCTGTATGGATCTGGGAAAATGACAAAGCAAATGCAGCCTCCTACTTTGGTATTCTTGTGAGCTGGTGCATATTGCATTGTTGTGAGCTCCTTTTCCTGTCTATAATACCTACATGTTAAATTTTAGTTCCTTAATTTTTTTTTTTTGATTAAGGGGGGATCCCCCATTTCCATTACCTTCATAACGGAAATACAGCAAGAGTTTAAGATAGTTTCGAGAGGGAAAGAAAAGGCGCGCCCGGGAAGCGTGGCGTAATAGAGATTACATCCCAAGCAACAACTCGCACGCAGCGAAAGGCAGCACAAACAACCTGACATCAGGCTTTGAGGCAAAACAAAACAAAGTTTGTCACTGGTTTGTGAACACCCTCCCAACGACAGCGATTTTGTTGAAGACTTTTCGAGAGGTGGTTCACTGACTTCATTGTCTCCGAGAGGGCCATTTTGTTGCATCATCGTCATCATCTTCAGCTGCCCCCTGGATCAGCGGTTGTGCCTTGGTCTTTGGGTCCTTCGTCGCCATCAAGCCAACAGCTATCTTGATCATTGCATCAACACCGCATCAGCATCTTCTTGTCTTGACTTTTAGTAGACCGCCCAATGTTTCATTAGGGCACAAGCATGACTCACAATAGATAGAGGGTTTTTCATTTTCATTCTTTCAAAACAGATGTTATTTCGCATTTTCCAAATCGACCAACATACAGCTGAAATACCAATAGCATAAAATTGATTAGCATTAGGAAGCCATTTCTTGCACCAAGGCCAACACCTTTGCTCAAAGCAACAAGGAATATTGTCGGCTCAATGCTAATGGCCACTATTGCCCAAACAGTTTTTGGCGAGTGGAACATGTGAAAAGTAAATGATCAACCGTTTCGGGTTGATGGCAAAAAGCACAACCGGAGTCCCCTTTCCATTGCCTTTTTACCATGTTCTCTTTAGTTAGAATTGCCCTATTAGCCACCAACCAGAGAAAAATTTTAATCTTGGCTGGAATTTTTCCATTCCAAATATGAGAAAAGGAAGGGCCATTTTCAAGTTTGGTCAGTGCATTATATGTGGATTTGACAGTAAAGACCTTCTTCTCCCCAAATTTCCATTGTACACAATCAGCATTCTCATTTAGCTGCAATTTTTCTACATTCCGAAGGACCTCTCCCCACTGTTCCTCCAGTTCAGGGGTAAGCCATCTGCTGAAAGTAATCTCCACTACATTCGGTTTCGAATTTGAGCTATAGTCACACCTTTTTGTTCACATAACTTGAAAAGATCGGGGAAGAGTATTGCCAAAGGCTCATCCCCCTGACCATCTATCCCACCACAATCTAGTGTATTCACCATTATTCACAACTATCTTCCTCCCCGAAGATAGATACCTCTCACTTTAAGCAGATCAGACCATATTGGGGAGTCACTTTGCCTGTGTTTCACATCAGCAATGGACTCATTTCTTAAGTATTTGTGTCTGACAATATCTTGCCAAAGACCCTTTTCTTTCTCAAGCTTCCACCACCATTTGCATAAAAGACTAAGGTTCATGAGATTGACATCTTTAATCCCCAAACCCCCTTTTTCTTACTTTTGCGGGCTTTGGTCCATCCGACCGAGATGGTATTTCCTTTAGTGTGACCCCCCTGCCAAAAGAAGGCTCTTCTGACCTTATCCATCTCTTTGATGGTAGTTTTAGGAAGTCTATAGATTGACATGTGGTAGGTTGGGACATTGTTTAAACTAGAAGTGATCAGGGTAGATCTCCCTGCAATTGACATAGTAGAACCCTTCCAAACATCTAATTTTTTGGCATTCTTTTCAAGCAAAGGCACCCAATCAGCTACATGTAGTCTGGGCTAGGGCTGACGGGCACACCTAGATATTTGATAGGGAAATGGGCCACTTGGCGCTTAAAGATCTCAGCATAAGTATCCCCCAAATTATCTAGATCATTGATCATGATAATTTCACTCTTATTGAAATTGATTTTTAAACCAGCTAACAACTCATAGAGATATAGTAAGAGCTTGAGATTCCTAGCTTTTTCCACATCATTTTTCAGACACATAATGGTGTCATCTGCATACTGCAGCACCACCACACCCCCAGGAACAATGTGTTCAATGAGCCCAGCCACAAGGCCTTGCCTTTGGGCTTTGTGGACCATCCTAGTAAGGCAGTCTGCCACGAAATTAAACAGAATGGGTGACAAGGGATCCCCTTGTCTTACCCCTTTATAGCTTTTGATATAGGGACCCAACTTATCATTTATTTTCACATTCACCGTCCCCCCAGTCACCACCTGCTGAATCCAACTACACCATGTGTCATTGAAACCTCTAGCCTTTAGACAGGAAAACAGCAATCCCCAGTTCACCTTGTCGTACGCTTTCTCAAAATCCAATTTTAGAATAACACCACATTCCTTCCTAATCTTGGTCTCATGTAGTATCTCATGTAATATCATAACCCCAGACATTATGTTCCTGCCTTTCATGAAGGCAGTCTGTACTGGGTGAATAAGTTTGTGGGCAACAGACTCAATCCTCAGGGTCAGAGTTTTGGTAATGAGCTTATAGAGACAGTTCAGCAAACAAATGGGTCTATACTGTTGTATTCTGGCAGCATCAGAAACCTTAGGGAGCAGTGTGATAATGCCATAGTTAATCCTGCATATATCCACTTCCCCTTTATGAAAGTCATCAAAGAGTTTGCATAAGTCACTTTTTATGATACCCCAGCATGCTTGGTAGAATTCTATTGGGATACTATCAGGACCTGCAGCCTTGTTCTTTTTCATTTGAAACAGAGCTTCATAAATTTCTTTTTCCTCAAAAGGTCTGCAAAGAAACTCATTATCTGTTTCAGATAAGGTTTCAGCCCCAGTCCAAATATCATCATCTATTTGGATCTGAACAGGAGGTACAGGCCCAAATAGTTCCCTATAGTAGTCAGTTGCATGTTGCAGAATATCATCATCTCCTTCAATAATATCATCACCGTTGGTGAGAGTAAAGATGGTGTTCTTCCTTTTTCTACCACTAGCAACTCTGTGAAAGAATTTAGTGTTTAAGTCTCCTTGCAAGAGCCATGTTTCATGGGCCCTGTTTTTCCAATATAATTCTTCTTGTTCTAGAAGCTTGTAATTTTCACTCAACACCCAAATCTTTCTTAACCACTGATCATGAGTTAGATTATCATCTTCCTCCAGCTGTTCAAGGGAAGTTAACTCCACTTGAAACTCTTTCCTTTTCCTTCAAGGAAATTTTAGTTCCTTAATGTATTCTGGTTCTTTCGTGGATAACACTGCACAAATATATATATGTAAAATCCATACATTAGCAAGTTGTTTGCTGAAACTTTTTTTTTTTTTGCTTTTTTTGCTAGCTGCAGCCATCTTAGATTAAGTTTTCCTTCCAGTTAGAAGATAATGGATTCACTAATTAGGAATAGGAGGGAAGAGGAGGATGAGGAGATTATAATGTTTTGGTTGCCTGCCTTATATCTTTTAACTAGTAATGGAGGGATACAGTAAAGAGTAAGGCATACTTCAAGTCAGTATGGTGAAAAAAAGATTAGAAATATTTTAGAGGGACATGAGAAAAATTGCCTTGTTGCGTTCCGCATGGAGCCTAACATATTTAGAGCAATAGCGACATATCTCCGAACAGAACATCTCCTACGTGACACAAGAGGTATTACGGTAGAGGAGAAACTTGGACATTTTCTTTACATGATCTCTCACAATGCAAGCTATGAAGATCTACAACATGAATTCCATCATAGTGGAGAAACGATTCACCGGCATATTAAGGATGTTTTCAAAATAATCCCATCTCTGACCTATAGATTTGTGAAGTCCCCTACTGGAACTGAAACTCATTGGAAGAAGATTAGCACAGATCAACGGTTCTTTCCTTACTTTCAGAATTGCTTGGGATTTATTGATGGAACACACGTTCCTATTACCATTTCTCAAGACCGGCAAGCCCCATATAGGAATAGAAAGAATACCTTAAGTCAAAATGTGATGTTAGTATGTGATCTTGATCTCAACTTTTCCTTTATATCATCCGGTTGGGAGGGGTCTGCAACTGATGCTAGGGTTCTTAGTTCAGCCATGCTTGGAGGATTCAATGTGCCTCATGGAAAATATTATCTCGTTGATGGTGGATATGCTAACACACCATCCTTCATTGCACCGTATCGTGGTGTTCGATACCATTTGAAGGAATTTGGGCGTGGCCAGCAACGTCCAAGAAATTATAAGGAGTTGTTCAATCATAGGCATGCCATATTGCGGAATCACATAGAGAGAGCAATTGGTATTCTTAAGAAACGCTTCCCTATCTTAAAAGTTGGAACACGTCATCCTATTGAAAACCAAGTGAAGATACCAGCTGCAGCAGTGGTGTTCCACAATCTTATACGCAACATATCTCCAGAACATTTTGTTGATCTCCCTGAAGGTGACGGCCACTACAATGATGATGTAATGTCCCTTAGCAGTCAAGTAGATGATGGAAACGCAGTTAGAGATATGATAGCCCAAAATATGTGGAATGACTACATTCATAACTTGTCCTAATAAATGTGAGTATTATTGGTATCTCATGATATATTTTGCTTCTGTATTTTCTGTCTTCTAAGCCTGGTCAGATTCTTGTATTTGTGGCAACCATGTTTATTTGCAGACTTTTGTATGCTTAAGTTTGATACCAGATTTTTGTATTTGCAGCAACAATGTTTGGAAGAGGGTCCCCAAGGCTCAATTTGCTCCAAGTTGCAGCTGCCCAAAGAAAGCCGTCTCCAAAGACTTCAAGAGCTCAAAAGAAAAGGCCATCGCCAAAAGGTATGGGCTTTTTCTCAAATCCAGAAGGTTGGCACATTAAAAACATGTTATTGTTTGTAGCTTATGTGTGCTTCTCTATTCCAGCTGTACTTGATCGTCCAAGAGCTCATTGGAATGCGGGACTTGAAAAGGGTTTGGTTGAACTGTTGCATGATCATAACAATAACCATTATAGGGGTCAGAATGGGTGGTCCCCAGATGCATGGAATAGGATTGTGAAATTGTTCTATGAGAAGTTCCCCTATGTCAACTTTACAAAGACTCTAATTCAAGACAAAGAGAGAGAGCTGAAAAGGGAATACAGACTTCTGAAAGAAGCAAGGAAACAAAGTGGTGCGTCATGGGATGATAAGCTGTGCATGATTGTAGCAGATCAAGCTGTTTGGGACAACATCATTATTGTGAGATTTCTTTCTTGTCTCTTTTCTACTGTTAATTCTTGTTAAATAGTCTCATCATTTGCTAATTACTTTTCATTCTTGTATTCATTAAATAGTCTCATCGCAATGCCAAGAAGTTCCAAAATAAATCTTTCCCATTGTTTGAGGCTTTAGGAGAGCTATATGACGGTATGTTACCATTGTTGTATCCTTATATTCCTACCAGTCAAGTATGTTTTGTTCAGTTCTCCTAAATATTACTTGATCTCACTTGCTCGTGCAGGACAAATTGCTGAGGGAACCCTAAACTTCACGTCCATTGCCCCTTCCCAAGTTCATGTCACACGGCCCTTCCAAGTTCCTGTCACACAGCCTTCCCAAATTGCTCCCACACAGCCTTATCAAGCTACTGTCACACAAACTTCTCAAGTTCCTATCACTCAGCATTTCCAAGTTCCTGTCACACAGCCATCTCAAGCTACTGTCACCCAACATAATATGGGAGAAGAAGATGAGAGTCACTCTTTTGCACATGATGTTGACTTGAGGATACTGGAACAACCAGTTGCACGTGATGCCACTGCAAGGTCAAGAATGGGGAAAAGAGGTGCAAGTACAAGAAACAAGGACAATGCAACAAGTGACAAGACAAAAAAGGCAGCACAAAGGCGTCGACAAGATGGGCAGGTGGTTGAAATGATGGGGAGGTTTATAGAGATGAAAGAGAAGCAAGCTGAAGATGAGATGGCCCAAAAGGAAAAGGCAAGAACTAATGCAAGTGAAGAGTTCTCAATCCCAGAGTGCATTTCTGTTGTGGACAGCATGGAAGAGCTCTCAGATGACGAAAAAGTTTTGGCCTATGGTGTTTTCAAGGATGCACAAAACAGATCTATTTTCATGTCTGCAAAACCTTCTACACGTCTCAAGTGGTTAAGGAGGGAGGTACTGATCGTCTTCCCATCTTCTTCCTTTATTCAATGCAACCTCATATCTATTCTAGTTTGGTCATGTTCTATAGTTTTACTTGTTAAGTACAATTCTGAAAAAGGAAGAATCTGTAGCTCTTCAATTTAACTTACATTCTAGGATGGGGGCCATAGTTTCAGCCCTTTTCAGGAATGCAAACGTGCAGTGATGATATTTGAGATATGTCCTGATACCTAGTACAAATGTGCAGTGATGATATTTGAGATGCTTATCCGTCCTCTCTTTTTTTTTTTCCTCTTTTCCAGTGCCTCCAAATGGTTTAGCTGCCACTCCACAGCCCTCGTAATCAGGTATGAATAATTTTTACTCGACACCGAACAAAAAAAGTAGAAAAGTTCAGAGTTTATCAGGTTCAGTTATTCCAGAGCAGCAGCCTTGCATCTTTCTGTGTTTTGTCAATTTCTTAATAGTGAATATTTTAGTCAAGCAATCCTTCACAAATATTTGAAGGATTCATTTCCTATTGTTAGCTCTGTAATAAGTTCATGCCAGAACGTAAGAACCTGTCATATTAGAACAAGTAAATAGCCAAATTAATTTTCTAGTGTTTGGTTTGTACTGCCTAGTGCCTTGCCTACTTGTTGATTAGGTTGGCACCTTACTGATGATAGGTTTCTGAGTGTTGTACACATGTACTGCAAAACAAACATGCATCTGTTTGCTAATCTATCACACATTTGACATGTCCTTCAGTTTGCTAATGACTTCTCATTTGTTTCAGGTGATGATGCAGGAGTAAAAGTTCAAGCAGGGAGATATGCTGGTGCTGGAGTTGTCTCCAAATTTACCTTATTGTCAAATACTTGGTTGTCTTTTGCTTGGAATTTCTATTTCAGAAATGTCAAATTATCGGAACACCTAGCATAATTTAAATTTGTACCTATGTAGCAGAGTACGAATTTGGACAAATGAAGTACATTCGTCAAAGTCATGCATCGTTTTATGTTCATGAACATTATTGCGTTTTTCTCTACCCAGGTTTTTCTTTGAATTTCATAGTTTCTATATACTTTTGTTTATTTTGTTCTGGGTCTAGTTGGAACTCGCATTTTTTTAATTATATTTATAATTTATTTTATTTAGTTTTTGCAAAAAAATATATTTATAATTTATAATATTGTAGCATACTTCTTGAATCATATACGTGCTCAGATTTGATTAGGTACAGTATATTTTATTTTTAGTTTTGGTATCCAAATCGAAGGGAGTACGCTCAACGTGGCAGGTCCTCACACGTCCATCCAAATGCGGAGTAAAAGTAAAGGGAAAATTGGCTGCGGGACACTGCTAATCGTCCAAATCGGGTGCCACACACATCCACATCGCTTATTTGTCAAGGGACACTGCGTTTCCATTTTGATTTGCTGGTGGACACCCGCCGTCTGGTTGCTGCCGTTAGCGGAGAGAAAAGACTCTTTTGCCCTTTCCTTTCTTCTTCCTCCCTTCTTTTTTTCTCTCTCTTCCTTTCTTCTTCCCCAGGCAGCACCGCCCGTCGTCCATCCACCACGACCTGGGTGCTGGCCGCCGCGGGGGGCGCCGCTCCGCCGCCGTGGGGGGCGCCGCTCCGCCGCGCGCGCAGGCCGCCGCTCTGCTGCTCGCCTGGAGGAGCGCGCGCCATCGGGATCCGCCGCGCCGGTGCGAGCTCCATGGCCAAGGCGGCCGAGCTCACTGCGCCCGTCGATGGAGGTGGCGGCCGCCGATTCGAGGTGGAGCTGGAGGTCCGTCGGGATCGAGCGAATCGACGCGAGGTGGAGCAAGGTCCGCCGGGTCTCCGCTGCTGCTACCGAGCGCGGGCCGAGCTCCGCGGCTCCACGGGCTCGCGGCCGGAGAAGATGAGGGGATGCGCGGCATCTCTCCCCACCCGCTCAAGCTCCGGCGTGTGCGAGCTCAGCCGGCTGGGGAGGAGAAGGCCGTCGTCGCTGGGGCCGCGACCATCCGTAGCCGCAGGAAGATGGTGAGCAGGGGAGCAGAGGGGGAGAAGCCTCAGATGGCCGGGGCCGCCGCGGGAGCTGGCCAGGGCCGCGGCGCGCGCCCTCGACTGGGCCTCCGCCCGCGCCCTCGCCGGAGTAGGAGGTGGAGGTGCAGGTCGGGCATGGTGCTCGCTGGAGAGGGAGGCCGGCGGCATGGGCTCGAGAAAGAAAGAAAAAAAAGAAAATGGAGGAAGAAGATAGAGGCAGGGGCACCGGCGTCATTTTGCAAATTTTCTCTCTCCACTAACAGCTGCAACCTGACGGCGGTGTCCACTGGCCAACCAAAATGAAAACGCAGTGTCCCTCAGCAAATAAGCAAAGTGGACGTGTGTGGCACCCAATTTCAGCAATGGGCGATGTCCCCCAGCCAATTCTCCCAAAAGTAAAACACGGGGAGCTGTGACCGAGATGTGGATTGGGTGGTGGGGTGGGTTTAATCCAATCCACAGGTGTATTTGAGGACACGTGTTTACAGTACATGATCAGCCAAACGAGGCCTAATGGCTTTTACTTTCCTGAGCAAAACTTGCTGCATATAACAGAAAATAAATTTACTCTGGATCCTGTTCTTTCTGCAACCTGCTGATTCTGATTATTTGTTTTGTAACACTCTGTTTATGAGTTCAGAATAAGCAGAATGATGATAAAGTAGTTCCTTTGTGTGATTGGAGCTTCATATCCTATTTCAGTGGTGAGCTTTTTAGCAACTGAGACTACAATGTAGATGTCATAATCCTGGAAGTGGCATAATTCTTGGTTGATACTGACAAGTGACATGGTGAAAAAAGTGTGCTTAAATCTAGTTGTACAGGGTCACAGGCTTTAGACACCTTTTTTTCTAAGTGATTTAAGATGACTTGGAAGTGTCGCTGCAGAAGCAATGACCAATATTTCTGTGAGGTTGAATCATTGGTTGAATCCTAGCAATCTTATTAACGTAGTTTTAAGATAGCATTGTTTTTGTCTACTGCAACCTGCCTACATTGGGGATAACTTGTCTGCTCTGATGTGGATTGTAAAGGTTTGGGATTGATTCAGTTTTCATCTATGTTTTTTCCTTTCTTCTAAAAAAGAAGGCCCTCATTAGGTACAAGCAACCAGGATGCTGTTGAACTGAACTTGGCAAAGCCTATACTATATTCACATGCCACTAAGATAGTGTGTCAATGTTTTTTTTTTTTTGAAGACATCACCGGAGGGGTGAGAGCCCCACCTGAATTGATTCCATTGATGCCGGCAAGCCGGTGCACGGAAGTTGCCATGTAGGCATAGAGTTTTACATCAAATTAGCCGAGAGCTAATAATAACTTATTACATAGTAAATAAATGGCACCAAACATCAACGATGTTCCTATGTTGCGGTCGAAGACAGCAGCCCCAGAGGCGAGAGGTTTGCTTGCACGAGGCGAGGAGCCGGCTGAGGCATGGCGCTTGTTGCCGGAAGACGACGTCATGTCTATGGTTCCATATGCTCCAACAGCAAAGGAGTAGGAATGTGTTATAGTGTTGTACTGGCACTGCTGGTGGCCGGGGCATATTCCATAGCTCGGTTACCGGTGGTAAAAGCAAACCATGGTAGCCAATATGATTCCAAAACTGCCTGGCGACAATGCAGTGGAAGATGAGATGCTCGGAGGTCTCTGCGGCCTGATGGCATAGCTCGCAGATGTCGGTGTCAATGTTTTGTGATTGTTTTTATTCCTCGAGGTACTCTAAATTGCATGAAAGTGTTTATTATGATTTTTTTTGGCATGTCTTCTCTTTACATCATGCATTTCAGACATATCCTTTTGTAGAACTCTGGTATAGTTTTAATATTATTTCTGCCAGGCTGTCACTGCTGATGCAGTGGGATTAAAAAGTTTATAACTTGTATCTGATTGTGGGTGACTTTTTGTGGTGTTGGGTGCTCTGTTTCTTCCATCTCCAAGGATGTTTTTTTCTCTAACTTTTTATACTACTATGCGATTATGAGTGGTGCAGCAGTCAGTAGACACTGTCAGATTGTCGGTTTGTGACATAGGGACATGCACGATTGATGGAACGATAAATAAAAAAAGAAAAGGTGGAAAAGAAACCAAATGGTGATCCACCGCTGGATTGTTGAACAAAACCGTCAGCGGCACGGAGCAAACCGCCGCCTTTTTCGCATAGTATGCGTCTTGCTTTGCAGACTTTCTGAAGCCCGTCCTGCGTGTAACCAGCAACGCTAGCTTTAGGGAGTGTGGTGGTAGTAGTAAATTATGACTGGTAGATAGATAGACTGCACCTGCCGGCAAGATTAAATATGCTCAACATGTAAATTCCGATGATGACATGCACGGTAATCTTCACCTCCTGAATCCGATGACAGAATTTTTTTCACAGTTAGTCCGTTCGTGTCTAGTTTGTAGAAAAAACTTCTTTTCAACTGCTTTCATTTTTATCGAGTGAACAGTTTTATATGAGTCTTTGAACTTTGAAGCATACAGTAAGGGCTAGTAGTATTTCATTTGTTGTGATAGATGTTACAGAGAATACTAGCTAGCTATTAGTACACAGCATGAATATAATGCATGCATGTCCGGAGAGCAGCAACCACTCTGCAGAAGCCTAAGCTATGCTAATGAGCTCGTAGCAAGCTACCTGTTGGTCTGCATTGGAGAGGCCTGCTTACTGCATGACACGCGGTCTATTATTGCTATTATACAAGATGGAAGCTAGTAGCTCGATTACACAGCAGTAGAACAGATATATCTTGCATGCTTTTGCTTGTTTATCATCGTCAAGATTTAAGGCCTGAAGAAGGCCGGGTGGGGACGGCCGGTGCCTTGGAAGGAGGTGTTCTTGAGGTGCTCGGGAGCTTCCTCAAACGAGTGCCGCCTCGCCAGCGAGAGGATCTTCTTGTCAGCGGCGATGAAATAAGCCACCCCGGCAACTGTTGAGATGATGAGGGCCTGACCAGTCGGGTTGATGTTGGCCTTTGCCCACGGCAACATTCTCACGCTCGCCATCTGAACAACAGAGATTAAGGATCTCGAAATTGTTAAGTACTGAAGCTTTACGGAATGGCGATCCACAAGTCAAATAGATGAAGGATGCTCACGGTGGGAACTGCAGAGGCGACGGTCGCGACAGCTGCTGCCTTAAACCCTGCGAGGGTGGCCTCTGCATACAGACATGTATGCACTTAAGCATGAGGATTCAGATCAGGTAGTAAGTAATATAAATGACTTTAGCTAGAACAGCTAAGTAAGCAGATCGACATCATCACAAGACAAATCGTTGCGAGAGCGTGCAGCGTATGTATGTACAAGCTGGATGATCAGAGCAATGTGCATGTTATGTGTGTATGTATGTACCTCGGGAGCAGCGCTTTGCGAGGGCGAGCTTCTGGTCGAGGGACGCACGGCTCACCGTCGACATGGTGTATCCTATCCTGTTCGTGAGGCTCGTGAAGCTAGTGGAGATGTGGAGACGTCGTGTGTGATGAGCAGCAATGGTTTAGAGAGAGACAGAGAATGAGCAGAGCACGGTTGGTTGCTGGAAGGGGGCAGGGGAAGCTGTGAATTTATAGTAGAGGCCGCAAACGATCGGCGGTGGCCGGTGGGCAAGGAGGGGGGAGGAACCGGCGGCGGGCCGGACGTGGTTTCAGTTTCGGGGGGCAAAAAGGCATGCCGACTGCAGACTAGAGCAGGGTGGCCGGCGAAGGCGACGAGATCCCCGTCGACGTGTCGTGTGATTCCATTTCAGGTCCCCGGGCCGGACCACGCTTTCCTATCCAGATCCAGTGGTATCCCACCAGTGGCGTGGCGGATTGGGGATGGGTGCGTGCACCGGGGCGACGCGGCGTCGGCCGTCGGGCTCTGCGTGCCCACCATTTTTCCGGTGCCTCCTGCCGTTTCGCCACCAGCTGCCGGAGAGAAAACAAAGGAATCTGTATGACACTGCCAGCCAGTAGTTTTGGGCTTTTGGCCGTTTGGGTTAACCTTGGGCACTGCCTGGCTCACGCACGCCGGCCACAACGTGAGCATGCATCTGTGTGCTACCGAACTAGTGTTAAAAAAACAAAACTTCCTGTGCACGGGCCATTGTGTGTCGGTGGGCTAGTGGTAGAGGAGTACTAGTTTTTTTTGTTAAAAAAAAAAATGAGTAGAGGAGTCCAAAATCTATGAGACGGTTTTCCATACGAATCAGATAGAGACCGCAGGTATAAACCGCACTTTCAATAGAGAGTACTTGAAAATTAAAGTTTATGCAATCAAATGTTTTTTGTCTCGTATCAGCTACCATTTATCAATCGCATCTTGTAATATCTTGGTTCTTGTGTAGACACACTTTTCGTTTTTATCTTCATCAACTATAATGCCACATCAACATTTTGCATAGTTGGAACACCGATTAATGACCATAGACATCATCTAGTTTGTGGATCGGGAGTGACTATAATAGGCGATGGAGTGATCGAGCAACAAAAACAGAGAAACCACGGAGGCTACTAGATGGTGGCACTTTCTTAGGGACTAACCTGTTCACCACGAGAAGAGAGAGAGAGAGAGAGAGAGAGAGAGAGAGAGAGAGAGAGATCAACAAAGAACAAAATAAGCTTTATTCCTTGGAGACATTCATGGCTATTCAACTATATAGGCAATGGAAAAATAACAATACCGATGGTCAAATTGTCAAAAGAATAAGTGCCACTTTAAAGAGGCCCTAAATGGTATCATTGCAGGTTCTTGGACTTGTCTTGAGGTGCCTTCAAGGTTCCCAAGCTTGTAAAATCTAAAATAGACACCCAAGTCCCTAACAAATGCACTAAGTTGATTAATTTGCGCGCCACAATGATTCTACATGGATATAATAGTGACATATGGAGCCCACATACTGGTATGGGAAAGAGACAAGGTCAACATGTTATCCTGCAAAAAGAAGCAATCGAGGCCATCGACTTATGAATTTTATTTGGAGCAAAGCTAAACATCACAAGAATGATTTAAGGAGACCTCTCACTCGAGTTTTTCTACCCAATCCAAGAATTCCACTTTGCCTTCTTCCCTAACAATGACAAGATCAGAGTTAGAGTTAGGGTTCGCATTGGGGGGCTTACCTAAATCCGACAAGCTTTCAAGGATTGTTGAGGGAGACGACCAACCTAGTAGTGGCGGTGGGCGTGGCGGTAGCATGGCGCGAGGCAACGTTAGTGCCGTGGTCGGGTAGTGGAGGTAGACATTTGGGCAGGGCAAAGGTTGGGGCGTGACAGAGATAGCCCGACAAACTCCAACGGGTTGACATGGCGGTAGTGGGGGGACTTGGTCGTAGATGAAGAAGACGATGAGGAGTCTGGGGGCCCATCTAATGGATTTTTGGGACAAACCATGGTGGGTGGTGGCAGTGGTGCCGCCAAAGCTGCGTGGGCGGCGCCGAGGCGGAGACAATAGGGGCAAGCGCGTAACTGAAGGAGATAAATGGAAACTAAATAAAGATTTGATCTGAATTCTCCATTTATATCTAATCTAAGGATTAGAAAAAAAATCAAATGATGATTGCCCTTAGGGTTTAGGGTTGTTGAGCATACGAATTCGATCGCTTTGAGCCTAGCTAGTTGCCTACTTGGCAATCTTCCTTTCGTTGTGTTACATAGTCTTTGCAGATTTTTTCCCTCACGGAACTAGTGTTGTTTTCTCGGCGCTCAAACGAACCATATATAGTGGCTTACACGTGGTTTTAGCTTGAGAGTTGGGAAATAGAGTAGAAAATCTTGTTGGGTCATATGGGTGCTTATACTACAAGAATCTATTCTAATCGTCAAAAGTAAAAACGAGGAAAGGAACCATATATGCAACACTGTAAGATCATCGACACGGTGCATGGAGCTCGGACACATTTCAACGGTCAACAAGTCCACCGTGCTGTCACTGCTTGCGTGTTCACAGCACTTGTAGTCGCTATGGTTTAGGTGAGACTATCTGCAAGCGCTTACGCACATATTATCGACGACGTAACTGCAGACCTCCAGCTCCTTTTCTGGTGCGTGGCTCTTGGACTGAGTTAATTAGTATGGCACTCCTAGATAATAGGGTTGAAAGTTTCCCTAAAAAAAAAAAAATATCACGGAGATTTTGGTCAATATTTAGCAATTTTGGTGCCTTCGACCGATTAAAACCTATTGAAAAAGTGATTATTGAAGTCTAAACCCTAGGACTAGGACTTTGCATCGCCTTTTTATTTTTCCAACTGGATAGTTCTTGGGCACCTTTTATTTTATAGAGTGTTTTGTGGCTTCGTGTATCACGATAAGTACTTATAACGACTGAAAATACTCAAAACTTGGCGTAGTAAGCATTACAGAAAATATCACGGAAATGTGACATATGTCATCTCATCGTTTTCTTTCTGACAAGCCGACGACAGAGACGAATGTGCATCCAGTCTGATGAGATGGCGATAAAAAAGGAGTGATAGACATGAAAAAAAAAGTAAAATGGGATGGACTGAAGCACCGACCAGGGTGCCAGCACGGTTTACACAACACTAGGTAGAATATACAGTACAGACAAATCTTTGTCCAGACTAGCAGTACAGCATGCCGGTTGTTTACTGATCGTACACCGGGAATGAAAAGACCGCCCCCGGCTGGATTGTTCAGCACCATCCTTCGTGAAAACCAAACAAATGGGGCGCGCACCCACTTACCTGCAAGATCATGCTCAACTTGTCACCTCCAAAACCTCACACTACATCATTGGCGGCAGGCCGATTCACAGGGGGTTGGGGGGTATATAGTTAGTATAGTTTTTATGATCTTTGTCTATTATTAGTACATAGTTAGTATAATTTTTAGCCTTGTAGTATTATTTAGCCTCCCTTTAGTCCGTTTGTGGATCCGCCACCGCACTACATGCATGATAGTCTTTACTGGTTCCTCTTCACTCTGTCAGGTCCAATGTTAAAGCCATTCTGATCAATTTGGTGTTGCATAGATGAAGTTCATATAAATGAAAGAGTCCATTGTTTACCGATGAGGCGATGGAAAGAAAGGGTACAAGTATTTCATTGGGATGTATTTCATTACTAGGATGCATGTCACTGACGATACTAGTACACAACATGAACGCATGTTCAAAGCAGATTACGACGCCATCACTCTGCAGAAGCTTAGCTACTACTTGCTGGTCTGCAATGCAGGGGCTTGCTTATCACAACGAGACATATATATAGACGATACTTTATATATAAACACAAGTACAGATGTAGCAGGGCACATCATAAACGATATATATTTGCATCATGCAATCATTGGTGGTTCAAGGCCTGAAGAAGGCTGGGTGGGGACGTCCGGCGCCTTGGAATGAGGTGTTCTTGAGGTGCTCTGGTGCGTTCTCGAACGAGTGGCGCCTCGCCAACGACAGGATTTTCTTGTCTGCCGCGATGAAGTAGGCCATCCCGGCAATTGTTGAGATGATGAGTGCTTGGCCGGTGGGGTTGATGTTGGCTTTCGCCCACGGCAGCATCCTCACGCTTGCCAACTAAAACAACAAACACCCTTGATTATTATAGGGAAAAAAAGAGTTTTGAGTTTGATGATGATGAGAAGAGAACTCACGGTGGGGATCGCGGAGGCGACAGTTGCTACAGCTGCTGCCTTGGCCCCTGTGAGGGTCGCCTCTGCAGAGAGTGCAGAGTAGCATGCGAGAGAAAGATCATCAGTACACTAGAGCAAATGAGCAATAGATCACTCTCTAGTGGTGAGTGTGAGCAGAGCACTGAGCGGCAGTGCAGCTGTGTGTGAATCCAATGTGCAGTGACACGTACCACGGGAGCAGCGCTTGGCGAGAGCAAGCTTCTGGTCGAGGGACGCACGGTTCACCGTCGACATGCTGATCTCTTTGCTCGTTAATTGAAGCTCGGAGCTCGGAAGGAAGGAAGGAAATTGCTGGAAACAGAAAACAGGCCGGATTGTGCACTGCAGAATGGGTTGCAAGAAGAGGAACCGGGAGGCCGTTAATTTATAGGCACAGCGGCAGCAGGGACTGTCGCTGGAGAAGGAGGGGATGGAATCGGCGGGCGGGGCGCGGGGGCCGGACGTGGTTTCGGGGCGAAATGAAACGAAACCATGTGTGCCGGGCGCGATCAGGTGAGTGACGAAGGCTCCATCTCTCCCATACCTGATCACCTCGTCCTCGTGTGATTCCACGTAGCCAACAAGTGAATAAACGTGGACAACATGACAATCTGAGTGAGCGTTCATGGAAAGCAGGAAAGATATAGATAGACTAGTAGTAAATAAAAGGAAGAGGCTTTTCTCTATCTGATGACAACAAGTGATCAGGGAGGGATTCAGCCCTCAGTTTTGGGACGGAATCAGGGTGGCGCTCCTGTTTTCTCACTGCAGTGCACGTCAGGGCAGCACGCAGTAGGCAGCAACGACAGAACACCCCATTCCCATGGACGTCGGCGTCACGGTCACGATGTGTCTCTGTGGGCAGCCGCATGCCTTTCGTGGACCCCTCTTATCCCCTGCAGGCTCCAGAGATGGGCGATCGGTTATCTGCCGATATGTGTAGTATATCCCACTTACCACTTATCCACTAACCACTGTACTGAAATTACAGTGACTTGGCAAGAACAAAAGCAGCATTCCAATTTTATTTTGTATTTTTTTCAAATCACAGCATGCAAAGAAACACTCGTACATACAAGTACACTCGCCTATGTAAACTCACACACATATACATCCTGCTATACAACCTTGTTGGTAGCAGAAAAATTCTCATAGATCTTCGTAATAATGTACCATATTTTCTCATAGATTCTGATACTGGATAATCCATGCAAACTATAGTGGTACTGTTGGTAAACGTCATGCTTTATTACATGTTCATCTTCTAGATAGCCCTTACAACCCCATATTTTTTTTGAAGAGAAAACGTGTGCTTGCTAGGATCCTTACAACCCCATATCTATCAAAAAATAATTACAACCTGAGGAGCTCGGACTACCTTGGACTTAACATTGTTTAACTGAAAATGAGAAAGCTCGCTTTAGTGCTGGTAATCAATTGGTGAAGCATTTTAATTGGTGCTGAATCCCTCTGCTGCTTACTAACGAAAGTACGAAACTGAAGTGGATAAAGGGGTCGACATTCAGACATTCAGACTCTGCTGCTGCTTACCGACGAAACTGAAGTCGATGAAGGGTCTGCATTCAGACATTGGTGCCCTAACAACGCTGCACTCAAACTTCGGCCCTCCTCCTCCTGGATAGGCAGCGGGAAGCGGAAAAGCGGGCGGACATGGCTGACCCTGAGCCAGTCAAAGATGCATTGCTCATGGAAGAAATGTGAGCAGGGCATCATCCTGAGCCTGAGCTTGTTGTCGCCTGCCTCAAAGCTTTCGAGGCACACGCTGCACTCACCCTCCTTCACACTCGTCTCCGGCAAAGACACGATCGCCTCCCCAGATGTCGGGACACCTCCGAAGCACTGCTGCCCATGCCCATCAGCATCAGCAGCAACTAGATCACCTCCTGGAAGCACCATATCATCGGCATCCTGCAGGTAGAAATCTCTAGCGTAGTATCTGCCCTCCCTGAGACCTTGCCTTAGTTTTTTTTTTTGAATGAACTGGAGGGGTTTGCACCCTGCAGGCTTTATTAAAAGACAAAAAAACAAAGTCTTACAGATCAAACAACTAACAAAGAAAAGACAAAGAGAAAAAAAAAAGGAAAAAAACAGAAGCTCAGGAAGTTTGAGCCAAAAGTAAAAGACCTTGCCTCTAGTGTCTCCTGCACTGAGAATGAGCTTCCTCTCGTGGAAGCGGATCAAAGAACTGAATGCGCACAGGCCCATCGTTAAGCTCCACAATCTACACAGTGCCCAATCCATTGGTGGACTCACGGATCGGAGGATACACGATGGCATGCCCATAGTATCTCTCCATCTGCCCCCAACCTAGACGGCCCCCGCCGAGCCGGGCCGAGGCAGAGAGCCAGAGACGGACGGCGGCGCCGAAATAGGGATGGGGAGCCGCGACTTTTGGCAAACGAAAGATTGAGCAGATGAATCAACCTACCTTTGGCAGATTTGTTATAGACGGGAACGGGAACTCGATCTTCGACTCACGATTTAATTCCGAAAACGTGTCCCAACTCACAAATCGGACTTGAAGTTGTCACCCCAAATCACCGTCGCACTTGCTACCTGTGTAAAAAGAAATTCTAACTGTGCCAAATTTACAAAAGTGCCGAAAAAAGCGCTCCCTGTTTTTCTCACTGCAGTAGTGCAGTGCAGGGCAGCAGGCACCAACAAAACACCCCATTCCCAATTTCCCATGGACGTCGGCGTCACGGTGTCTCTCTGTGGGCAGCTGCATGCTTTTCATGGACCCAGCTTATCCCTGGGCGATCATGTTATCTGCAGAGATGTGTAGTATCCACTTACCATATAAACTGACCACTGTACTAAAATTACAGTAACTTCGCGAATAAAAAAAGGTTACAGTAACTTTGTAAGAACAAAACTAAATATTCCAATTTTATTTTCAAATCACGGCATATAAACAAACACTGGTACGTGCAAATACGATTTTTTTTTTGAAGGGAACGTGCAAATACGATCGCCTGTATAAACGCACACATGCACATCCTGCTATAGTCAGAAAAGTTCTTATAGATCCTCATAATGTACTATACTTTCTTCACGAAGGAGATTCTGTGCCAAGCTTCTTTCAGAAAGCAGGTCACCGTTGCTTTTGGTCTCCTTGGTTTTTGCCCACAGTACACAATAGAGACCTGCAACTATGACCACCGCACCTATAACTCTGCAAATAATTAGGAATAAAAAGATAAATTCTGTCAGAAGATTTGGTGAGTATACACCAGTCTGCTGTTGTTGCTTCATGCCATTTAGATATTAAGGAGTATATTGTCATAGCTTAAAGGTGTGTATTTCTTACCCTCCAGTGTAGACTCTGTCACCAAGGAAGATGGCAGCCATGATGGCAACCATGACAGTTTGCAATGGTTGGAAGACAGAAACGAAGTGAGGCCCTCCCTTATATGCACCAGATCATAATATACAAGCCAATACCAAGTACCACAATACCCTACATTCATTAGTACAAGCAATACATCATTTTACATTCACTCGGATAAGCTTTGCATTAGGAGAAACACGTCCTATATTTAAGTTTGTTTTGGCATGTTTACCTTTCTGAATTTGTTCCATGTTGTTGATTGGGATATCAACAACATAATTTAAATAAACAAGTACATCGAAACAAGTTTTGTTCTTAGTCCAACAAACATAAGTTCAATTTCAGAAACGTATTTCCACCAAAACAAGCATGATAAAATCTTCATAAACCTTCTCTTATTCATGTTTACTTATATAAACTCAATGCACAAGCTTTGTTGACCAAAGCCCTCAAGCTAAATACCAATGTAGACTTCATTTCAAAAGTATCTCCACAAAGCCATGAGATATGACTTTGATTTAGATAATAAATCTTAACATTATCTTGAATAAGATATAATTAGCAATGTAGAACATAATCAACTTATTAGAAAAGAGAATTACAGCATACAGGATGGTCAAAAGCTCGCCTCCAGAGTGGAGCTTCCACCTCTCTATGTTGCTTTCAAAAAATGGTGCTATAGCGACGAGTTGGATGAACCCCAATGCCAAAGTGATAGTCAAAAATGACAACTTGGCTGGGTATTTCTTTAGAACTGGGACCTGTTAAAAGTTAATAAGTTACAAGTCGAAAACAAATTTTGTGGGCAAGAAATTTGCTATCGAGAATTGTAAAAAAAAAAACAACAACAAAAAATCAATTAATGATCCCATGCATATTACAAAAGATGAGAATCATCATGATGCAGACCTCAATTTAAAAATGACACCTACATGTATGTAAATTACTAGATACAACATTTTCTATCTCCATGTTGTAGGGAGAAAATAGCTTTAGTACATTGCTAGCAACTTTCCTTTGTATTAAGTTTTCATTTACTTACTCTCATTTGGAAATATCTGTATTATTTGGTAGAAATAATAATGTAAACTACAAATACAAATGAATATGCCATAGCCAACACCGGTCTTGTTTGGAATCCCTCCTCTAAACTTTAGAGCTCTAAAAACTTTGGAGCACTTTCAGTTTTGAGGTCGAAAACTCTAATGTGAGGTAGTTAATTAAAGTTTAGAGCTAATTTTTGACCACATGTTTTGAGTTTTAGCTCTAAAGTTTAGAGGAGCTGATTCAAACAGGCTCAAAAAAGTTGAACAGAAGGTGAAACGGTAGCAACATACCTGCAGAACCATCCATCCAGACAAACAAAGGCAGTTCGCAAACATGATGAGACATCCCACGATCCAAGTAAACCCTGGACTCAAGATAACTTCAATGTCTTTCAGTTTGTGGGTACCCTCTGAATGTGTTGTTAATGGCATCCCTTTGTAGAGTGTTACGACGGTTGCCCCTGCTATGGTAATCACTGTACCAACTACTTTTGCCAGCCCGGGTATGCTTTTAATATTTACCTGTTCAATCCTGGTTTAAAAGACAATAAATCTTAATATTGCTAACCAGAGGCCTCAGGTGAAGCGTCTACATTAATTTTCATGTGACATGCTAGAAAAAAAAGAAGAATTCTGATAATTCTCACAATAATTAGAAACATTTAGACTTTAATTTTGCAGATTGATAATAATCATATCCAATAACAATGACCATAACAAGTGGGATCATTCTAATATTAGTTGCATAAAAGGTACATGAAAGAACCGTCTGAGAAAAATATATAGTTGAGTTTTCCAAATTTCTCTAATTTGGGTTGTCAGATCAGCTAGCTTAGACAAGTAGCTAGATTTGGTTCTAGATCAATATAGTATAAGGAAATACATGTGCATCTTCGTACTGTTACCATGGCAAGTTGCAGCGGGAGTTTCATCCACATTTGCCTCAAAAACAAAGTTTCATCTACATTTAATAGGTTGCCGCATAAACATTTCTGATAACATGCCAATATGTTTAAGAAAAGAGAATAATTTAGTTTCATGTAAATCAAATTCTCTTGGCTTAGTTTCCAATTCTAGATGAGCCATGAAATTAAATGTCTATAAGACAATAGAATAAAACTTTGCATTAGGGAAGTTGTTTCGTCCTTGTTTCATTACATTTTACCTAACATGGAATTCTTAGAAACTCTCTACCGAGAATGACTTGAGTGTTTCTTTTTGGATCATCAACTTGGGCAAACGTCATGTAAATTTTATACACACTTTGCTCGTTTCTAGTATGTAGCGTATTTCCAATAATTAATGGCCAATACAAATTGCATAGTAAAAAAAATATCGCGCGTTTGTTATTTACCTCAAAACAGCAGCCATCACAAATGTGATTGCAGGGACAGAGTTTTGGATGACAGAGACATAAGTTGGTGACAAGTAGTACATACCATGAATATATAGCCCATGTGTCAATGTAATCCTGCACGGATTACAGTTAGAAACTGTGTACTAACTTGTACACAAGCTAAGTATCTTAAAATGATCAATATGAATACAATTATTATTGTACACCATACCCAATTGCAGCCAACATGAAGAAGTCGATCATCAAACGTAACGTGAGGGGTGGCCTATCTTTCCTGTCAAGAGGTAAGTTGTTCTTTTTGGAGTGAGATAATAATACCCAAAAATTTGCAAAACTTAGATTCGAGTGTTAAATACCTTAAAAATACCAAAATACTACTAAAAAGGAGTAGCACGCATGCTCCTAAAATTTGGGTGCTAGGAATCTAAAAGGCACCCAGTAAAACTGATTATCACGAATAGATGTATGTATTTTTTTTTTTTGAAGGAGTAGATGTGTACTCATGCATTTTCAGTAGCAAGTATTTTGCTAAAAAAAAAATCAGTAGCACGTTTGAAATGAACTTCTCTAATAAGAAGTCTCTAGAGCACAAGGAGATCACCAGTAACCTGTGTGGAGAATTTACATATACTCACTTCTCAAGGAAGTAGGCAACAGGAGCAATCGCAAGCAGGGCAGAGCCATTTCGGTAGACGAGGAACGGCATCTTGCTGACGCCCATGTCGAGCGCCGCCCTGGACACGACGTGGAAGCCTGCTACGAGCATCTGCAGCAACACCACCGCCGCTACCAGCTTCGCCTTCGCCAGGGCACCCTCCTCCGTCGCCATGGATCTCTTCTTTCCAGACCAATAATCTCACGTGCCACTACAGTTGTATAGCTAGAGGAGAGGAGAGCAGGGCGGAGGAGAACGAAACTGCAGTACAACAATATAATGAAGCTGTGAAGCAGCACTCTTTTTGTGTGGACTGGATGTCTGGATCACAGGAAGGCAGCCAGCAGGTTAGATGGCGCTGTCAATATATGTCTGTGTTCGTGTTACCGGTACGACAAAACCTACCAGGTCGTTGAAAGTCAGATTTAAGCACCTCCAGTTTGGCACAGAGTGCTGTCACAGCTCGTTTACGCAATCACGTGTGGCTTATTATCCTTACTGATGCTGATTTGATAATACAGATTTGGTATATATGACGATGCCGAAAAATGTATGATGAAAGTAGATGAAATGACACTTTGTTTATGCCAATTAACAAGCAAGATATGTTTGCTGAGAGATGGACTGCCGATTCCCCTATATAATACTTCTTCTCGATGGGCCTCTGTATATATCCTCCCGCTTCTCGATTCCACGTCCGCTTCATGCTTTTCTATCCTGTATTCTACGTATCTACTCACAGCTTGCGGACAACAGGTATCTGAAATTGCCTGCTATACTAGACAAGACAACCTGCCTTTTTCTGCAGATTATCACGAAACTGCTTTTGCTTTCTCGCGGTTGCCCGGCCAATCCCAAAACCGAACCGGCGAACCGCACGTGGTTTAGTTTGGGTATCAAAATACAGGAGGGAAATCTTGGAGTGTGCGAAAATCGAATATTGGTAGTATATATACGTGTATATCTTTTTTGAGTAGAGTATATATACGTGTATACGTGACCGGCGAGTACGCACGTAACCTTGGGCCGTGGCCGTTGGCCGAAAGCTTCCTACGCCGGCTGCTCTTCTGTCCTGGACCCATGGGCTCATGGACTGTTCGCTCCACTTGATGGGCCATAAGCCCAGTCGCCCAGAAGGCCAGAACAGAGGGAATAAGGATCGACATCGAGTGACTCAGTCTCTTGCTCTTCCCATTCTAAATCTACTAAATCCATGGAGCGTGGACTGTGGCCGGCGGCAGCGGACGGAAGACGGCGGCGAGTGCGAGTGCGACGACACAACGAGATGCGGTGGCCGGCGCCGGACGGACGGCGGCACGACTGGTCGACTGCACTAGTGGAGCCGCGGAGGGACCCTGATCGACGATCGATTGCGAATTTGCAGTGCAATGCAACATCAAGCACCAAAGAAATATGTGGTGAAAGGTATTTTTTAAAAAAATTTAACAAGCATGTACATTGATACACATTTACTGATTTACACACGGCATGTAGCCTGTAGGTTTAATAAGCAGGTCCTTTTAGTTATGAAGATTATTAAGACCGAGTTACGCAATAAGATGGCTGATCCTTGGCTTAATGACCTCATGGTGTGCTACATTGAGCGAGGCTTGTTCAAGGGACTTGATCTGCTTGCTGAAATTAAGAAAGAATTTCAAAAAGAAGAAGAAGAATGCCTTTGCCAAGGTCTGTACCCAAATAAATCTTCATCACAAAGCGTCTTTGCATAGTTGACCAACTGCCCTTTACAAGCCCCGCCACTATTTACTTCTCCCTCGGTTTTATTTTGTAATCCACTAGAGCTGCCCTTATGGACCTTCACGGTGTATGTACTCTTCATGGTTAAGGAGATCCTGTGCTAGGCTTCTTTCAGAAAGGTCACTGTTGCTTTGGGCCTCCTTGGTTTTTGCCCACAATACACAATAGAGTCCTGCAACTATGACCACTGCACCTATAACTCTGTAAATAAATTATTAGGAAAAAGATGAATTTCGTTAGAAGATTTGGTAGCAAACACCATCTTGCTGTTGCTGATTCATACCATTTTGATGTTATTGCCATAACTCATAATTTAATGGTGTTATTTCTTACCCTCCAATGTAGAGTCTGTCACCAAGGAAAATGGCAGCCATGATGGCAACCATGACAGTTTGCAGTGGTTGGAAGACAGAAACGAAGTGAGGCCCTCCCTTATTTATGCACCAAATCATAATATACCAGGCAATGCCAAGCACCACAATACCCTACATTCATAAGTGCAAGCAAGACATTATTATACATTCACTCACATATATAAGGTCTTCATTATCCCCAATAAACATATCCTATATATATCAAAGCTTCTTTCCATGTTTACCTTTCTGAAATTCCATCTTGTCGATTGTGATATCAACAACATAAATAAACAAGTATATTGAAGTTCTTAATTTCAGAAACATATTTCCACCAAAGCTAGCATGAAAAAAATCTTCATAGAACCCTCTCCAGTTCATGTTTACTTTTGTAAACTCAAAGTATAAAATTTGTTGACCAAAGCCCTCAAGCTAAATACCAATGTATACTTCACTTTTAAAAAGTATTGGCACAAAGCGACAAGATATGACTTCGATTTAGATAACACAAGATCTTGAATATGATATAATTAGAAATGCACAACATAATCAACTTATTAGAAAAGATAATTACAGCATATAAGATGGTGAAAAGCTCGCCCCCAGAGTGGATCTTCCACCTTTCAATGTTGCTCTCAAAAAATGGTGCTACAACGACGAGTTGGATAAGCCCCAATGCCAAAGTGATAGTGAAAGATGACAACTTAGCTGGGTATTTCTTCAAAACTGGGACCTGTTAAAATTTAATAAGTTACAAGAGTCCTGAATACAAATTATGTAAGCTAGAATTTTTTTTGTTAAGAACTAGAAATATATTTTGGTGGAAAATGTAAAAAGAACCGCAAAAATTGAGCAATTATCCCATATAACAAAAGCCAGGAACCGTGTGTTGTGGACCTCAATCTAAAATCGACACATATTTCTATGTGCAGTTACTAGAAACAACATTTTTTCATCTCTATGTTATAGTTGGGGGGGGGGGGGGGGGGGGTGGTGGTGGGTGATGGCTATAGGACACATTGCTAACAATTTTCCTTTGTGTGAAGTTTTCAGTACGTATCATTCGTTAGATATCTGTATTATTTTTGTATAAATGATATAATATTGTAAACTGAATTACATACATATTAATATGCCAATACATAGGAAAATACTAAAAGAAGTTAATTAGAAGGTGAAGTAGTAGTAACAAACCTGCAGAACCATCCATCCAGACAAACAAAGGCAATTCACAAACATGATGAGACATCCTGCAATCCAGGTAAATCTTGGACTAATGTCTTTCAGTTTGTGGGTACGCCCTGAATGTGTTGTTGTTAATGGCATCCCTTTGTAGAGGGTTATGATGGTTGCTCCTGCTATGGTAATAACCGTGCCTGCTATTTTTGCCAGTCCATGTCTGCTTTTAATATTTACCTGTTCAATTCTAGGTAGGAAGACAACAAATCTGTTATTACGTAGGGTCTCTAACCTAGAGTCTGCTTTAATTTTCATGATGCGCTCTAGGAAAAAAAGATAAGTTCTAAGAATTCTCACAATAATTAGAAATATCTAGATTTATTTTGGTAGACTCGAATCATTATCATCCCTAACAATAGTGACCATTACTAGTTGATCACTCTAATATTAGTTGCTTACATCTGAAAAACATAGCTAATAAGCTGGTCAAAATTTCCCTGGTTTGGGATTTCAGATCCAGCTAGCTTAGACAAGTAGATTTGGTTCTAGACAATAAGAAAATACATGTCAATCTTTATACCATTACTAAGTCTTTCTTTTTATTAGTTCATCAACTGTTATGCCTCCTTGGCCCAACACTTGGCCATCAAAGTTTGCTTTATAACGTATTTTTATGTACTTGTAAATATAGTTGCATAGTAAAAACATCACATTTGCTATTTACCTCAAAACAGCAGCCATCACAAATGTGATTGCAGGGACAGTGTTTTGGATGACAGAGACATAAGTTGGTGACAAGTAGTACAAACCAAGAATATAAAGCCCCTGTGTGAATGTAACCCTGCACGGATTATAGTAGTAGTTAAAAGCTCTAATAACTTATACACAATTATCTTAAAATGATCAATATGAATGCAATTATTGTACACCTTACCCTACTGCAGCCAACAAGAAGAAGTCAATCATCAACCGTAACGTGAGGGGTGGCCTATCTTTCCTGTAAAGAGAGGTGAGTTGTTTTTTTCGACTAAGATAATAACATCCAAAATTTTGCAAAACATAGATTCGAGTATTAAACACCTAAGAATACCAAAATACCACTAAAAAGGAGTAGCATGTATGCTCCTAAAATTTGGGTGCTAGGAGTAAAAAAACAAGAAAGTCAAAATTTCAGTACCACTTATGAAATGAAGTTCTGTAATAGTAACTCTCTAGAGCACTGAGAAATCAGCAGTATCTGTGTAGAATTTACATATACTCACTTCTCGAGGAAATAGGCAACAGGAGCAATCACCAGCAGGGCCGAGCCATTTCTGTAGACGAGGAACGCCATCTTGCTGACGCCCATGTTGAGCGCCGCCCTCGACACGACATGGAAGCCCGCTATGAGCAACTCCAGCACCACCACCGCAGCTACCAGCTTCACCTTCCCCATGGCACCCTCCTCCATCGCCATGGATCTCTTCTTTCCAAAATTCCAGACTAATCTCGCTACTACAGTTGTAGGATCGGAAGATCTAGAGAAGAGCAGGGCGGAGGATAACGAAACTGCAGCACAATAATGAAGCTGAAGCAGCAGTCTTTCGAGAATGATTGGTGTTGTGTGGACTGGATCACTGGAAGCCAGCCAGCAGAGCAGATTAGATGGCGCTGTCAATGCATGTCTGTGTTCCTGTTGGCGGTACGACAAAATGTACCAGGTCGTTGAAAGTGAGATTTGGAAACGTGGCGATATAAGCACCTCTAGTTTGGCACAGAGTGGTGTCTCAGTTCGTTCACTGACGCTGATTTGATATGAGTACAGATTTAAGACGATGCCGCAAAATGTGCATGATGGAAGTATCTGAATAATGACCCTTTTTAATGCTATATACCAAGCAATTACTAGATACGTACGTCTGCTGCGACTGCGAGAGATGGCCTGCGGCGATTCCCTACTTCTCGACGGGCCTCTGTATCCACCCGCGGTCGATTCCACGTCCGCCTCACGCTTTTCTGTCTACTATTCTACTTCTAGTATTATCTATATCTATCTATCAAAAAAGAAAAAAAAGAAAAAAAGCATTATCTATCTCGGAGCTTGCAGACAACAGGTGTCTGAAACTCTGCAAGCTCTCTGCCTACTAGACAAGACAACATGCCTTTTGCCAGTGCTACACTCAGGTAGTAGCCTGTTTGCAGATTCTCACGAAACTGGTTTTGCCTCCTCGGTTGCCCAATCCCAAACCGAACCGGCGAACTGTGTCGGTATCGGCACGTGGTTTGGGTAACAAAATACAGGAGGCAAATCTTAGCAGGGTTCGGTGCGTCTGTGTGTTGCTACCAAAAAGTGTGATCAGAAACAAACTACCCTGCACCACTGTTAGTTCGACACACGGTGCATAGAGCTCGGACACATGGGTCTGCAACATATGTAACCACACAAATGGGCTGTGTACACCCCTTGGATGTAGATGCCGGATATGAACTATCCTTTATCTAAAAAAAATAAAAAATGTAACCACACAAATAACTGGTTTAAAGTACAAGTACAGCCCAAAGCCTCCGTATTATCAGGTCAGCCAGCGCTGTAACTACAGGCTTCCAACTGTAAACAAATGCGAGCGGTAGGTTTTCAGACCGGGAGTTCACGGATACAGATAAAAGTAGTGTCATTTGAATTTATCATGTTTTGTTTTAGAGAAAAGAGAGAGGGGGTCTTTTCTGATGATGTCTTAGTGTCGATGGCTCCTCTCTTGAACTGAGTTGCTGATTCGGCCTGGCAGTCCTAGTTTTGGGCTTTCCGCTGGGCTGCAACAAAGGCTGACGGCTCCATGGCGTGGTTACACAACCTCCTCCCAATGTGGACAATACTTGTAAGGGGTATTGTTGGTAAGTTCTGAACCAAAGATTATTTGGTAACATTTTCAAAATTCTTTTTGTAAATACCAACAAAATGATGTATTAAATTGCGACAAAGTTGCTAGGGAAAATACAAAAAGAGCGAGAAAACACTCACTACTACTTTATTCTCAATTATTGGAGGCGGTAGTTTTTGATTAATGGAGACCTACGGAGGCAGGTTCTTTGCGAGTCTCGGTTAATCAATTAATCAAGATAGGCATATTAAGACAACCGTTATTAAACGAGGCGGCCACTTTTGCTAAATGATTTCAGAAAAATAAAAACAAACACGCCAGCAAGCCAACCAGCGAGCCTGCTCGCGTCTCGTTGAGAGCGCACCGGAGCCCGCTCACGACCCATTCAAGCCTCCCCACGCACAACATACGTTTCCGCACATGTGGGGTGGTTTATGGGGTGTAGGGATGTAGGAAAAGTATTTGTCGCTTTGTCGTAACATAACTGTAAGCAATAGTTGGCCCATGAGGAACCTATTATAAGCAATAATTGGTCCATGAGGAACAAATGACTCATGCATTGTTAAAAAAAAGTTTGTTTGAAAGTTTCAATAAATGGATTATGTTACACAAAGAAATGTTATAAAAAAAGTACTTTTTGGAGCGAGGCTACATACGTTTCCACATGTGCGAGGGTGGCTAACATTATAGGGTGTAGGGAAGTAGGGAAGGTTTATTTGTCGCTTGTTGTTAGAGCGGGTGCATATGTGTCATTTGTCGTAACATAACTGTAAGCAATAGTCAGTCCACAATGCATGTCTTGTGTCTGTTTCATGACATTTATAGTTATTTTTTTACTTTGTTGCTTGATGTGGTGAGTGAAGGGTTCATTGTTAAATAGAAGTTCCTATGAAATAAAGTTTCTATAAATGTATTATGTTATGAAGAAATGATGTTAAAAGAACTAATGTTTAGAGTGATGCTACATACATTTCCACACTTGTGGGGGTGGATTACGGTGTGTAGGGAGGTAGGGAAGTGTTTGTCTCTTGTTGTCGGTTTGTCGCTTGTTGTCAGGGCGGGTGCATGTGTAAGCAATAGATGTTCATGAGGCACCTTTTTGTGTCTATTTCATGTTTTAATAATTTTTATTGTTGTTTCTGTTGCTAGATGAGAGGTAAGTGATGTGTTTGCGCCTACATCATTCAAGAAAAATTCCTATGGAAGTTTCTAGAAATATATTATGTTACAGAGAGCAGACGTTACAACAAAACAAAAAATGTTTGGAGCGAGGCTACACATACGTTCCCATGCTTGCGGAGGTGGGGATTAGGGGGTGTACGGAAGTAGGGACCGTTTTTGTCGCTTGTTGTCGGCTAGGGTTCATATGTGGCCCTTTGTCGTAACATAACCGCAAGTAATAGTGCCATGAGGCCATTTTTTGTGTTTGTTTAATGTTGTTTTTAGTTATTTTATTTGTCTTCGTTGCCTGATGAGGTGAGTGAGGGGTTTTACCCTGAGTTGGTGTTGATAAAATGTTGCTTGTGCACACTTGATCGGATAGAGTGACATTTTGTAGAAGTAGACTAGTCGATGAATGAAGCTATGTTTTAATTGTTAGTTCGATCGAGTTGATCCAGAACATGTACACTGTGGTTTTGCCGTTTGGCTTGAGAGCTTAAGCCTGTATGCATAGTTAGAGAAAGCCAGCCACTTGTGTATCTAATCAGTGGTGTACTGGTGTGAGAATGTATATCTCAATGTATTATGGACTGTAAAAAACAAAGTACCAAAAAAGTTAAATTTTTTCTTAAATTGCACATGGATGGCACAGTACAATTAATTGTACAATGTCGACGATTGATCTGAAGAGGAACAGCCTTTTGCCATCACGTTTTCACGGTCATGCAGCGCACAAATTAGTTGTACATACTTATCAAATAGGAGGGTATATATATTAATATATGATGGAAGGTAGCTAGATACAGTAAACTGGAGCACTAAGCTATTACAGTTTCTCCGAGCACATCGATCGCCGATGTCTACTAGCTAGTAGCAGTAGTAGGTTATTGTTGGACATGCTAGCTGCATCGACGGCTGAGAACTAGTGCTTCCAGGGGTAGCTTCCTTGCTCACGGCCTGAAGAACCCTGGGTGCGGACGGCCGGTGCCCTTGAAGGAGGTGTCCTTCAGGTGATCCGGTGCGTTCTCGTAGGAGTGCTGCCTCGCCAGCGCGAGGATCTTCTTATCCGCCGCGATGAAGTACGCCATGCCAGCAACTGCAAGATCCAGTTTTCGTGGAGCACAAAACCGGCATCAGTTATATGTAGAGCACATGTTTATTTCACTGACATGTATGAAAGGCATCTAGGCCGTCGTAGAGGGGTGAGATGTGTACCTGTGGAGATGATGAGGGCCTGGCCAGCGGGATTGATGTTAGCCTTGGCCCATGGCAGCATCCTGACGCTAACCAGCTGAACAACAGAGACGTTATCAGAATCACATACTGGTTTGTGATATGCTACGACGATTAGATTTACACGATGAGAGAGATATATCATAGATGATCAACACTCACGGTTGGAATTGCAGAGGCGACGGTCCCGATGGCCGCTGCCTTGAACCCTGCGAGGGCGGCCTCTGCACAAGCAAAAGCACCACCAAAACATTCAGTCTTTGTGTCCACACTCCACAGTGTAGATGTATGCATGAATCTATACCTCGCGAGCATTGCTTGGCGAGGGCAAGGTTCTGGTCGACGGTCGCGGAGGTCACGGTGGGCGCCATGGTGATCCTGCAGCACTCGCGCAGAGCAAGCTAATCGCTCCCAGTTGTGATGACGACTGATGAGTGTAGTGCCGATGGAGATCGATGGGGGAGACGCTGGAGGGTGCTGTCCATTTATAAGAGGCAGCAGGGTCCGGTAAACTATCGGCGGGCACTGGAGCCGGTGGGCGGGTCGCCGCCCCGGACGTGGTTTTGGGGGCCCAGACGAAACGCACGTCCGGATGGCCGGATCGCGGCCTGAGAAGGCGCTGGCCGGCCCGGTGCGCGCGCAGGGCGTGAGCGCGCGCGCCGAAACAGTGGTAGCCCGGGCGACGGGCAGGGTGCGCGCGCGGTTCACGTCGTCGGCCACGTCCGTGGCACACTTTCCCTCTAGCAGTAGTAGCGCCGGTGTGCTCTGCATGCATGATGGCTGTTTGTTTGCATGTTGTCACGAAATCATGGCGGTTTCCGGAACCTAAACATTGGGACGTACGTGGTTTTGATTGGAAAAGGAAGGCAAATAATCTTGTGGATTTGGGCATCTGTGTGCTACTAGTATCAGAAAGATATAAGCGGCCGTGAAGATGATATCTGTAAGTGATGACACGACACGGTGCATGGAACGGGGGAGACATGCATATGCACATGCTAACAGCCAAACGAGCTGCATGCGCTCTGCATGCATGCAAGCTACACACAGGACAGGCCACTGGTGTAAAAGGTAAAAGTATGCAAAATAAACGATGGCGAATTATCAGCGCTGTAACTGCACACGCACTTTGAACTGATTAAATAAACAAACTAAACGTGATCAGACTCAAATGGAAAGGTAAAAGAAGACATGGATTTTCTCCTGTTTCTTAATAGTAAAAAAGGCACTCATTTTCTGATGATAACAATTCTGTATATATATATGTGATGTGAGGACGAGTCCTTGCCACAGGGTGTAGCCAAAGCTCGGGTTTTTTACCGACCGAAGCATCCCGACCGCCGGCCTCCGGACACGGTAAACCGGGCGGTTTGTACGGAAACCGCCCGGTTACCGCCCGGTTCGGAATTTGAATTCAAATGGCCCTGCTGGTCGGGTCGCTGCCGGTTTACCGGCCGGTTTGGGGCGGTTACCGGCCGGTTTGGTCGGTAACCGCTCCAAACTGAGTAATTTTTTTTTCTTGAATAAACACATTTTTTGGTAGTTTTTTTTGCACCTATTAATGTACACAGACAACACAATGCGGCAATAAATAGCATAAGTCACTAAAGCAACAATATTTAGTCGGATACAAATACATAGTCGCTTGCAACTACAAACCAATACATAGTCTCCAAAGCAACAATAAATCATCGCATACAAATACATAGTCTCATACACAAACACAACCATATAGTCGCATGCTCAACTCTGAAGGATGTATGGGAAGACCCCATGTCGGCACGACATTTCATATTCGGCGGTGGACATAAGAGAGATACCTTTCGGTCTAAGCGGGTTGGCCTTGTATTGTTGCCGGGTTTGGCCCGTCCATGCTTGTTGTCTCCCAATCCCGAACTAATATTTTGTAAAAATTGGGGTCTTCCCATTCATACACCCATCTAGTTGTTGGCTGCACGCTCATGTCGGGAATTTGATAGTTATAAGTAGGTGAGGTAGGTATCGTAGGAGGAAGAAGAGTCGTGGGGTGTCGTAGTTCCTCGGTGCATATGATCTCTGCGATGTCGGTTGTCCATGGTCATGGTCTTGAGTAGCATGTGTGAAGTCGGTTGTTGACGGGAATAAAGACCGGTTTTGGTACACTCGAAACCCGTCAACGGTCCTCGATAGAAGGAAGATAAGCATCACATGAGCATATTTATCACTAATAAAGTTCCACTTGTATTCTTAGCTTGTGAAATGCAGGAAAGCTGGAAACAGGTCCTGTGAGACCAAAACCCAGGTCTTCGACCCGATTCCGGTCTCACCGGGATCTGACCACCAAGCGGGTCCCGAACTCTACAGGAGAACCGATCCCTGGATCCAAATGTACCACACATCAACATTCCATCGATTGGTACAATGGACCAAGGATCCACATGGAAGCAAGCAAGATATCAAGTGAACCCAACTTCGGACAAGACTACACGTGACAAGCCGGGACGGCACCGGGAAGCGCCACGTGGACCGGGGGTCCGGGGCCGGGTCGGCCGACCCACCTTTGGTGGCGGGGACACCTTGGCACCGGTCCCATTGCCACCTGGACCTTCTAGAAGGCCGGTGGGACCTGAGTCGGCCCGGACCCGGGTCGGCCGACCCAGGTGGGGCCCCACTTGGGGTCGGTTCGCTTCCACCGCCTTCCGCATGACTCCCACGTGTCCCGCACCGAGAGACGTCCATTCAAGTCGGTTGAAGGTCGGTTTGATCCAACGGCGCATGGCGGAGAGCACACGGATCGGCGACGTGGCGGCTGGAGTAACCCCTACTCCACCTCCACTATAAATACCTTCCTAGTCTCTCATTGTAAAGTGTCCCCAAGTAGTTCACATTAGTGTTCTCAAGCTCAAGCTCTCTTGGGAGATCAAGAGTAGTGTAGTCTAGTCTAGAGTGGGAGTTAGAGTCGAGTCGAGCGAAGCTCGGGTCTCGGAGTCGTCTTCGGAGAATCTGGTATAGCTCTTGTACCTTTACTTTCGAAGTACTTTCCTTATATTAATATAGTCTCGCTTTACTTTACTAAGTCTTTACTTTGAGTACTTTACTTTCGAGTATTTACTTAGTGCATTGCTATACTAGTGTAGTAGTGTTGTGTCTTAGTCTCATTAGTGTAGAGTCGAACTAGTTAGTGTCTAGATCCTTTGTGTGTGTTTCACTACCAAGCTGGGCCGAGGCTACTTACGTGGTAGCCGGAGTCTTAAGACTAGATTAGGCGAGGTGCTTAGGCTAGTGCTTAATAGTGGATGCACCCTATCGATGATTGGTAATTCCATTCACTCTTGAGTGGTAAGTCCATTCCTTTGTCCAACGTATTACGGTGGGGGCGGTTGTGACGAAACGCAGCCTTTCGGTTATATCTGTTTACGTTAGGGGTAGGGTGTAGGGCGCCCATTAAAGTCATAGGTCCATTTGGAATAGGAGTTAGTCCCTTGGGAGACGCTACCCTCCTATTTGTCGGCCGATCTCCCTATCACATCGATGGTCTAGGCATTAGTTTAGTTAAGTCGTTACACTAGTTAGATTAGAACACGAAGTATAGTTAGATACATAGGAGTCCTTACTCACTCGTTGTCCTCCCACCTAGCTAGCTACCTACTAGTTACCCTTAGTTATCACTCATAACAACACTCATACCCTTTATCAATATCAATAGCTTAGATTGAGTAGAACCACCACGGATTTCCATCACACATTTGCTAGAGAGTCTTAATCCGCTTCCCGTGAGCGAACTATAAATTCGACACCGGAATACTCACCCGGTTGAAGTGCTACATCGGTACCTGTGCGCTTGCAGAGTTACCCTTTGGTTAGTCCTACGTTGTCACTAGAGTTTAGCTTGGCTTAGCATTCTTAGGCTGTTGCCGGAAGAGGAATTGTGACACCCTCTCTCTGGTAGTAGTTCGGGTTTGCAGTAGGCTTAGCTACCATACGCTAGTCACATTTACTTAATTCTAGTGATTGCGCTAAGATCTGCTAACAAGCATTTCTTGAGCCGTTGCCGGGGAACTAGATTCCTTACCCAAATCCGGTACAGCGTAATATTAACCAACAAGCATTTCTGGCGCCGTTGCTGGGGAAGCGTCGTATTAATAATTTCTAGCAAATTGTAATCCGTGGTCTACTCTTAATTTAAGTGTCCGGTAGTGTTAGGGGGCTTTGCCCTTCACTTGTCCTGTTTTTCTTGTTATCATTTGAGACAGTGCATGAGCGGTTTCCAATTGCCGTCAAACTACGTTGAAGATCCTGAGCAATTGGTGAGGAGAATTAGACGTCGTCTAGTCCCTCCTCAGAGAATCATCTCAGAGCCTGAACCGTTCGTGGAAGGAAGTCCCGCACCAGTTGTTGAGGCAGTCATGGCTCAAAAGACCATCGCTGAGTTCTCGTCGCCGTTAGCCGACTTTGTCGCTACGGGTCCGAACGTGAACTTGGGCGATGCGACTTTTGAACTCAAGCCTGCACTGATCAACATGGTGCAAGCAAATCAGTTCTGTGGAAAGCCACATGAGGATGCCAATGCCCACCTCCAACACTTTCTGGAGGTGTGCAACACCTTCACGGTCAAGAACGTCACTGCAGATGCCGTTCGCCTTCGTCTTTTCCCATTCTCATTGTTGGGAAAGGCGAAGCAATGGTTCTACAGTAACAAGGCCGAGGTGACAACTTGGGACAGATGTGCCAACACATTCCTCAAGAAGTTCTTTCCCACGGGTAAGACCAGTGTCCTGCGCGGGAAGATTTCAAGCTTCCAACAAAAGTCCAACGAGACGTTTCCCGAAGCATGGGAACGTCTCAATGAGTACATTCAAGCCTGTCCCCATCACGGGATAGACGAATGGCTCATTATTCAAGGTTTCTACCATGGGCTGACTGGCATAGCCCGGAGTCACCTTGATGCTTCCATTTTGGAGGGGCATTCCCGCAACACAATGTCGGGGATGCCAAGGAGCTCATCGAGAAGATGGTGGTCAACCAAGGATGGAACGAAGAGCGCCTTCGGCCCAAGAAGAGAGGTGTCCACGCCCTTAGCGAGGTGGACATGCTCTCTGCCAAGATGGACCTCCTGATGAAGAAGATAGAGGGATCGTCCTCTAACAAGGAAGTGGAGGCCATCCGGACTCCCGCCGCTATACGTCTTTGTGGGTAACGACCCATGGTGCGAGGTTTGCGGAGAGGAGGACCATTCGGGCAACAAGCGCCCCATGACTCGGGAGGAGGTGAACTTCGTCAACAACAACAACCACTTCAACAACGGGAATCGGCCCCAACAACGGCAATGGAGTTCACGCCCCTTCTACCAAGGCCAAGGTATGGGTTACAATAATAATTCGGGTAATACTTACCATAATAATTGGTAATTCTTTCAATAACCAACCTTCCTTGAAAGAACTTGTCTTTGGTCAAATTAAAATTAATGATGGTCTTAATAAAAGAATGATGGCTAATGACAAGATATTAGAAAGTCTTAGTGAGAAAATGGATAGCTTTAACTCGCTATGAAGAATCAATTGAGCTTTAATAAAATGTTAGAAAACCAGTTAGCTCAATTAGCAGGCATTGTCCCCACTTATGAGCAAGGTAAGATTCCGGCAAAGCCACGAGGACCCTATTGAGGGCGTCAGGTTGGTAACTACGAAGTTCGGTAAGCCTCATTCTCAATCTGTTCGGGTAACGGTGGATTCACCGTTTGTCCCGAAGAAGGGAGATCCTGGCCTGCCGACTATCACTTGCCAGATCGGACCGCAAATCTTCGACAACGCTTTCTGCGACCTTGGATCCGGTGTCAACATCATGTCCAAGGTAACCTATGATAATCTGTTAGGGAGCCCGTTGCACCCTACATATGTGCGTTTGCAGATGGCGGACCAAACCATCCGGTTTCCTGAGGGGTTGGCACGGGATATCTTACTCAGAGTTCAAGATGAGTATATCCTGTCGATTTCTGGTAATTGGATATGGGAGCCAACGTCGAAGTACCGCTCATCCTGGGACGACCGTTCCTGAACACAGTGGACGCCACCATCTACATGGGGGCTGCACAGATCCATATGTAGTTCAACGGATGGAGGGTAAGAGTGCCTTTCAATGGTTTTAAAGCTAACATGCAGGCACAAGCATCCCAGAAGCCGCGTCGTCAACACCGCCGATGGAAGAACACTAAGGCCGCTAAGTCGGCCAAGAAGGCCGAAGCGAAAGAAGAACCCGCCGAACCAAAAGCCGAAGTCCAGCAAGAATGGCGGAAGAAGGAGACACCCTCACAGTCCCCATCTACGGGACCGGCGAGGTGTCCACCGAATGAACCCGACGGGAGAGGTCCTGCTCTATGGACCTAAAACACGGAGCCCTCCGCCGATCGGGTATGTCGTAGTTATCTCATGTTTATTTTCATGCATTTCAATTCGCATTTTCCCTTTCCAATTGCATGTTTACTTTCACAATTGCACTTTTTATTTTCAATAAAATGAAGTTAGATATAGGTAATAAAACTTGAGAAGAGTGTTTAGAGAAAAGTTGAGAATTTTGGTGGGGCCACCAAGGCATGGTCGACCGACTGTCCTTTTGGGTCCACCACCTCTCTCTTCACTCTGGCTAGAAGCACGGATCCAAGGAAGTGCACTGGGTGCCCTGGGGCTCACAAGCCCAGGTCGACCGACCTGGACTGGTCCCACCAGGCATCCAGCTGCCACCCACTGCTGACACACTTGGATCCTATGCCCATCCCACTAGCCAGAATTCGAAGAGAGATGGTCCAATGCTCATGACTTTAGCTTAGGATGCTACTTTAAGCATGAGAATGCTTTGGGGAATATCCCAACACTAAAGCAAGCATAGGGAACAGCAATGCATGCTAGGGGACAACCTTTATTCTTGTCTCCACTTTTGCCCTTTTTCCTTTTCTCTTTCACCAAACACTAGACATAGGAATCCGAATCAACCGGAAGGAATCTAGGACCAGGACCACCACTACCTTTATCGACAACCGGACAAAACATGTCCAAAGTAGTGGGGGGCAAAATCCTTGGTCGGCCGACCAAGGTTTGGTCCCCTTTTTCAGACTTTTTGCAAGCACGAGGCAAGATTCCTTGTCTAAAGTGGAACCCGAGAGCACATGGCCCAAGGGGTGGTCGGCCGACCTGCCCTTTGGCTGGGTTGGCCTTGCCCTTTCAACCCTATAAATACCACCCCAAGGTGAGCTCAATCCCACACCACAACCAGCAGAATCATCTCGAGCTCACTTGGCCTTCTCTTCTCTCTTAGTGTTTCAAGCCTTCTCAAGTTTAGTGTAGTAGTAGTCATAAACCCAAAAAAAAACCCAAAAACATTTCCCTTTTCTCTCTTAGTAGTGTAGTAGAAAAGCTTGGTCTTGTTTGCCCACTAGCTTAGTTAGGATGAAGAACCCCTTCCGAAAGTCTAGCAAGAAGAAGGGCGAAGGCTCGTCCTCGAGCTCTCGCCAATCCGAAGGTAGGAGTCATGAGAGGGAGGAGGAAGAACAAGTGCACCAACTTGTTCCGCCATCATGCCCGGCGGGATGATGGAGCCTATTAGCAACCTCATGGTCACCCATGAGGAGTTAGGAAAGCTCTATACTCTTCGCACTTGCGGTTTCCAAGACTCCGCCCTCCTCGGCCAAGAACTCCTCGACAAAACAGGTATGAGCACCGACTTTGCTATAGTTTTCAATACTATTGGTTGGTCCTCATTTTGGCAAGTTCTGAACGTGGCATAGAGTTACTCACCCAAGAATTTCTTTGCTCACTTAAGTCAAATGCTTTGGGTGTTAACTTTCGCATGTTTAATAATGACTACGACTTGTCTTGGAATGAGTTGAGTGTTGGTCTAGGCTTTGATCATGATTGCATACTAGATGAAGAGGTTGCTCTAGCAAATTTTAACTTTGCTTTGTCTTTTGGAAATCAATTGCTTTGTCAAGCGACTGGTCCAATCCTAAACCTAAGCAAATTCATAATCCAACTTTAAGGTTTATGTTCTATGGGATCGCAATCACTTTGTTTCCTAGGGCTGATTTATCGAGATAGGTCTTAAAGAGATGCAACTCATGTATGTCATGGTTAATAAAATCAAGTTTGCCCCTGTCAAAATGCTAGTACATCGGGAGAACTCGTGGTTCAAGAAACACACATAGGTTTTACTTCATTCATGACTAGAATTGCTGAATCTTTGGGTGTGCTTGAGGGGAATGTTTATGAGTTTATGCCTAAGGAGAGACCAATTATTCGTGAAGAAACATTTATACGTGCTGGTCTAATTAAAAGAGGTCCAAGAGGTACGCTTAAGATGACATATGGGACTAATGCAGTCGAGATTCCTCTCCCTAATGAGGGACTTTGGCTGTATAATGTCTCAACACTAACCCCGGATGAAGGGAAGACCTTGTCCCGCGCGGGGACGGACGGAATGACGAGAGCACAAGCCCGTCCGCTCGGGAGCAAAGCCGGTCCCTCTCATGCTGCACTCGATGAAGAAGAGGAGGTGAGCTCTTCCCACATGGAAGCACCTCCTCATTCCAGACACCTTCTCGGGCACATACCCTCGCCCCAGCAGAGGGAGGCGTCAGCCACCGACCGAGATCGAAGCACTCACCCAGGAAGTAGAAAACCTCCACATCGAGAATCAAGCCACGTTGCAGCTCATGCAACAGAACTTGGAGATGGTCCAAGGTGTCATCACGGAGGACGAGTACCGCTGGGACCAGTGGAACGCATGGTTCTCACAACAGTGAGCAAGAGACAAGCTTGGGGAGATCCTCTCCCCCATTAAGGTAAGTTCATCTAAGGTATGTTTCTAATCCTTCTCATTTAATTCTTGTCTTATTGCATTTTAGTTATTGTTTTCTTGCATTTAAAAAAAAAATCTAAAAATTCAAAAATCCAAAAATATTTATTTGCTTTATTTCCCTTTTTGTATATATGCTTCATGTGTGCTAGTCTTTCTATGGAAATGATGATGAAATTGCTAGTTAATGTTTCTCTAGTGCTTGTTTACAACTTAGCACTTCTCTAAGTCTAGATTATTTGGCACCTTTAACCACCTTGAACTTGATCACTTAGTGGGTTGCAAGTGCTAATACAAAGTCTAAGTTGTTGTGAGATATGAGATAGTTAAGATAGGAGCTCTACTCTATTGTTCTAAGCACGCATGATTGCCAGAGATTTTCTTTTTTTAAATGAATGAAAAAAAAACTTAATTGTTCCTCAATGGTGTTGAAATACCTACCACGGCCATACATATACCTTGATATATCATAAGCCTTCTACATAAGCTACTTGCTTGCATTGAGTTTGGTTAAGACTTGTAGAACCTTTGCTAGAGGTTTGTCGTGTCCCTAAGATCAAGATCCACACATCACCAAATATCTTGCTTCTAATCCGGAAGTACGCAACCATGCTGCTCCTACCCGGGAGTACGCATCTTACTACCATCATTTATGCTACTCCTACCCTGGGAGTACGCATCTCACCATCCATCATTTATGCTACTCCTACCCTGGAGGTACGCATCTCACTATCATAATTATGCTACTCCTACACTGGGAGCACGCATTATCATCCATACCACCATTCTTGTGCTGCTTCTACATTGGAAGTACGCACCTTCACCATTTTATCCCATGAGTTGCTCCATGCTCCACAGTTAGAGATTCTCTCTCAGTTATCATTTGTAGGTGAGACACATCTCATAAAGGCTAGGCATCTATTGAAAAAAAAAGAAAAAAAGAGGGAGAGAGAGAGATGAAAAAAAAGAGAGAGAAGAGCTAGCCTTGTCTCAATAGAAGTAGAAAGAGAGATAGTATAAAATAAAGGAGCAACCTCATCCACCATACATCCACTTCCCCTCATTACTTTATCATCCATCACATTCATCCATTCCATCTTACATCTTGATCTAAGGGTATGATAAGACTCTGCTGTGGTCCAAGACTTCATTCTTCTTAACTTAGACAATATATGCCTTGCAAGTACGCTATTCCTTGACATACCTACTTAAGCTCCATATAAAGCCTTATTAGAGATAGGATGTCTTTGAAAGGCAAACACATTATGTGCCTTAGTGAGGATTTATACACCACTTGAGTGACTTGAGAGAAACCATTTGAGGAACATTAAGACTTCTTTGGAAAAACTTATCAAAAACCTCGGCATGAAACTTGTTAAAAGAATGAGAAAGGTAGATGCTCTAGTCAAAACTTTTCTATCTTTCAACATCCCAAGGCGAGTTAATGCCATAAGCCCCATGGGTGCTAGAGTAATATGGGTGTGTTAACATTGCTAAATTTTCCATTCAAGGAGAAGTTCTTTGTTGTGCACTTAGTACTATTGAGATGTTAACTTAGTAATAATACCCGATCCAATCGAACCAAGTTTTAATCGTTTGCTCGGGATGAGCAAAGGTTAAGCTTGGGGATCTTGTTGACGGGAATAAAGACCAGTTTTGGTACACTCGAAACCCGTCAACGGTCCTCGATAGAAGGAAGATAAGCATCACATGAGCATATTTATCACTAATAAAGTTCCACTTGTATTCTTAGCTTGTGAAATGCGGGAAAGCTGGAAACAGAGCCCCGTGAGACCAAAACCCAGGTCTTCGACCCGGTCTCAGTCTCACCGGATCTGACCACCAAGCGGGTCCCCGAACTCTGGAGAGAACCCGATCCCGGATCCAAATGTACCACACATCAACATTCCATCGATTGGTACAATGGACCAAGGATCCACATGGAAGCAAGCAAGATATCAAGTGAACTCAACTTCGGACAAGACTACACGTGACAAGCCGGGACAGCACCGGGAAGCGCCACGTGGACCGGGGGTCCGGGGCCGGGTCGGCCGACCCACCTTTGGTGGCGGGACACCTTGGCTTGGTCCCATTGCCACCTGGACCTTCTAGAAGGCCAGTGGGACCCACAGGTCAGCCAGACCCAGGTCGGCCGACCTGCAGGTGGGCCCCACTTGGGGTCGGTTCGCTTCCACCGCCTTCCTGCATGACTCCCACGTGTCCTGCACCGAGAGACGTCCATTCAAGTCGGTTGAAGGTCGGTTTGATCCAACGGCGCATGGCGGAGAGCACACGGATCGCTGACGTGGCGCTGGAGTAACCCCTACTCCACCTCCACTATAAATACCTTCCTAGTCTCTCATTGTAAAGTGTCCCCAAGTAGTTCACATTAGTGTTCTCAAGCTCAAGCTCTCTTGGGAGATCAAGAGTAGTGTAGTCTAGTCTAGAGTGGGAGTTAGAGTCGAGTCGAGCGAAGCTCGGGTCTCCGAGTCGTCTTGGAGAATCTGGTATAGCTCTTGTACCTTTACTTTCGAAGTACTTTCCTTATATTAATATAGTCTCACTTTACTTTACTAAGTCTTTACTTTGAGTACTTTACTTTCGTATTTACTTAGTGCATTGCTATACTAGTGTAGTAGTGTTGTGTCTTAGTCTCATTAGTGTAGAGTCGAACTAGTTAGTGTCTAGATCCTTTGTGTGTGTTTCACTACCAAGCGGGGCCGAGGCTACTTACGTGGTAGCCGGAGTCTTAAGACTAGATTAGGCGAGGTGCTTAGGCTAGTGCTTAATAGTGGATGCACCCTATCGATGATTGGTAATTCCATTCACTCTTGAGTGGTAAGTCCATTCACTTTGTCCAACGTATTACAGCGGGGCGGTTGTGACGTAACGCAGCCTTTCAGTTATATGCGTTTACGTTAGGGGTAGGGTGTAGAGCGCCCATTAAAGTCATAGGTCCGCATTTGGAATAGGAGTTAGTCCCTCGGGAGACGCTACCCTCCTATTTGTCGGCCCGATCTCCCCTATCACATCGATGGTCTAGGCATTAGTTTAGTTAAGTCGTTACACTAGTTAGATTAGAACATAGAAGTATAGTTAGATACATAGGAGTCCTTACTCACTCGTTGTCCTCCCACCTAGCTAGCTACCTACTAGTTACCCTTAGTTATCACTCATAACAACACTCATACCCTTTATCAATATCAATAGCTTAGATTGAGTAGAACCACCACGGATTTCCATCACACATTTGCTAGAGAGTCTTAATCCGCTTCCCGTGAGCGAACTATAAATTCGACACCGGAATACTCACCCGGTTGAAGTGCTACATCGGTACCTGTGCGCTTGCAGAGTTACCCTTTGGTTAGTCCTACGTTGTCACTAGAGTTTAGATTGGCTTAGCATTCTTAGGCATTGCCGGAAGAGGAATTGTGACACCTCTCTCGGTAGTAGTTCGGGTTTGCGGTAGGCTTAGCTACCATACGCTAGTCACATTTACTTAATTCTAGTGATTGCGCTAAGATGCGCTAACAAGCATTTCTTGAGCCGTTGCCGGGGAACTAGATTCCTTACCCAAATCCGGTACAGCGTAATATTAACCAACATCGGTCTCGCCTTCAATCAACAATAATTAGTAGTCATGGACATAAAAAACTGTGCGAAGGTAGGTGCAATGGATACCTGTGAAATGAAGACCTGCATAACCAGTACCACCAGCGCCACTACCACCACCACTTTCATACCCACCAGCACCACCTTCATACCCACCACCACCGCCACCTTCACTCGCACCAACACCACCACCGCCACCGCCACCGTCACTGTCATCGTCAGTACTGTCAGAGTCACCACTAGCACGAGCCCTGCTATCCTCAGAATAGTATGGCGGGGTCCGTTGCTCATCCTCAGTCTCTGTGTCGCTGGTCACTGGTTTTCCTTTTCCTTTTTTTCTTTTGTGTTGACCCTTAGGAGGCGACATCTGCATCTTTCTCTTCCCGAGGTGATTTGGAACCCACATTGTGTCGGGCCCGATCACCGATGTTATCATGCCCGTAGCCCGACGTAGATCGTGCGGGTCTATGTGGTCACTTTGCCAACACAAACAAATCCGTCACGCAAGTCAAAATCCAAGATGTGATATATACTCAACACAGACATTTGTATATATATAACGTACCTGACAACTTGTGATGGCAGAGGGACGTCGACTTCGTCAGAATCCTCATCAAGAACTGGATCACTTGTTGGATCTACCATACTCCATCCATTCCCTAATCGGATTGCTCCGGTCATAGGCGAGATTTCGGCGAACTTGGTCAATAAAATCTACTTGATCATGCCTTGGTGGGGCCACATCCGCAAGTCACAGCCGAAGGTTGTACTGGACATAAACAAGCTTGTTTAGTTTCTTATGGGACAACCGATTGCGGACCTTCGTATGCAGCAAGGCAAAAGTACTTCAGTTCCGCTCGCATCCACTTGAGGAGATACATTGTGAAACAAGCCGCAAAGCAAGGCGCTGCAAATTAGGAGTCTCTCTGCCAAATAACATCCACCAGGCCGCTACAAGTGGAACAAAGCATGTTAGCTATATATCCCAATATAGGAAACCAACAAGGTGTCGAGAGTACTCTTACATGGGGCTGTCCTTGGATCCACTGCCATTCTAGCGGCCAGTTCTGTGGCAAACTCACCAACCTTTTGTCGAAACATCTCTGCCTCCTGCAATGCCTGCATGGCGGTGTTCACATCCGTCGTTGCCAGAAAAGCCTCCTTGAGGCCAGCAAACATTGTTGCAGTTGGTTCCAAAGTATATGCAAGCTTTGGATTTAGTACAGCAGCTGCAACATATTGATTCAAATAAGCAACATATTGAATATATATAGCGGGGTAAATAAATATAAGTCGTTATCATACCTGGACCCACATACGTCCCTATGTACACATCATGAATCCTTCGGTCCATTATAGCAAGATACTCTTTCCATGTGTGCTCATTTCTTCCAAAGAACGACTGCAACTCATGTTTGCAGTTCTGGTACTCGTACACCACTTGACACATGTCGGGCTGCTTATCTTGATCGGCGAAGCGAAGGAACTTGTAAATTGGTTGAACTGTGTTGATGATGTATTGTAAATTGGTTGAACTGTGTTGATGATGTATCCCAATCCCTCCCACCACTGCAAGTTTGACATCCTTGCATGAGCATACCGACCTTCTTCTGTATTTGCCCACTTGCTTGACATAAACTCAGGAGATGCCATCCACTGCATGAACTCTGCACGTTTACGATAAAAGCTCTCTAGAAACATGTAGTTGGTCCCAAATCTAGTGGCACACCACTTGACCAACTCACCGCCGATTGCTTTCCTCATCATTGCATTCAACTTATTATGGTTGTGTAACCAACTTGAAATTCGCTTGCATGATTTTATCATACCTGCATGATCGGGCCTTTCACCAATATCCTTCAACATCAAGTTGATGGTGTGTGCCAGACAAGGTGTCCAAACAATGTGTTCAAACTCATCTTTCAGTTCGTTGCAAGCTTTCTTGAAGTTGGAACCATTATCGGTGACCACATGGACAATATGCTCGGCGCCAATCTCCAGCACCACCTTGCGAATCTCCTGAAAAAGAAGCACAACATATTAGCCTCTTGTACGTATATACAGAAAAAATGGATAACAAGACAACAATGTTTAGGAGGTACCATGTACAGATAGTTTGCATCTTGACTTAATCCAGTTACATCAATAGATTTGTGAAACCATGTGATCCCATTGCAATATATCAGAAAGTTTATGACACTCATTCTAGTGGGGCCAGTCCAAGAATCACACATCAACGTGATGCCAAAGTTGGGCCACTCGTTCTTAAACTTTGCGTACCTAATCTTCAAGTCTTTCTCATTCTGATCTAGGTACTTGCCATCAATCTCCCTTCCGAGTGGGTGACATGATGCCTTCACCGAAACCATAGGCAAATAATGAGAATATGGAAACATACAAAAGGCCGAATACGCAAGTATAGGTACTTACCAAACTTGTGTCTCTTGGACCGCACCGATAAGGTAGGGATTGTCCGCATTTCTTCTGGGATTCTGTGTAATGGAACCACTTTGACCAAGCTTTACCAATTGCTTCCTTTGCATTTTCCCTTCGTGTCCACTTGCCGGTATCAATCCTTGGTTGGTACATTCCTCTACTCCCACCGACTGTCGCATTATAGTCCTCCACCACCACAGGAATCTCCCTCTGTGATCCTGCTCTTCTACTAAACATCCTCTGAATAGGATTCCCCCACGCGAACCACCACCACCACCACCACCGCCACTTGAAAGGTCCTTTGTTTGGTTTTGATAATTGAGTGACAACTTAGGTGGACTAATTGTGTGATCATGAGAATACACAGGGATTTAGTCCACAGGTGAATGTGAGATGAAGGAGCTTCATTGAATATGTGACATGACATGGAGTCATGTGACCGATGGTGAAGATCGAGATGAGGCTCGGCGGGATTCGGCGCTTTCTGGAAAATTGGAGGCCTATTTTCTATTGCGCCGGATGCAAATTGTTGGAGAAGTTGGCGTTCGCGGCGGGCTGGAAAACGTTGTTTTCTGGGCGCCGGACGCGGGTGGCGGACGCGGCCGAGCGGGCGGACGCGTCCGGCGCGTGGTGGCCTAGCGTGGGCGGCTGGTCGGGGCGCTGTGAGCGCCGGACTCGGAGGTGGCGCGTTCGGCGGTGGCCGGACACCGACCAGAAACTTCGAGAGCCGGGGTGCGCTAGCAGTCGCTCGACCGGACGCGGGCCGGACGCACGCCGGACGCGGGCGCCGGACTCGGGCGGTGTACTGTTGAGCGTCCGGCGCGTGTTACGCAGGGCTTCTTCGCGCGATCAGGGAGATAGCCGTTGGGAGCCAACGGTCGTCTTCGAATCGAGGGGACACGTGGCGCTAGATGGAGCGCCGGACGCGTCCGGCGCGTCTGTCTTTTGCCAGCGTGGGGGCAACGGCTAGTTTTGGGCTTTGGCCTATAAATACTTGTCTTGCTCGGCCATGGCTGGTTGCTGAGCACACTAGGGCCTTAGTGGCTTGTGTTGTGGTGCTTGGGAGCCCTCTAACTCATCCATGCTTGAGAGTGTTCATCCACTTGAGTTAGAGATCAATTCTAGTGCGTTGCATTGAGAGATTTGCATCGAGTGGCACTAGGTGATCGTGTTGCAAGCCGGTGTGCTTGTTACTCTTGGAGGTCGCCACCTCCTAGACGGCTTGGTGGCAAGAGACTCCGTTGAAACACCCGTGAAGATTGTGCGGTGCTCCGAAGGAGGATTTGTGAGGGGTTCTTGAGCCTTCCCCGTGTGTGCACGAATTGGCTACTCTAGTTGAGCGTGGCTTGGAGGATCCCGGTCTTGTGTTGATTGGAGTTGGGGCTCCCCGGAGGGGTTGTTGGCGATGAGCCAACTTGAGCGGCCATCTCATCACCAAGTCGGTGCATCGCCCTGGCGGACGTAGCTTGGTGGCGACCAAGTGAACCGGGGAAAAATCGTGTGTCGATTTGTGTTTGTCGAGGCTTCGACCTCCTTGTTCTTGTGTGTGAGGCTTCGACCTCCCTTGAGCTTGTTTGCAGGTGGTTGGTCTCTACGCCCGGTGATTCACCACCGCCACGACTTCGCGTGTCCACTCTTCGCGGTGGTTTGCACCCCCTCAAGCTCAAGCTTGTATTTACATTTGTTTCATTCTTGCTTAGCTTGAGTAGTGGCTCTTGTGCAGCTAGTTGAGCACCTTTTTGCTTGTGTAGCTAGAAGTAGTGTAAGTGTTTTGCTTAGCTTGTGTAGTTAAGTAAATTGCGCTCTTGGGTTCGGCTTGTGTAGCCTTGTCCTTGAGCATCTAGTGAGCTTAGGTTTGGCATAGTGCTTTCGCTCATTAGATTTGTGTAGATGCTCCCGGTTCGCTAAAGTACTAGTTGCTTAGGTTTGTGTGACCTTGCAAGCTAGAATTGTTTAGGTGAGCACTAGCTAGTTTAGCACCTTGCTTCTTGTTTAGGATCTTTTACAAGGTGCTACTAGAGTTGTAGTTAGTGGGGGTTAGTCTTGGCTAGGCCGATAGTTTTAATTCCGCATTTGTTTCGGTTAGCCGGTGCGTAAGAATTTTAGGAAGGACTATTCACCCCCCTCTAGTCCATCTCGACCCTACACCACTACCACTACCCCATCCACGCTCGTAATTACCTCCTCTTTGTCGAACAGTTTGTTCGTACTCATATTGTGTTCTCGACATGTTTAGTGCTGCCTGCATCTGAGCCTCATATTCCTCCTCACCAAGGGGATGGTTTCCCTCTTGTGCAGCTGCCTCCTGTGCCAGCTTTACTCGAGCCCGCTCATTGGTTCTGTGCATAGCTCTGTCAAGCTCTCGCTGATAGAACTCACGCACAGGTGGTGGCACTTTGTTGCAATGCAAGACATCCGCCCCACGCCCTGCCAAATGCTGCTTAAATCTAGTGCAACCACCACTATGTTTCGTCGCTTTACAATAATTGCAATACCATCCAGGAGCAAGATTTTCACCATGCTCCCATACAGAATCTCTGTTTCTGCCCGACATTGTCTACCTGCATAAACGAACAACAACATATACATACCAATATATAAATACACCAAGTGCACAAAATGTATGTAAAGAATATATATCAAGTGCCTAAGGCACTAAGTCACACCTAAATACAATGTATCTCATCAATATATAACAAAAAAATACATCCATCCTACCACAAATCCTACCTAAATCATACCCTACAACTTAAAATCCTACCTAAATCATAGATCGGGCCCTAAATCCTAACACATACCCTACCACAACCATTTCCTACCTAAATCCTAAAGCTAAAACTACTCTAAATAAATAAAAAAAAGCAAACTTACCTAACCCGGGGCGGTCCCGGGCTAACCGCTCGGCTAATCGCCAAAACCGAGCGGTTAGCCGGTAGATCCCGGCCGGTCGCGGAGCGGCGGGGCGGGGGCGGCTAGCCGGGCAAACCGCCCGGTTAGCCGTGCTTCCGCGGTGGGACGGCGGCGGGGCGGGCGACGACCCCCCGCGACTCCGGCGCGTTATGCGCCCTTTGGGGCCTAACGGGCCTCATGGGCCTTAACGGGCCGGGACGGTTTTTTTTTCACCAACTGAATTTTGAATTTTTTTCATATCAAACGAGCTCAAATTTTAAAAAATTTTACACCATTGGGTTCCATAATTCATGAGCCATTTTTAGGAATTTTTTCAGCATTTTTTTTCAAACTTTGAATTCAAATTTGGAGGTGACCGAACCGGTCCGGACCGGAACCGGACCGGTCCGGTTAGCTCGGTAACCGTGGTTTACCGCGGTAAACCGACCGGTAAAAAAAACGCAGAGCCAAAGTAGGCACGGTGTTTGTTGCTCTCTGTTACAGCGGGTGCATATGTGTGTACTCTGGTCAGTCCTTGAGGCACCTTTTTTTTAATCTCTCACGTTTTTCTTGGTTATTTAATTTTCTTCGTCTTAGTTGCATGATGGGTTGAGTGAAGTGTTGTCCCTGTGCTTTTTTAAAACAAAAATACAATAATAATTTCTATAAATAGATTATGTTGTGCTGGAGAAGAAATGCTACCAAAAATTAAAGTTTGGAGCAAGGCTATATATGTTTCTGCACTTGTTTGGGTAGGTTAGGAGTTGTAGGGAAGTAGCGAAGGTTTTTGTCGCTTGTTGTCGAGAGGGTTCATATACGTTTCCGCACTTGTTGGGGTAGGTTAGGAGGTGTAAGGTTTTTGTCGTTTGTTGTCGGTGAGGATTCATATATGTTTCTGCACTTGTTGGGTTAGGTTAGGAGGTGTAGGGAAGTAGTAAAAGTTTTTGTCACTAGGGAGGTGTCATGTGTGGCCTTTTGTCGTAACATAACTTGTTGTCGGGGAGGATTCATGTGTATGACACTTTCCCATAACATAACTGTAAGTAATAGTTGTCATGAGACTTTTTTCGACTGATGGTTTCTGCGGCTGATAAGCTAGCTAATGCTATTTTGTTGTGAGAGGAAAACACTGTACTATGACTACAAAAAAAGGGCACTCGTTTTCTGATGATAACAATTCTGTATATGAGATGTGAGGATGAACTTATAATCCTTGTCACAGGGTGTAGCCAAAGTAGGGACAATGTTTATTGCTTGCTGTTAGAGCGGGTGCATATGTGTACTTTGGTCAGTCCTTGAGGCACCTTTTTTTTTATCTTTCGCATGTTTTGCTTGGTTATTTAATTTTCTTTGTCTTCGTTAGTTCGTTGCGTGATGGGTTGAGTGAAGTGTTGTCCCTGTGTTTTTAAAAGAAAGTTACAATAATAGTCTCTATAAATAGATTATGTTGTGTTGGAGAAGAAATGCTACCAAAAATACATTTCCGCACTTGTTGGGGTAGGTTAGGAGGTGTAGGGAAGTAGCTAAGGTTTTTGTCGCTTGTTGTTGGGGAGGGTTCATATACGCTTCCGCAGTTGTTGGGGTATGTCCTTAGGAGGTGTAGGGAAATAGCAAAGGTTTTTTGTTGCTTGTTATCGGGGAGGGTTCATATACACTTCTGCAGTTGTTGGGGTAGGTCCTTAGGAGGTGTAGGGAAGTACCGAAGGTTTTGTCGCTTGTTGTCGGGAAGGGTTCATATACGCTTCCGCTTGTTGGCTGTTGGGGGTAGGGTCAGATGTGTAGGGAAGTAGGGAAGTTTTTGTTTCTTAGCTTGTTGTCGAGGAGGGTTCATGTGTGGCACTTTGTTGTAACATAACTTATTGTCGGGAGGCTTCATGTCTGGCGCTATAAGAAATAGTTGTCACAAGACTTGTTTTGTTTGTATGTTTCATGTTTTTTTATTATTTTCTTTGTTTTTGTTGCCTAATAATGAGGTGAGTGAGGGGTTTAACCATGAGTTCATTAAGTGTTGGTTGTGCATACTTGTTTTAAGTCATGACTTGTGTACCTTTGATAGTATTTTTGGGTCTAATTTTAGGATGTGTGGATTCGTGTGGTCAAAGATATGCAGGATTGTTGAATGTGTTGCATTATACTGGAAGTGGTGTTAATGGAATGCGATAATATATTTGTTTCTTTAGTCTTTGCCGTTACAAAAATGTGACAAGATATGTTAGTATTTGAACAATTGATTAAACATATGTCATAGATTTGTCACGAGAGATACATAAACATGATAGAACATGGTTAGAAACGCATAATATGCGACGTGCGTCGTTTGTCATACGAATGACACAAATATGATGTTGTAGACCATATATGTGTTGTAGTTCACCAAGTGGAAAAACATAGCCGAAAACACAAATGAGCTAAAGGTTGACAAGACTCAAAGGGAGACAGAGAAAATCTGCACCCACGAGCTCAGTGATGCAAAGACGAGGATTGTAGTCTACATTAGGTATGCATGCAAGAAAAAGGATTCCATAATGGCCCCATACAATTTTGAGTATGTTCAGCTCCATCAACTGCATGCTTTCATTTCTGAAGACATATTTTGTTAGTAAGCAATATCTTTTGGCTACTTGAGACTCTATACTTATGTATCTATGTATCCCTGCTGCACACTTTGGATTTGCATAATGATGGATATTAAATTGTTAAGGATGACATACTTTGGGTTGTTGATCCAAGATTAGGACCATCCTAATCATTCATCATGTTGAGTAATAAATACTAAATTAGTTCGTTACATTGGACATATAGGTGGTACAGTACCAAAGATAGGAAGCCATGTTTTAAATAGCGAGTTAAGACCAAGGTGTTTAGCGTTTATAAACCGTAATTAGTGGACTTTAGCGGCAAAATTGTGCATGAACGCGAGATAGCGGCACATTTTTTTCAAGCTATTTCAGGCTATAGCGGCAAAATAGCGGGCTATTTTTTTTTTTTTCCATGATAGGAAGTATAATCTAGACTGACTAGAATAGAGCTAGCTCTAGCAGAGCAGGAACTTTTCCAAAAAAACCGTCAGGAATAACACATTTAATTTTAACATGCGCACGCCTCATAACTCTGTAATAACACATTTAATTAACTACAAATCCGCCGTGAACCAAACTCGTAAGTGACGGACAGACCATTCTCCTCGTATTGCTTCTGTTGGAGAGGTCCGTTCCAAGAAAACAGACGGACAAACCCATTATCTATTTGCATGTGTGGGAGCAACTCATACCCAATGAGCTCAATCTATGAACCAAACACGCTGCAAGTGATTCCGCCATCACCTCATCATCATACATAGGACTGACTTGTACAGGTGCTGTCTTCTTTTAACAATACTAGATATAGGAAAATTTAAAAGGTTGATTCATCAGTCGCTTCTATTCTATATATTTTAATGAACAATGAGAGAATGAAGCTGTAGAGATCAATGAATTCGTTCCATTTGATGACTACTCGGTTGCAATTTTTGTTATCTCTGTTCATCAGGATACATGCGCCCGAAGTCTAGATGGTTCAGATTGACAAATATAAATTTAGAAAACGAGAGGTGTCAGCCTGGCACTGGCTCTTTATTTCTTCTCTTTTCCCATGTGTGCAACCGTCGTCTCTCCCTGCTGGCTTGCTGCCCGCTCGGTTGAGACTGTATTTCTTAAATCAAAAGACATGCGCAAGCGCCGCCATGGCGACGCCGAGGAGGACAAGGTTGGTGGATTCAATAATCGACGGCATGGTGCGCCACGACGACGACGCCAATCGGCCGCCACCGACGGCCTCTCGTACTTGCGGATCTGTCTCCACCGACTTGACACTGCATGCAGTTAAAAAAAGGAAACAAAACCAGACGAACAATTAGCGACATTCTTACGCTGCAGATCGATGGATAAAAATTCTAGCACAAATATGTAGGAGGAATAATCTGCAGCATCGATCACGCACCTTGTTGCGCTCGGGCAGAAGGTGATGGCGTACGACGTGCCGCCGGCGCAGGTGAAGGTGGAGGTGGCATCGTCGTACGCATAGCTATACGCCCGGGGGCACGACTTCTTGAAGAACTGCGAGTACGCCGTCGGCCAGCGCGTCGGGGTTTCCATGGTCCCCATGGCAGCAGTGCTCCGCGGTCCCGAACGCCTCGCAGGCGCTCCTGCACGCCACGGAGCCGCCGTCGCCACGGTCCCGACCCGCAGCTCGGCGGGCACGCGCCGTTGAGGTCCATCACGCACCCGGTCAGCAGGCAGTTGGCGCCGCCGCCGCCGCCGTGAGGTGAGTGCGGCTCCACCAGCATCGGCAGGTTGTACCCATCCACGAGGCTGACGTCGTAGAAGTCGAGGCCCTCGTGGCCGTCGAAGGTGAACTCGGCTAGAGTGGCGGGCGGCTTGGCGCCGTGGCCCGCGCAGTCGAGGCGGCCGGAGCCGCAGTTGGCCGTGGCGCAGGAGAAATGACCTGTGGAGTCCGTGGAACAGTGTGTGCGGCCCCAGAGACGGCCTGACCACCCGTGCGGCGCCGGCAGCGACCGTGACTGGCCTGGCTCTAGCGCGAAGCCGGTCGTTTCGAGCGCCGGCGAGCCCGCGCTGGATAGGATGCCTGGCCACACCGTGTGCCCGCAGTGGTTCGTGATGGTCAATGTTCTCGAGGAAACACCTGTTGATCGATGATCGAATCGAACCAAAGGGGGAGAAAAAAGAAGAAATGAGCTCAAGTAATCCTGGATTTTTGACTTGCATGTATGCTGATATGCATGCGCGTGCGTGTCTTATTATATATGGATTGGCAGCTTAGTTATATACGGTACCTCCAGCTTTGAAGGAGATGATGACGAAGATGACATGGAGTATGGCGAATGGAGCTCGGCGTGTACGTGTTTGCCCCGACATTGCTCACGTCAACAAAGTGAGGGGCAAATGAGAAGAGAACGTGAGGAGCTGAGCTGAGCTTCAACTTGGCAATGGCGGCGAGTGCTGACTGGTGCGCTGCTACCTGCTAATGAGTTTGTGTCGTCCTCGGTCCTCTATTTATATATGTGCTCTGTCCTGTCCCTCTCTCCCTGCGTGGTTTTTTCACGATGGACTTGACTGGGGTGACTGGAAGCAGCACGCCGCTGCGTTCTTCTCGGACCTTGGGTTTTCAGTGATTATTGTAACACAAAGCGCTTTTTCATGTGCTATTACTTTGTCATATTTTATAACATATATAATTAAATCACAAAGTTCAGTGCGAGTTGATTTGCTTGATATCATAATATATTCGCACAACACATGCCCATGAGTCGTGTGACTGGATTCGGCCTCTCATGCATGGCGATTTAGCTAGCCCACCAGCGGATGGAAGTTGTCGGTCTTTTTTTTTTCCAGGTCAATCGTGCACATTAAGGTACACTCATATACTGATATACACATATCTACTACGAGAACAACGTCTCCACAAACTTCGTACACTACCACATTTCTAAGGCTACCGTGGCATTTTGCGACATCATTTCGTCGGTTTTCATGTCCATGAATGATGAATCCGGTCACATTGCCGAACCAAGCACATTGAGTTGGACATCCAAATTCAACCGAGAAAAAGTTGCTCTCGGGATTTTTAGAGACGTGCCTCTTGGCCGTTCTGTGAATTTCCATTTACAGAGACGGCCAAGTTAAGACGCGAGGGCTCACCTCAGAAAAATCTACTTTGAGCGTCTCCTAATTAAAATATCTAGTCTCCTAGAAATAAAAAAAACATTGTCTCCTAGTGAAAATCGTTTCTGAAGTAGTCATTGTCTTAACACGCTGATATAAGTCATCTTTCTCCTATGCGCATGTTTCAATCGTGCTAAGGAATGGAATACTAAATGTTTTAATTACCATATTCTTCATTTTTAATAATGCATGTATAATATATTGCAAGATGGTAGTACATAGCCAAAGTCCTAATAGTTAAATGAAGGCATGTGCAATGCAAAATGACTGTTCGGAAATTGTTTGAATTGGAGATAGCTTCATTTTTTTCTAACATATCATATATAAAGAAAACTATTTATCATCGTGGGGGTCACGTAGGCAAAGTTTCATGTTCTACATACTTTAATCAAATTATAGTGGAGCAATCTTTAAATCAAATTCAAAAGAAAACCAAAGAGTCCACTGACCCGCACATGCTTGCAAAAATATTCTTGTACGCCCATGCCAGATAGCTTAAGCGGTACTGTGCACCATTTTTCTATTAGTATGCTCAATGCCTTAATTCATAAGAAAGAAGCCCTAACTTTTGTGCTGTCTTACGACCATTATTTCCATGAGAAAGGTGCACTGATGCTAAAGCAGTGTCCTCATTTTCAGTCAAAAATCAGAACAAGAAAGGGAGTAGAATTCGCTCCATTATTAGCCCATTATTCAAAGGTCCATTGTCTTTAGCTGAGATTGCTTAATTAGAAGGATAATTGTCATCAAAAGTTGGTTCTGCATCAATGTGCACTACCATTTTCTCAGCTAAGTATATTAGGACCATGCATGAGCGAGGTGTGCTAAATGAACGTACGTACATCTTGTTCCATGATCTTGGATTAGACTTCCAAACAAGTGTTTCACCTGGTACCCTTTCTGTATAAGTGATCAAATCTTGTGTTGACATTTGCTTGTTTTCAGTCATCGTCGACATTTCCTCTATTTTTTTGGTTGTCGGTGTCTAGGGTCTAGGCTGTTTGAATTAATCGCTTTTGTCACTCGTGCATAGTAGAGAACATCCACCAGATTTCAGAAACTTAGGCCTCCTTTGGTTTACAGGAAATTTATGTGAATAGTGGAGGATTTTCATTTGCCATGTGAATTCAACATTTGTAGGCTTGTAGCACCTAGGAGTGAGCTGTAGTAAATTGTCAGGCGTGCTTCTCCGACAACAGGTGCGCCGTCAGGCTCTACTCCGGCATCTCCTGACGGATTTCCGACAACAGACCAAGTGGCTGCTCCGCCAGCAGCAGGGCCTGGGCTTCGTAATTCAAGACCAGAGCGGGCTCGGGCGAGGAACCCTCGCTTCTACGGCCCATAGTGGAAGGCCCAGTGACCAGAGGGCCTTTGGCGCACGTCTCTTCCTTTTGCTTTTTAATAGCCTTAGCCGAGCTTCTTGTTACTCAAATCAAAAAAAGAAAAAGGAAAAAAAAAGCCTGTTGGTGCCGAAGGGGCAACATTGAACTCTGTAAAACAAACTTGTTTCCTCCAATACTAAGAAGACATCGTCTCGCCCTCCTAACCCATTTCGTGATCCTTTCCCAACTCCAAAGTCTCCAGCTTTTGAACTTCACCGGCCAGTCTCATGGAGATGGGCCCCATTGCGTCTCTTTCCTTGGGCTGCCGGATGCTGGTGACTGCATACGTGCTCCCCAGTCCCATTGAGGGATAGCTTGTCCCTTACATTCCTGTTTTCTGCAGAGGTTTCAGATGACAAGATCGGATCCCCTTTACGGTAAAGATGGGTTATATAGGTTACCTATTGTAATGGTAAAAATAGATAATTAGATACAGATTTATAGTAGGATTTTCTCTTTTTTTTAGATGTCAGACTATCTTTCAAAAATATCAGAGGTTACCGGATTGATGGTGGGGAGTTTCTGATTTCTATATGATAATTTTAACAGAGCTTTCTTATGATAATTTTGTAGAGCTTTACATGATAGTTTTGTAAGGTTTTATCAAATCTCTCTAATTAGTAATAACAGTAAGATAGTATATTATTCTTTTTTGTCTTTCAAAGGCAATATATATGGCCACTAACTATCGGTATGAAGATGTTTCTTTTACAAAAAAAAAATAGCACATAAAGTTGGTCAATTGGTAACATAAATTAAATTTGCATTCATTATTTTCTGAATTGAGTAGTACAAAGTAATTACAACACTAGAGTACTAATACTAGCTTATCGAAGTTTAGTGCGCTAGCTTCAGGCATCAGCCTAGCAGTTTATTCAGACATCGATCAGCTGAAATGTGTAATGAAAAACTGCTAGGCTGATGCCTGAAGCTAGCGCACTAAACTTTTCATCTCATTCTCATGGCCTGAAGAAAGCCGGGTGTGGGCGACCGGTGCCCTGGAATGACGTGTTCCTGAGGTGCTCAGGAGCTTCCTCAAACGAGTGACGCCTTGCTAGCGAGAGGATCTTTTTGTCGGCGGCAATGAAATAGGCCATCCCAGCTACTGTGGAGATGATGAGAGCCTGGCCGGTGGGATTGATGTTGGCCTTCGCCCACGGCAGCATCCTCACGCTGGCCAGCTGAAAAACAACCGCAACAGCAAAACAATAAGTTAAAGACGTACAAATTTGTTTCACGATTATGTGTGAGCCAGCCTGCATCTCATCTCAAGAAAAACAGCTGAAATGTGTAATGAAAACTCACGGTGGGAATCGCGGAGGCGATAGTTGCCACGGCTGCCGCCTTGGCTCCGGCAAGGGTCGCCTCTGCAGACGACATGGATACAAAAGCATCCGTCAGGTCAGTATACATACTACTACATAGCGCTTCAATGCAGCTTTGTTTGAGTCCAACACTCCAGCTAGCTAGTGCAGTATGTACACCAATACACGTACCTTGCGAGCAGCGCTTGGCGAGGGCAAGCTTCTGATCTAGGGATGCACGGCTCACCGTCGACATCTCGGCTTTCTGCGGTTGCGGACTTGAACTAGGCTAGTGAAATGAAGCAGCTCTGCTGCTAGGAGTGGGTAGCAATGAAAGTACAAGAAGTGAGCGAGGATGAGGACGATGGATGTGTTGCCAGACGCTGGAGAGGCCGAGGATTTATAGGCGGCATCAGCTACGCCAAACGATCGGCGGACGCCGGAGAAGCGGCGGGCGGGCGCGGACGTGGTTTTGGTGCCCATATATGCAGTTTTCAGGGGATTCGTTCCAGGGACCACGGTTTCATTTGCTATCCACTACTGTATAGGCCTGCAGATAGACAGGATAGAGACATAGTACGTCGCATGGCACCATGTGTATGGCAGTATGGGACTAATTAAC